>CP139509.1:307493019-307713130 GCA_021014915.2 Artemisia tridentata subsp. tridentata
CGCACCCTTTTTGAAATGTAGTAAACGATTCACTTTTCAATATGAAATCTATTTTCAATGGTTGAGATAAAATTTTTTCTCTTTACTCTATGTTATGGTACCAATTTAGTAGCACCCCAGCGATATGTATGCTTCCGCTGGACCCGATTTTGAGGGTGTTACACATATGAAGTTGCATGGTAAAATTTGTAGTTAAGTAGCATGCAATGTATACGTGAATACATATACACCATAAGTTTAGAGGGATTCGAATGGTGGAAAGTTTTGAACCATGCATGCTTTGAAAGCCTCATAATAGAACACGTATGGAGCAATGTGATATTAAGTACATATGAAGTAATTTCATACACGTTCATATATGATCAGTTTCTAGCATGTCATGGTACATGTATGGTGTGCATAGAAATTGTTATGTGGCACCATTTTAGGACACATATTAATAATTTAAGGTGTAGTTGTAACCACTGTAAGAATTCCACTACATAATAAACTATCTTATATTATAATAAAGAGTACTTATCCTTTTTCTAAGTATAATTATTATTTTTTATTATTATTATCTGATCATAACTATCATCTAATGTGACGTAGCTCACATCCTCGGTAAACGTGCTCACACGCAACCCAACCTAAACTTGTTTAATGTTTATTCATATAAACATTTTTGGTCTAAAACCTTATGTTATCTCATCTGCAACTTTACGTTAATTCATTAACGTACGTTTAAACTAAACGTTTCTTAACAAATAAAGTGACCAAGAAACCCTGAATAATTATAACAACATATATGAATAACAAAACCCTAGAAATACTAAAATACAACTCATTTGAGTAAAGTACAAGTCACTAAAGCACAAAAACCCTAAAACCACTTTAACTCCCGATACAAACCCTAATTTCACAAAACTATGATTTTATGTAATAAAATCACAAACCCTAAATAATGTATATATGATTTTTATAAAATATATATGTACAAGTCTTTTAAAGCAAGGTACAAGTCATTTAAGCATAAAAACTCAATAATTAATATAAATACCATTATAACCTTGAAAATATTTATTTTAAAGCATATGGTGCAACAAATTCATGCACTAATTTTTAAATAAATTTATTAGATATTTGTACAAACCCTTAAACCCAATGTACAACCCTTCAATGCATAAAACCATAAAAATCTCATTTATATATTTTAAAAACTTAATAAAAATTACATATAACTAATATAATTTAAGAAAACATTAAAAATATATTTTTCCTATTTTCTAAACCTTAGTACAACTTCATTAAGCTCATGGTACAACTCCTTAAAGCACAAAATCAATTTCTTTCTCTTTTAAATTAGAAATCGACATATTTATATAAAAACAAAACCCTAACTATTTTTCTACTTAATAAATACATACTCTAAGCCCTAAAACTAACTAGTTACCTAGAGTACAATAACCTATTGCACAAAGTATCACCTCCTTAAGCCTATTCGGTCCTAATCCTAAAACCCTAGTTTGAATCCAACAAAAACCAAACCAAACCAATTTCTTTTCAAACCCTAAGTACACTACACCATATACACCTTCCTAAGTCCAACTTCACCATGTACCAAAATATCTAACCAAGATAGGATACTTGTATGGAGAGGGAATTTCCACATCACCTTCCCTCCCCCTCCTTCCATGTGGCGCCCCAACCAATTAGCCACATCTTCTTGTCTCCCTCATACCTCACAAGAAACCCTAGAAAAATCTATGGAAACCCTAATACTCATTGCCTATAAATTCGACCCATGTATCCTCACTTTCCATCACCACCTATCGAACACAACCACAACAGCCCCCACACCCATTCACTACTGATCAAACATCCTTAAACAAGCCTAAGAAAACCCTAAGAAGCCTAGGAGGAAGAAGGAACACTTGTGTCCATTTCCAAATCCAAATCGCCATATATAACCCTAATCGACTAATATAGCCAAGTAAGTATTCCAATCCTTTTTCATTACTTTTTATACACTCTAAATACTCTTAAAACACTAATAAATACCCTCTAGTAATAATCTAGGTCAAAAACTAAATAATTCTTTTTCTTTCTTTTCTTTTCCTTTTGTCGAACCAACCAAACACACTCTAATATATTTTATTTTTGCATTACAAATCAAGTGGCCATGAAAGTATGTTAGAAATATATTAGTAACCATATTAATAAGTATTAAACATAAATACATGCACTTAAAATTTAAAATCAAGTTTTCTTTTTCTTTTCTCTCTTTGTCGAGGAGACCAAAACGCACCCTTAATTTTTTTTTTACGTAACCAACCAAGAAGTCATGAGATACCTTAGAAATTAAGTAAATGTACTAATGAACATGTTATATTATGCTAAGAACTGGATAGAACACTTAAAACCCAAAACCGAACCCTTTTTCTTCTATTTTTTTTTCCTGTCGCAAAACCCCACC
Source organism: Artemisia tridentata subsp. tridentata (assembly GCA_021014915.2). NCBI lineage: Eukaryota > Viridiplantae > Streptophyta > Magnoliopsida > Asterales > Asteraceae > Artemisia > Artemisia tridentata. Next base: position 307,495,475 of record CP139509.1, read on the forward strand.
AGCAACCAGACTTTGGACCTAAATTTCGACCCCTAAATGATCTCTGAAAATTCTAGATTTTTGTCACGTTAAAGACCACCTAGCTAGCTAATTTTAGGAAAAAGAACGTTGCAAAAAGATTAAGTATTCACAAAGTTATCCGGGTTTCTTTTCTGCCCCATTTCTGCGACTCAAATGCACCCCAAATTAATTCATTCGAGCCTCATAAGCTCGAATAACAGACCCATAATCTGCAAATAAGATGTCAATAAGTTAAATATAAAGTGTACAAAAGAGTCGTAAAAAGTCTCATCTTTTCCCGTAACTTATAACGCATTTTAATAAAATAAGGACGTCAGGTGTAACGACTTAGGAGTCTCAAGGGTATTTTCTGTCAAAACTCTAAATAGATTTATAACTAGGACTTAAATTGTTGTCGACTTGCAACTCAAGGGTAAAAAGTGTCAATTTCGAAACTATAGGGTAGAAACTATCATTTACCAAAGTTGAGGGGTAAAAATTATAATTTTATAAAAGTTCAGGGGTAAAAATTGTCATTTTGCGAAAGTTCAGGGGTATAAACTATTAATATATGAAACTATAGGGTAAAAAGCGTAACTTTATATATAATTATTATTATTAATATATTTTAAATATATTTATAATAAAAAAATTATAAAAACTAACTTACGTATATCTCGATAACGAACAAACGAAAACATAGAAATGAACAATAAAATCTTATCCAACTTTTGAAGAGACTTCATGTTGTCTCGTTTAAACATTTAACTATCAACCAGAACGTTACGAAACGAATATTAAAAACTTATTCAGAAACGATTACTGAAACTTGACATAACGAACCAGGTTGCGTGTCGGAGACGTTTATCAACTCTGTTTAACTTTGTTTTCCATCCAGACTGTCAAGGTGAGTTCGTAGTCCCACTTTTTATTACGTTTTCCAAACTTGTGGGGAGATACATGCTTCTAAACCGAACACAAGTATTTTTCTGATTGTTATTGCACTAAGTTAACTGTTGCCTATTTATATTTATTTTAAAAAGTCCCTTATATCATGCACCATTAGTCACCTGCTGGGTGAGCGCGAATATAGTGAATAGATCTATTGGCCTGACGACCCATTTGTACTAGTCGGATGGATATCTTTGTGGTAGCCGGTTATACAAATGCATTATATTTGAAATCTATGAGGAGTTTTTGGCAAACTCTCACTTAGGGGCAAACCACTTTCATTTTTATTATGTTAGTGAGACTGGAAACTGTCAACGCATTGCGTGTCATGAGGTTTAGTGCAATATATCGAACTGTGATATAACTGATTTCTCTTTATTTAGCTTGTGTTCAACTGATTATAACTTTAAACGCTATGAATTCACTCAACCTTTGTGTTGACTTTTTAGCATGTTTATCTCAGGTAATTAAAAGATTGAACTTGTCATGGAGTGGCTGTGGACTTTCTTCTTATAAAAAGAGTGTCCATTTTGTTATCATTCAACTGAATAATGTAACTTTTATAACGTATTTCCGAACTTCCCTCTGGGACCTATATTATGTACTCTGATTTAAATAAATGAATGATAACAATTTATTTAAAACGTCTCTTTTTGAGTCGTTTTCTATTCTCATGACTGTGATACTTGAAGTAACACCCCAAATATTCCGCTGCGTATATCGAAAATGGGGGTGTTACAGTAGTTTCATCCCGATAATGACTAACGTTAAGTCCTTACGTCACGAAACTTAAAACCGGGTAACGTAAAAATATAATACTTATAAAAATGTCAAAGTTTATCAATATACCCCAACTAATTATATTAGACGTGAGATAAGTTTAACGGAGAGCGTATATGTTGATAAAATCTAATAGGATTGAGTATTCGTATTACGTAAATAGTATAATTTAAAAAAAAATAAATAAATAAATAAATAAATTAAAAAAATAATAATAAAATTGGCAATAGTTCATATGAAATATGACTATTGATGAATTTGAGTATTTTGAACATATAGACTCATCCTAATCTTATGTTGGTCGTGAGTATAATTTACACGGTTAACTTTTGTGATTGTTACTAAAAGTAATATCATTTAATAAAAACGTAATAATAATTGGCATTAAATATTTACAAATAGACCTGAAATATGCGAGGTGCAATCTTTGTTTTGTTACTTGGTCGCAAGATTCAAAATAGCAATGAAATAAATATATTTTAAAATTAATGCATTAAAGACTTGTAACGTAAGCTTTAGATCTTGTACTTTAGAGTTTGTAAAATAAAATAAAACAAAATTTGAAATGACGCATTAGATGGTTGTACATTAGCTTGAGTTTAATCTCGGGTTTGTCTATGACCAAAATCCCTATTCTTACCATGAAACAACCGACTTCTTCAACCAGCTCCCGCAACATGAGATGGAGACATACTCGTGTGAATTCTGTGGAGGTCCTCACCAAGGTTTTGATTGTCAAACAAGGAACATGCTTGTTTATGAGCAGGGTCCGTGTAACAATCAAAATTTTGGTTATGACCAATATCCATATGATTTACCGAGTCAGTCACAGCAGTTTTATCGTTGTGAATTCTGTGGAGGTCCTCACCAAGGTTTTGATTGTCAAACAGGGAACATGCTTGTCAATGAGCAGGGTCCGGGTAACAATCAAAATTTTGGTTTTGACCAATATCCATATGATTCACAGCAGTTCTACTGTTGTGAGTTCTGTGGAGGTCCTCACTATAGTTCTGACTGTCAAACTAGGAACCCGTTTGTCTATGAGCATGTCCTTTGTAGCAATTATGACTCGCCTTATCTTGACCAACCTCCACAGTACCATATGGTTCAGACACCCCCTCAGTTAATTCCTCAAGTTTTCATCCAAGAAATGTAAGCTTTAATGAACCGTCTTCAGGATTTGGTTCTTAGACTTACACCACAAGATCCTCCTCTTGACTCATTTTATCATGAGGAGAGTGATGAGGATGATACGGAGACTACAATGGACGAGGTGCATAATTTTAGCCCACAAAATACCGCACATGTTCCATCTCTGCTACTAGCATACACACCATCCTTGCCTAGACTTGATGTTTCGGGAGACCAAAAGTTAGATATCGAGTTGCCTTTTGGAAAGCATATAGACACCCTCTTAATGGGGGATAGGGAAATTGACTTCAATCCTAGCGATATAGAAAGTTTACCTACCAATGACTTTGTTTCAATCCTAAAGATGTCTGATGAACCTTTAGGTAATTCTGATTCGATTTCTAGATCTTTTAATGTGACTATATCAAATCCTTTATTTGACTTTGATGATAACTTTACATTAAGAATTGATAACAAAATTTTTGATGACAAGTTTGAGGATTTGTGTAGCTTGGATCCCCCTAAGTCAACACCGATAATTGATGAGTCCACCCTACTAGTTACACCACTTCCCGATTATAAGCATATATGCTTGAGGGAAGTGGAAAGATTTGATCCTTTTATCTCCCTAACACAGTTGGGTGATGTGACGCGGGTAATGGATAAACCTTTTGATAGATTTCCCTATACAACATTACCCCATTAGGTGGCATACTCACATAAGGAGGTGTTGTATCGCTTCTTCCATCCTAACTTAACACTAAGTGAAGGATGTAACCATGAACTTAGAAGCAAGTAACCCTAGAGTCAAGCTAGAGACTCGAACAAAAACAAGCACTTCTCGGGAGGCAACCCGTGTTATCCTAAAATATTGAATAAGTAGTTTATCTACACTTAGATTTATTTTGCGTAAGTTAGGTTATTAGTGTTTGTAATGAATAAGTTTGGGTGTCTTGTTTTCTTTGTTGCTTCATGGCTATTAATTTTGCTAATAGGATACCCTTTGATCGAGAAGACTTTCATGATTGTTGCTGTTGCTTTCCATCATCACTCATTCAGTCTCCGATCGATCTGCACATTTATAGCAGGGGAGTCCTTAGTTCTGATCATTTATTTCTTATGTTTTTCCTTAAAGCATGCATTTTTCATGATTAATAAATGGCTTAGGAATTGCATTAGATGCCCGCTTCACAAATAGAATTTTAGCATTGGTCTTTTACGTTCTAAATGTAGGGGTGGCATCCAAACACTTTTGAACATTGAGGCCAATGTTCGGTTCTAACTGTAGGGGGTTTATATCAAAATGATCATACTTATGCCAACTTGTTTGCCCCCATGCAACCCCATTTTGACCTAAATTATGTTTATTTTTGCAACAAAAAAAAAAAAAAAAAAAAAAAAAACTGTTTGACCGTGCGTGATTGACTAGTCCCTTTTTTTTTGGGTAAAAGGGTTAAATCACCCTGGTAAAATTCATTACTCCAAAAAACGTTGAGGTACAATAGGATGAGGGTGATATCCCTCACCTCAGTCCCTTAGGACACTTACAGACTCGAATATAAGAATGACACACCATTCTTATAACTTACAATAAAATGAACATACCAATAATGACACAAGTACATGAAAATTTACAATACTACTCAAGAAAACCACTTGAGCCTTCTATATCACTATGGCGGTCACCTTAACTTCCATGAAGAATCCACGTAGCAAAAACCAAGCGATCTTCAACATAAATCCGTTTGTAGTAGTAACACCACAAACAAATCCTCCACCAACACCATAACATCCGGAAGATAGAAACATATGTACCCAAAGTGCATGGCATCGTGTGGATGGGGTTTTGAACAAGAGTCCCCACAAACTTAACTTCCATCAAAACCAAAACAAATCCATCTGCGTCTTCTATTAGTATTATGCAAAATGCATAATCTAATAACCTAATAAGAGTGCAATCCGTAGCAAATCGAATTTGAAAATAAACATGGTCTAAACGACCCTACCTTCCAGCATCAAATAACTTGAACCAATCTTCCAATCAATACGAGTGAGACATATGAAGACAGCCAATAATCAAGTCACAATGTCACCACGCCTCCCATGATCACACAAAGGCATAAATAAGTAACATCAAACACACATCAGCCCTTCTTACACGTGTGAACACAAAAGTAAAAACATGAATCACAACAATCTCCTGAAATAGCAATCACAAAACTACACAAGCAGCTCTTGTGAAAGTAACCCATGAATTTGCAAGGGCGAAATAACCCTTGACAAGAGATCACACGTGATACAAAATCATAGGGTTAACATGCCGAGTAACCCTAACAAATCAAACCAAATCAGCCTTGCCCATAACCCAATCAGCTCCATACCAGCATACAATACACTTCAAACGAACACCATGAACACCCCTGTAACTGATCACAAAACAATGGTATGGGACCAAGACAAAACCAGCAAACACCAAGAACAATACAAGACCGAGTGTAAATTGAATGAGCATCAGGTCTTGTATTGTACCCAAGAGTTTACATAATCCAAATATCCCAATAGGCCATAAACGTAATCATCTCTCCATCAAAACCCACGTACACATGATAAACCATTAAATAAACCAGATGTACATCATCAAACAACCACCCCAATACAGGTTATTCATCATAGTAACAACCAGATTCATCCTCAAAACCATTAAGAAATTCGAAACCCTAAAAAGAGTTTCATAAGCATGAACGCCTAGTACCATCACAACCCAATGGATCAACCAGAAACAAAACATGCAACCCATGTCAATCCAAAGCCACCACCAGATCGAAACTTCACAGATAGAAAACATGTAGAGCCATTCGATCACCAAAACAAGATGAAACCCTAAAAAAAACCGATTACAAGATAAAAGTAATCGTTTAGGGTTTAAAAACCCTCAAACGATCACCAAATAACGATAAAGATATAGTAATCGTTTAGGGTTAAAAGATAGAACTAATCCCTAATTCATGAGTCGATCAATAACCGACTATAGAACAAAACGATTAGGGTTTAGAATAACGACCATGGGATCGACCCTTTAAATGTAAAATCGATTACAGAACCGACCTATGAATTAATGATAAAGGGTGCGATTACAATCAACAGATCGAAACCCTAAAAAACTAAACACGATCAAAACAGATCGCAATAAGGAATAGGGAATCGATATGGACTAGTCCCTTAAGCTAGAACAAGGGAGATTCTGACTTGACTGAGTATTGCACTCTAGCTTTTCCCTAAGCTTTCGAGACTAAGCATTTGCAAAACTTAAAACTTTGCAAAGAACGAAAAATAATAGAGTGTGTTGGGTTTTATATATTTCATAGATTTGATGATACAAAACAAGAAGAATGAAACATAAGGATTATTGAAATGATAAGCAAAATAAACCTAGCAGATAGTACTGCTAGTGCAAAGAAGGTAGCAGTTAGTACTGCTAATGCAAACAGTTAGTAATGCTAGTGCAAACAGTTAGTACTGCTAGTGCAAACAGTTAGTACTGCTAGTTCAAACAGTTAGTACTGCTAGTGCAAACAGTTAGTACTGCTAGTACAAATGAAGCTGCTGATCAGTGAGTCATACTACTGCTGGATGGATAAGGATGAAGAAGATATTATCTATAGATAATATCTAGATATTTGTTCAGTCAACAAAGTTGTAAAACAAGATACATGTTGTATCTTAATGACTGACACATAACAAGCAAGTAGTAGACAAAGTCTTATCATATTGTAAAAGGTCTCCTTGGACTATAAAAGGAGATCTTACCCCTTAAATAAAAATATGTTTTTACAAGTGTTTAGTATGCTTAGAATTTAAACACCAAAGGGTGTCAAAATGTAAAACATCAAAGAGTGTGTGTGTGTGGGAACATCAGACAAGGGGTCTGATGTTATTATGTTTGTTTAAGCCTCAAGGTAATCAAGGTTTTCCTTGATCCCTGTTATTGTTGTAGAGTAACCGTGCTATATTTGATCACATAGCATTGAGGTTGTTGGGTTAGTTGTTAGTCATCTCAAGGATCCTAGAATCCCTGTTACAGTTCATTGATGTAACCGTATTATGTTTAAGTAATATTGAGATGATAAAGAGAAAGTTGGCAAAACCTTGTTGGGATAGTATTGATTCTTTCATTTGAATATTCCGCCAATATTATCATAGTGCTTGTCATGGTTAGTCCTAGATCAAGGTCTAAACAACCTAGAGTCCATAAACGTTCAGAAAACTTATAAGTAGTTGGTGTTCAATAAGCTATATTAAGTTTTCAATAAGTGGTATCAGAGCGGGGGGCTCTGGATCTAGGAAAAGAAAAGGTTTTAGCTAGAGAAAGAAGAAAAATTCGGATCTGGTTCGTATTTTCGTAACTCACTACTGGGCTGTTTTCAAAAGGCAATAACTCCTTCGTTAACCGTTGGATCGAGCTGAAATTTTTACTGGAGGTTCTTGGTATATCAAGGTAGATTCTCACTGGAGGGATCTTCAATCTGAGCCTTAGGTTGAAAGATATGCATCGTTGAAAAATGCTGCTGAAACAGTTGAGGTATGGTCGAATTTTTGGTTTTCTTTCAAGGTTCACACACAAAGGGGAAGAATCACACACATAAGAGAGTTGGTTCTTAAAAGATTAAAGGCTTGTTTATCAAGTTATTATTGGTGAAAAAGATTATTTGTTACTTATTTGCAGATGAAGTTGAATCTTTCAAAATTGTGTTCTTATCATATCTTAAAGTGGTTGACTACAGTTTAAAGATAACTTGGTAGTTTTGTTCAGATATTTCATATGACAAAGACTTGTTAAATCTAGTTTTCATAGGTCAAGGGGTGGATGGACGAAGACCTAGTTAACTATCACTTAAAGGAGTTACTTTGTAGTGCTCAGTGTCTCATTGAAGATGAGGATTTTATCAAGAGACTGCGGTCTACTTATATGGTGTTAATATGAGTTCTAAGTCAGTTTTAGTTCAAGACATAAGACACAAGGATGGTTTATTCTACTTCAGCATCAAGTTAGTAATGATTGGTTTTTCTTCATCAATCATAAAAGCCTACAGGTTTGAAGAATCAAGAAATGGTTAACATATGGGTTTCAGGGAAGCTTAAATGTTCAAGTGTTTAACCATTTATTGTATTTGTGCAACACCACGAGGGAAAGTTATTGATTTTTATTACTGTTGATTAGTATTACTACAGATGGTTTAGATTTTTACTGTCTCAAGTTCATTTTTAGTGCGGAAAGCTTAATGGAGGGTAATTTGAGATATTAGAAGGATATATTGGATTTGTAATATTAGTTTGTAGTTGTAAAGATCATATTTGTAATATTCTCTATTTGTTGATAACAAAAAAGGGGAAGAGATGTGGTGGATAGCATAGATTAAGGGGAAGACAGATTGTTTCATTCATGGTGAGATTTAATTATCTCAATTTCTCTACTTCGTCAAGGGAAATTCGTACAAGAATGTGTTTGTTTTGTAATCATCAAATAGGGGAAGATTGTTGGGTTTTACATATTTCATAGATTTGATGATACAAAACAAGAAGAATGAAACATAAGGATTATTGAAATGATAAGCAAAATACACCTAGCAGATAGTACTGCTAGTGCAAAGAAGGTAGCAGTTAGTACTGCTAATGCAAACAGTTAGTACTGCTAGTGCAAACAGTTAGTACTGCTAGTGCAAACAGTTAGTACTGCTAGTGCAAACAGTTAGTACTGCTAGTACAAATGAAGCTGCTGATCCACTAAGTCATACTACTGCTGGATGGATAAGGATGAAGAAGATATTATCTATAGATAATATCTAGATATTTGTTCAGTCAACAAAGTTGTAAAACAAGATACATGTTGTATCTTAATGACTGACACATAACAAGCAAGTAGTAGACAAAGTCTTATCATATTGTAAAAGGTCTCCTTGGACTATAAAAGGAGATCTTACCCCTTAGATAAAAATATGTTTTTACAAGTGTTTAGTATGCTTAGAATTTAAACACCAAAGGGTGTCAAAATGTAAAACATCAAAGAGTGTGTGTGTGGGAACATCAGACAAGGGGTCTGATGTTATTATGTTTGTTTAAGCCTCAAGGTAATCAAGGTTTTCCTTGATCCCTGTTATTGTTGTAGAGTAACCGTGCTATATTTGATCACATAGCATTGAGGTTGTTGGGTTAGTTGTTAGTCATCTCAAGGATCCTAGAATCCCTGTTACAGTTCATTGATGTAACCGTATTATGTTTAAGTAATATTGAGATGATAAAGAGAAAGTTGGCAAAACCTTGTTGTGATAGTATTGATTCTTTCATTTGAATATTCCGCCAATATTATCATAGTGCTTGTCATGGTTAGTCCTAGATCAAGGTCTAAACAACCTAGAGTCCATAAACGATCAGAAAACTTATAAGTAGTTGGTGTTCAATAAGCTATATTAAGTTTTCAACAGAGTGGAATATAAGTTAGATGCTAAGCGTGGAGTAGTTGGATCTTTTTAGAGCTCATTGCGGTTAATTGTGGCTTTTTGCTCCAACCAGCTTAAAAACATATCAAAAATAATGTTTTCAATAAATAAAGATGTACGGTTTTTACAATTCTTAATTTTTACTCCCTTTTTAGAGAATTTCTGCTTATGGAAGTTGGGTACACATCAGGGTACTGTCAGTGTTGCGGGGAAATAATACAACAGATTCCTGATAGTTAGCTGCTATTGTTTCAGATGTTGAAAGACCGCAGGACTCGGGATTTAGCGCCTAATAAATGTGTAATAAACCAAGCCCGTAATAGACTACTGTTTCCTGACGGTTCGTTCCCGTTGACTCAGTTGTTTAATGGGTGGAGGTAATAATAATAATAATCCAAAGCCATAAAAGTTTTCTGTTTCCTAACGGTTCTCTCCCGTTGACTCAGACTTCAAAAAGGCGGAGGAAATTCCCAAGGTCAAAATAAGATTACTGTTTCCTGACGGTTCGCTCCCGTTGACTTAGTTGTTTAAAGGGCCAAGGGCTAATATGCTTAATAATAATGATAATAATGCCAAATTTTGACTCCGGGGATATCTAAATAAAGCTTCTGTCTCTGAACTCGTAGATGAGTTGTTTCGGATGAAATAAAAATGATATCCCCTAAATTGTGTTAAATTAGGACCTTGATGTGGACCTCATTTTTATCTGCAGCAGTTCTCTAGGGAAGGATTTTAAACTAATTATGGTCTAAACCGGGTGCCTTTATCGGACTAAAAATCTATGAAATAAGAAAAACTCATTTTTCAAAATAAAATCCTTAGAGGAACTAGGAATAAGGGAGCAAGGAGTAGCTACGCATACATAATTAGCATCTATTAGTAGTGTTAGCATCTATACTTGTACTTAACAATGATTTCGTTTTAAGCTTGGTTTGAGGAAGGTGAAAATCAAGGATGATGATTCTTATCTCCTGGAGGCATCCAGTTTGTGTGCTTCCCGTTCTTAAGCTTTCTATATATCGTGATAATAAAGTCAAGCATGGCGGGTCACCTTAAAATTTTATTTTTAGCTATATACGTGAACAAGAGTCAAAATGGGGCGTTTTCGACTTTAATGATTTTTGTCCCTTAAACGATAATATATGTGTTCCTGTTTGATGTGATATATCCATTTGTTTTGGGTATGAAAATTGTTTATGTCTTAACGTGTGTAATAAACGTTGCGTGAGGGCACGCAACAATCCAAGTGTGGGGGGATGATAAATGTGTAATTATTCATATTTTTAGTGCTAATATACCTCCATTTACTACTAAAGAAATAACAAAAATGTGTATTTTAAATGCATATATTGTTTAAAGTTGTTATTTATTATCGTAGGTACGAGACTTGAACATTTGAGCTTTTGGGATTTCGACCATTTATTTAAGGTTATTGAAGCCGGAAGAAACGACCCCAATTAGGCCCGAGTCATGCCTAATGCGCCTAGAACTGAAGTTTTACAAGGCTTAATAGTTTTCTTATCAATCAAGGGCCAAGTCCACAAGAATAACCCAATTCAACGAGTTTTGACCCGTCATTTCTAGTATTTTGACCAAGAATACATTGTGGCTTGGATGGTGAAACGTGGCATCACTGGAGCCTTGCATCTTTTCTTGGAGACAAAGGTTTTTCTTTTTGGATTGCTACAACAACATAAGGGGAGAACATCATCAGAGGAGGAGACACCAACTTTCATTTTTTTTCTTTGTTTCGTATTTTTTAGTTTTCATTTGTAGGAGCAGCTTAGTCTAGATTTTAATCTTTAAACTTTGTTATAAAATTTTATTTGAGTAAGTATTTAATCATTATTAGTTTATATTTAAGTTATATTAATTTCAAGCATTCATTTTAATGTTTTAGTTAATCATTTTTTACCCACTTAATCTTTACTTTTACCTTCTCTAATCATCTCTTTTATAATCTTTTCTTTTAAAAAAAAATTTAGTCTATGGTTTTATATTATTTTTTAAATCTGTTTCAAGAAAATTACCTAAGACTTACTTCTAATACGATTATTTGTTATTTATGTTCTATTTTGAGCTAAACAGTAGTGGATAAATTTGAAAATTTTGTCATTGTTTACGTTTTTCTAAATTTGCAATCAAACACATCCCTTTCTTTTGTTCATTTCAAACCTTTCATTACAAGTTTTATCATTATTATAAATATGTTAAAGCAATTAGCTAGTTGTAGTCAAGGTATTTAGTAGTGACTAAAAAGTGATCAGTTGGTAGGCTTGAGTTTAATCCCGGTTCTTATACCTGAGTTATGAGATTATCAAGTAAACTTTCGGATACATGAGCTTGGAAATGGGTATTTTTAGAGTATATTTTATTCTCATACATCATACCTCTAACTAGGTGCCTGCTAAACCCTTTTCGATTAACTTTTTATTATTATTTGTTTATTGCTATGTTTAGACTTATTATGCTTATTTATGTTATTAGTGTAGTTTTTATTATGTGCAAGTATTTTATACATGTTAGTTTAGAAATATGCTTATTATTGTTGGATTAATTGTTATTGTTAGCTTAGTAGTCATTAGTAGTGAGTAGACTTTGTATATGGTTGTTAAGTGATTGTGATCTGTGAATTAAGTGTGAAGACTTAGAAATTGTTGATTGATAATCTTTTGTTTACTTAGATTGATTTTTGGTTATTTTGACGAACAAAAGCCGTTAGGGTAATTAATTATCTAAAGCTAGCAATTTTTACCAAGATAAAGAATTGTTTACGAAAAAAACCAACGTTGTGAGAAAATAGTTTTTTTAAACGAGTATTGAAGATTGTTGATTAATAATTTCCGGATTATTTTTAGATTTATTTAGTTGGTTGTTTTAACGGGCAAAAGCCGTTAGGATAATTAATTATTTAGATCTAGTAATTTTTACCAAGTTAAGAGATTGTTTTCAAAATAAATCAACGTTTTGAGAAAATAGTTTTTCTTTGACGAGTATTAATTAATTAATTAATCACTTAAAACGATAATTCACACTTAAATGATATTTTTCACTTCACTTGACAAGCATACTCTTTAATATTATCTTTTAGATCTATTTAGCCTCGTTTTTACTTGTAGTTTTTCTTTTATTAATTTATTTAGCTTTTAAAAATCTTTTAAAAACCAAACCAAAAACAAAACCCTTTATGACAACTAAGCATCAAACGAAACTCAATTAACGAACTTCAATTCACCACTCCTTTGAAATGACACTCAAGAGATCAATACTTGCCAAGATACTTTAGTATTAAGGTTTGTATAGTCTTTCCATTCTATAAATATTTTTGATCAAAAAACGACATCAATCAGTGTACGAATATTCCATAATATAATAATCTTGGACCACACACGAAGTTACCTTGATGCGGCGTACCGATCCTGTTATCAGAAAGTATAAATACCCCATTCTACACACATAACAAGGGAGATAACCAGATGAATTGGCAGCACAAGACACAAGCTAAATGACGAATTCAGAGTAGTAAGAAGGTCCTGCTAGTACTTTAATTCATAGGAAGATTCGTTTACTTGTATTAGCAATCTGTTAATCGTTGAGTTAGCGTCTTTTTCACTATTTGATCGGACTTAATTGTTTCCAGCTTTTATAAAGAGTATTTGATGTTTTATTGGCTTCTTAATGTTTATGTTTTGATTACATATTGAGTTTATCGTGCCTTGTTGACGTAGGCTCGCGCAATTACTTCATTAACATAGTTTGCATAGTTAATGTAAGTCTGTAAAAGGGATAAATAATACATAAACCTAGTAATCATTAATTTGTACGCATACATTAAGATTCCATTGAGAGAGAATAGATTTTAGTACTCATCTTATACAGCTAAGCAATTAAACGTGTGACAAATATTTCAACTATCGACCAGGCCTCTTATCTGTATCTGTTTTCTATCTGTGTACGTATGTGCCATTCGCTTCTTTGTTTTACTTACTATTTACTTAATCTACACATCGTTCCAGTCTCTCAGGCTGAAAACCCCCTTGCTAGGTCATTCGAACTAAATTAGGATTAAAATATTGATAGATATCTAGGTGTTAACATTCCACTCTTAGTATTCGACACTTTACTTACCAACTAGGCTGCATTGATCGGGTACACTGCTCGCTAGTGTGTGTTATAGGATAAGTCGGCTAAATATAAATTTAAAACTTGATAATATAATCTATACCTACAACGATTATACGCACGCATCAAGTTTTTGGCGTTGTTGCCAGGGAGTGAATTGTTTAATACTTGAATATCTGTTAATGTTTTAATTTAGATTTAACCTTATTTAGCTTTTGATTTTTAGTTTTTAGTTTACTAACTTTGTTGTGTATTTGTATTGTTTGCATTAATTGTATTTTTCTACATATTTACTTTTTTCATGTTTGTTAGTTTTCTGTAATTTTTGTTTGTTTTTCGTTTTTGTGTTTTTCTGCATTGTTACTGTCTGCTGTATTTTGCTGAACTAAACGATACGACGCATCTAATTCCTTAGATACGGCGTATAGCGTTTTTATCTTTCATACAGCGTATCATATAAAAATTCGAGTACGACATATCTGATTTATTGAGTACGGCGTATTCTGTTTTTAATCAGAAAATTTTAAACCCTAAAAGCCATACGGCGCATGAGCTTTCGCTCATACGACGTACCTATTTATTTATTAAAAACATATTTGAATTTTTCATATCAAAATACAACAATACAACGTATTGATTTATTTTGATACTGCGTATTAATTAAAAGCTTATACTTTGAAACGTAACGAGCATACGGCATATACGCATTCGCGTATACGGCATATTTATTTTTACATATAAGCAGATCAACAATAAAATATACGGCGCATTGATTTACCTCAATACGGCGTATAATTTTTCTAAAATAAAAGTATGAACTTTTAAACGAAGTGAGCATACGGCGTATCCAGAGAGCGTACGGCGTATCGTCTGCAGATATCAAGAGTCTTTACTCTTGGTATTGCTATTTGGTTTCTATTTTTTTGTGCTATCTTTCTTCCGGGCAAATCCTACTGACGAATTTGTTTCTGTTCACAGGAATGACTATGGAAGATGTCACCATGGATGAATATTTGGCTATGGAACAAGGGAAGGTATTGCATAAAGCGGGTTCTCCAACGGAGAAGCTATGGTTTCTAAAGAACAAAGAGGATGAGTGTGAGACTTATGAAGTTAACTTGAGTGAATTTCCAGCAGTTCGTATCTATGATCAAACTTCAGAAGAATCGGTATGGAATAGTGAACCCTTGCGTTTAAGTTTTGATGAGACTTACGATGCTATTGTTTGTGACCTCCCAATAAAGTTTGACTTTTTGTTTGAATCGAAGTCTCAAACTATTGTTCCGTTTTGCTCAATTAAAACATATGAGAAGGAAGTATTTGATATACTTACAGTCGAAGCCAATTTGTTTACTTGGGAAACCCCACTTGAAGCTACATTGAACGAGTTCAAACGTTTAGGCGGCATGGAGAGTGATTTTTTTACTTATGATTTAATGATGAGCTACACCGAAGATGAATTGCTCCTCCTATGGCCGATGATTGAATCCAAAGGATTGGTTTTGACGACTATTAAAGAAGATGAAGGGAGGTTTCGAATTGAGTATATGAGGAAAACTGATGATAAAAGTCCCCTGCATGAGAAGATTGGATATGAAAAACAAATCGAAACCACAACACCTTCCTATTTGCCCTATGTTGAGAAATCAAATTAATTAAATAAAAGCAACCTTGATGATGAAAGGATGTATGCTGAAGTTGAGATTCTGCTCAATAATAGGTTGGTAAGATTGATGGATATCTCTGTAGAGCAGTGGCTTGACCTTAAGTATGGAAACCATAAGCTAGAACCTAATGATGAAGTAAGAAGAGTGGTTACTACATGGTTGTCTCGTAGCTTTAAGCAGCAATTCGGGGAATTTATGGAGTTTAAGAGAAAAATGATAGGCGGAACTAGCTTTGATGTTAACTACGATCCTAACGACGATGGTTTTTCTTATTGGTTGGCTAGCAAGTTCAACAACCATAAGACTATGGATCGAGCTACCAAGAATGTACTTTGGCTTTACTGTATGAGAGGAGAAGATGAGGAAGTCGAAACTGATGATGAATCATCAAATGATAATAACTCTACCTATAACGAAGATATAACCGGGCTATTTACCATTGACATAGATGTGTTTGACTATGAAACACCACTATGTAGGGAATTCAAGGAATTTAACTATCTTCTTCAAATTGACATTGATACACTTACAGGAGATTTACCCAGATTCAAGACCTATGAAGAATTTAAAAAGGCATGGTATTATGAATGGAATGATCAAGTGCCTTGGGTTGAGTGAAAACCTTGGCTTGAGCATGGGATTTGGGAAGAGCCTGGTCATGAAGTAAAACATGCATGCCAACCATTTCGATTTAAAGATGGACGTGTTAAATGGCCGACTTGCAATTGGAAGACCGAGAATCGTTGCAATGGTGGTAATCTTCCGGGAATTATTAATGTCGTGTATTTAACTCATTGTGAAAGTTACGAATGGTATGAAGGACTAGAAGATGGAAATTTGAAGAATAAAGCTTTGAAGGAAAAGGCGCTCTTGGAAGCACCACGAGAGCATGAAATCCATGAAGGAGAAGACTTCTGCCTTTGGCTGGAAAGATGTTTGGGGAATTATCATAAACTCGATTTTGAACTTATGATGAAATTAGAAGATTATTGGTGGAATAAAAAAAAAGAGATAACATCGCGTAATGATATTTGGAACAACTATTTGCCTCAAAATAACAAGGCATGGCATGATAGTAATGTCCCATTATTAAAGGCCAGATGTGTACTTCGTGATGAAAAACCAAGATGGCTAGAGCTTGCTAAACTAATTGACAAAAAGGAAAACAAATGGAAGAATGATCTTTTCAAAGAGTTAGACATGAATGGGTCTTTAACGTTGATGAGTTAAGGAATGAAGTCCAATTCCATGAGGTACTAAGAAGCTTAATAATGAAATATTGCAAGGGATGGGACAATAAGAAAAACGTCTAGAGGAAGATGCTTAATCGCATCAAGGAAAAGATTAACGAAGGTTACGAATCAAGTTCCAGTGACGACACATCGTATAAGGAAGAATTCGAAGAAGAAGAAAGATTAAGATGTGAACATGAGGGGACTCGTTATGAGCCTCATATGATGAAAGTGGAGACCTATGTCCTGAAAAGATATTTAATTTATGATGATAGGTGCCACATTCGAATGAAGCGCATTAATATTGAAAATGTACCAATAAGTGGAAAGAATATTTGGTTATTTAAAGACGGAATTATGAAAGAGATGGAGATGGAAGATCTCGTGCAAAAGAAGTAGAGCTGAAGATGAGTCTAACTTGAAGACTCTGGAATAAAGAAAAGTGCTCACCGGGAGACAAACCGGATTTATCTTTACTGTTTTCTGTCATCGAGTCTGGAAGACCTTAACATCGATGTGGCGCATCCAATAAAAAGGATACGGCGTATCGACTGCACAGGTCATATCTATCCTCTATTTTTCTACATTTAATTTTCTTCACTTTGAACATTCTGTCAGTTGATTCAATGCGGCGCATCCATGTTTAAGGATGTGTCGTGTCAAATTTCTGACTCGTATTTTATTCCAGGCTCGATACAGCGCATCCCTTCCCATGGATGCGGCGTATCGACTGACCTGATGAAATTTCCAGTTTTTAATTTTTATTTTTTAGGTTTAATTTCTACTAACCATCGATTAACAAGATATGCACTAGCTGTGATTTTCAAATTAACATAGGTTGTTTACGAGGAAGTGGTGGTTTACATACATCGTGTATTTTCTGTGTGTTGTAGCCATGCTGGCATTCAGACGCCATTCCACACAGAAAATAAAAAGTTGCTCACAAACGCATAATGGCGGATCATACCGAGCAAATCTCAGGGGAGTTTTCCGTTCCAATTCTTTCTATTTCCTGTTTTTAATTTCAATTTTAAACAACGAGGATATTATTTATCTTAAGTGGAGGGATGGAGAATTAGAACGTCACTTGTCCTTATTTCTCAAAAATATGCATTAATATATGCTTAATATGCTTAAATTTAAAATTTTTCTTGCATGTTTTTGTTAAATCTAAGTTGCATGACCGCACACATAACCCTTATTTCCATATTGTGAGAATTTAGCCTTATCCGTTTCCCAATATTTTACCCAAATTCCACAAAAATATGAGTGTGCCGGTGACTTGTAGTAAACATTAGAACTTGGCTTGCATACTATTCGAGACCACAATAATGAGTATTATCGATATAATTATAGTAAACATTAGAACTTGGCGTATCAACTTAATGGATACGTTGTATCGATCCTGTTATCAGAAAGTATAAATACCCCGTTCAACTGCCAAATTCAACACACATAACAAGGGAGATAACCAGATGAATTGGCAGCACAAGACACAGCCTAAAGGACGAATTCAGAGCAGTAAGAAGGTCCTGCTAGTACTTTAATTCATATGAAGATTCGTTTACTTGTATTAGCAATCTGTTAATCGTTGAGTTAGCGTCTTTTTCACTATTTGATCAGACTTAATTGTTTCCAGCTTTTATAAAGAGTATTTGATGTTTTATTGGCTTCTTAATGTTTATGTTTTGATTACATATTGAGTTTATCGCGCCTTGTCGATGTAGGCTCGCGCAAATACTTCATTAACATCATTTGCATAGTTAATGTAAGCCTTTAAAAGGGATAAATAATACATAAACCTAGTAATCATTAAGTTGTATGCATACATTAATATTCCAATGAGAGAGAATAGATTTTAGTACTCATCTTATACAGCCAAGCAATTAAACGTGCGACAAATCTTCCTACTATCGGCCAGGCCTCTTATCTGTATATGTTTTCTATCTGTGTACGTGTGTGCCATTTGCTTCTTTGTTTTACTTACTATTTACTTAATCTACTCATCGTGCCAGTCTCTCAGGCTGAAAACCCCCTTGCATTAGATTAGGTCATTAGAACTAACTTAGGATTAAAATATTGATAGATATCAAGGTGTTAGCGTTTCACTCTTAGTGTTCGACACTCTACTTACCAACTAGGCTACATTGATCGGGTACACTGCTCGTTAGTGTGTGTTATAGGATAAGTCGGCTAAATATAAATTTAAAACTTGATAATATAATCTATACCTACAACGATATACGCACGCATCAAAGAAAAACATATCAAGTAAGATGAGTTGATTGGTAGTCGTCGGTACTTTCCCATAATCCCATCTCGTTATAAAAACATACTTGTTTTATAGTCTAAAAACAAAATTTCGCCATGACTCGTTCGTTCATTGAACGTTTCCATGTCAAAGGACTTTATTAGAAATAATTTCCAATGTAGTTTAGGTGACACGTAATTTATAAATATTATTATTCGTTTCTTGTCCAATTGTCCAAAATGTCCAAAGTCCAATAATACCTCAAGTCAAGATACATATATTTCAATTTCGGGGTTGCGACAATCCCACAATATTCCGACTACCAATCAACAACCAAATAAATAATCTAACAAGTTCAAGTATGATAATCTATGGGTCACGTGTCTCGAAAAGCCCAATAACTCTTTCGCATTCCGTTTTATCCAAAAGTCTATCCGTATTACTTTATAAAAATAACTCGTGGTTAAAGAATTTTAAATACTAATCTAACTAAATTGATATCTTTAAAATAAACATTTTCATCATTTCTTTTATGTCGTCCAGTTCGAGTCAATGCAAAGTCCTAACTTATGAGTTATTATCACTTTCCAAGTCACGGTCAATTTGTTATATCCCTCGGGTCAATACTTTAATCCCGTACCCAATTCAAGAAGAATAAACCCTCGGTTACATGTGTCGGGTCAACTAAATTCAACACGGTCCAAATTCCAAATAAATCAATCAATCAATCAAATCCATATTTAGGCTAACCAAGTCTTCTCGAGACCAACCAACCTCCCTGGCAAAAAAACAGCCTACTATCTCTGGCAAAAAAAAAACCCAACCTCCCTTAATCGGTTTCTATCAATCCTGTCCAATTCTTCGTGCTTTCTTCAACGATCTGTTATTGTTATTGATTAACATCTTTGTTTCTCCTAAGCTTTTGTAGATTCGTTGTCTTAATCACTTTGTTTTTGGTCTGTTGGTATAATCGTTAATTAGGGTTTCGCTATACAAGTTTTCAAAACGACTTAAGGTTTATTACTTTAATTGGTTTTGATTTAATCGGTTAGGGTTTTATTTGGTCTATTTATTGTTGGCGACTAATCTCTATTACCTGTACTTATCATCCATCTACTACTATGGTTGGAGATTGAATCTGTGGAGCATTTTGCTTAAAACCCTAATTGTTTTAGTTAGGTTTTTCTCCTTTTTGGTCGTTTTAATTGATTAGTGGTACGTGGGTTTTTTTGAGAGAGATGATTAATAAGGGTTTCCTTAATAAGAATGCAACTGATGTTACAAAGTCTGCTGGGAATGTTAGGGTTAATGTCGATCGGTTGGCTGCTTGTATGAATCGGTTGAAGGGACAAGACCATGGTAACTCTGGAAACGCCGATGTATCCCAGTTAAAATAGGCTTATAGGGTTTTGAAAAACCCTAATGTCGATACTGGTCTTAAAGTGAATAATAGTGATGTTAATGCACCTATTGCGACTGCTAATGATGATGTAGTGCCTTTAACGTCACTTGGAGTTGTTGATCTTGAGGTGAACGAGCCTCATGAGTATACTAATGAGTTGAACCCAACTGTTAGTCTTGGTGAGTCGATTCTACAATCGACTATGAACCCTAATAGTGGGAATTCTAATCATTCAAATGTAGAGGAGAATATTTGGGCAGCGTCTAAGTATACTAATGAGTTGAACCCAACTTAACGAGACGTCAAAAATATATTTTTCGTGTTATTTTCAAATTTCACGAGTGGTATCGATAACATACGTATTTGCATGCGTAGCATAAATTCATGACTTACATTAGATCCTATCATTCATATTAGGTTGCGGCTAGGGATCGCGCCTCATTTCAGTATATTCACTATTGTTTTCATAGCTATTGCATCAGGTTAGTTTTCATAGCCCCTACTCTTATACGTTTTGAATTACTTTTGGGGGAGAATACATGCTCGTTTTCAGCTAAATGCAATACTTATTTTACTTGAATATGCTACTTGTTTAGTCAAACCATTATTTGTTCTACTTATGACTTTGTTATTCACTCGAATGCCTTGCATATTCACTTATTTCATACTTAACTCTTATTACTCATGGACACAAGCACTTTAAACGATTATGCATGCTTAACTGAATGAACCGGCTCCACCACTATGTACATACATGACAGAATGAACGGGTCACATAACCGAATGTACGGGTAATATGACCGAATGAACGGGTCACATGACAGAATGAACTAGTCACATAACCGAATGAATTGGTCACATAACCGAATGTACTGGTCGAACTAAATCTATTTAAATCTTGGTCCAATATTACTTTTGTTCACCTAAACCTAATCTTATTTGGCAGTGGGTTGTAAACACACAGGTTGCAAGTCTTGTATGGGCGGGACTTGGGACTGGGTGGATTTACAATGCCTTAGCTGGGAAATCGTTACCCAAATGCTTTACATTTTTACACTAAACTCTATGAACTCACCAACCTCGTGTTGACACTTTAGCATGTATTTTCAGGTTTAAGGCGATAAACTAGTTGTGGAGGCTTTTGGCAGGGCATGGCATGGTTATAGAAGACTCTGATATATTCGGGACCACTTGAAATCTTTATGGGCTTATATTTTCGCACCCTTTTTGAAATGTTGTAAACGATTCACTTTTCAATACGAAATCTATTTTCAATGGTTGAGATAAAATTTGTTCTCTTTACTCTGTGTTATGGTACCAATTTAGTAGCACCCCAGCGATATGTATGCTTCTGCTGGACCCAATTTTGGGGGTGTTACAGATTGGTATCAGAGCCTTGGTTATAGAGAACTGGGTGATTTTAAAACCTAGACTATAACTACTTTCACGAAAACTTAACCCTATGACCGCCACGTGCCTGCCTGCCAAGCTGATGCCTCATTCGTGGTTTGTTGCTGACATATTTGATGAGATTTGTATCTTATTATCAGATAAATTATACCCACTTATTCTCGCTAATTACTATAATTGTCTTCCATATAAGCATGCTCACGTATCGTATATGTCACCGCGTTACACCTTTCCTCACGTAATCTCATCATTCGACCTCGAGTTTGGTCACTTGCCTTAGTCTTTCAAAACGGCTTCTAAATGTGAGGGACATATTATTAGTATAACTGAGCCGAGTATTTCAACATTCATTGAACCTCGGTGGAATATAGGCTGGTCATCTATATTCGACCAGGGACAGTGGGACATAGGCTGACCACCTATGTCCGACTCAGAAATGAATTTTGCAATACTGGGAATAGTTATAATAGAATTATGTCCAGGTTGATTCTCTACTCGATTTCTAAAGGTTTCAAGAATTCCTCTGTGTGTGTACACAATCATTGCAAGAACATTCACTCTACATCACCTCGTGAACCACCTCCTAGAAGCACGCCAGCTAATCATAACACGACCTCAAGCTTTCATTTTATGACAAGCCACTTTAGGGCACCTACTTTTAGGAAACGCCTGTATTATGTCTCACTCTTCTTTTCTCGTTTTGAAGAATTATGCCGCCAAAGAAAGCTACTCCAGCTATGACACCAGCTGAAATCTGAAAACTTGTTGCCGATAGTATAGAGGCAGCACTAGTAGTTGAAAGAGAGGCCGTAGCTGCACGGGCTGCTGAAGCCGCATCTCGGGCAGAAACAGCAGAAGCTGCCGGACTAGCTGCTAATGGTACCAATGTTCGCAAATGTACATAGAAGGACTTTAAGAGTGGGTGATCCTATAAAATTCAAAGGCACTGAAGGAGCCACCGCTATGATCCGTTGGTTTGAGAAGACAGAGTCTGTGTTTCTTCTATGCAATTGTCCAGATGACTGCAAGGTGAAGTTCGCCACCAGTACCTTTATTGAGGAAGCTATGTCATGGTGGAATTCTTATGCACAGCCTATTGGTATGGAAAACGCTTACAAGCTCACGTGGGAAGAATTCAAGAAGCTACTGAATAAGAAGTTTTGTCCACGTACCAAAGTGAAGAAGCTAGAAACAGAATTTTATGAGTTGGTGACCATAGGCAACAATATCGAAACCTACATCAGGAGATTCCAAGAGTTGGCCGCACTTTGTCCAAATATGGTTCTAGATAACGAGAAGTTGTTGGAAAACTTCATTGGTGGGCTACCACACAGCATCTTGGGGGATGTAACTTCTTTTGATCCACTCACACTGGACGAAGCAATCAGAATATCTCAAAAGCTTATGGCACAGGTGGTGAAGAAGGGGACTACTGTCAACAACAATGACCATAACAACAACAAACAACAGCAGCAACCACGACAAACAAAAGGAAAAGGGATGACAGCAAAGGAAACGACCAAGTTCGGCCACCACACAAACAACATGAAGTGGTTAGGGCCTACGTCGGGGACCAAGTGAAAAGAAAGGATATGCAGGGGACTTTACCCAAGTGCAATAAGTGTCGCTTTCACACAAGGGACCTTGCCCCACTCAATGTGGAAACTGCCAAAAGGTCGGACACAAAGCCAAGGATTGCAAGGCTCCCACCCTCGTAATGAATCAGAAAGTCACGGTAACCTGCCATGAGTGCAAAGCTCATTGAAGTGCAAAGCTCGTCAAGACAACAAGACAAGGACAATGGTTAAGAAGAGAACTCCTGCCTTAAAAATAAACCAAAACATAAACTCTCTAGTGTTGTATTTCTTTTGCGTTTCACTTTAAGTTCTATCGTATAAGTTTCATGTACTATTACGAAATCCTATTTAATGAATGTTTTATCTTTAACACCGCAATGCAACTCAAATATCCACATCTTTTCACCGAATCCACTCTAGAGACCAACACGAACTGAATTCAGGGACTGAATTCCTTTAACGGGTGGAGACTGTGACAAATCGTAATTTCAGGTCCTTTTCCAATCTTTGAAATTTTACTATTCATCCGGAATTTACTATTCACGAGTCTACTATTTCATCCATTTTTTAAGTCGTTTGCGACTTTGAGACGTTTTCAAAAATTTTACTATTCACGAAATACTATTCATTCCCGGAGGGAAATCACTATTCATGGTTATCATTCATCCTTTCGTAAACCAGGTTTACGGGTATTCAAAATTCGGGTAGCCATTAGGGTTTAGCCGCGTATTCATGGAGCATCGCGTAGGACACATCATATAGACTAGAGTAGTCTACGTATCATTAGTAACATCATCTGCATATTAGGTCATGCACGGGTTTGCAAAATTTCAATTTACATATGTTTATTTATTTAATAAACGTTACCACTCAGTCATTGCTACGAATAAATATACCCGACACTCCAGACTATGGTCCTAATATATTTTCACACTCATTATAATGATATAAAAATTATATTATTAGTTTACCCGGTGTTTTTAAATCGTTTGCTATATTTTCCGTTAAAAGCTTATAACTATGACGGTTTGCGTATTTCAACTCGATAATTATTTGAACACCCGATTCTTGCAAGGAATGTGATTTTATAATTTTTACAATTTCGTCATACTTTATTTTGGTCCATCAAGATTTATTTCTAGCTAACTCGGTACCCGGTAACACCTAATACACATCAATATCTAAGTAAATCTTACAACCATGAGACAAGAACATTAAAAGCTACAAAACTCTTCCACCTTTCCCCATTTGGACGCCCAAATGCCCCCCCCTAGTCCTAGTATACTTGATTTCTTTGACTACAATTATTACTACTAAGTATTACTTACATATCTCATCATTTTTACACATACTACTTCAAGTAAACTATCAAAAATTCCTCTCATCTCTACCACTCTCATATGGTTCGGCCAACATCAAAACAAGAGGAAGATTTCAACAAAAATTCAAGAACAATTATTTTCCAAGCTCTATTTGTGTTATTAGTTAAGGATTTGCAATAAAAACCTCAAAGTTCTTAAGCATTTTGCTCCAAAAATCATCAAAACATCAAGTAAGCTTCAAGTAAACTTTTCTAATCTTTCATACTTTCATTTAATATATTTTGTTGTTTTAATAGCAAATCATGCAAATATATACATGTTACATACCACTTATTGTTTATTTTTCTCTCTAAAAATAGATCTATATATTTTTATTTGTAATCACATGAGATCCACCATTTTTGGTGAAGATTAGGAACCCATGACACCCTAAAAAGGTGTATGATAGGCTTAGATTAGTTGTGGTGTTGATTGGAAGTGTTTTGAACAAGCCAACTAGAAGAATTGGTTTTAACAACATATAGAAAAAGGTTCTGTCCATTTTCGTGAATTCTGGAAAACTCAGTAGGTCAGGGGATATTTTGGCTTACATTTATAGAAAATACTTTCAAAAACGAAACCGTGGCCACTGGAATGAGCAAAAACGAGCTTACGACGAGAAAGATACACTAATTCTAAGTTTGACGACGAAAACTATTTTTCTGAAAATTTACGTGCTGTTACACGAATTTCAACGGGTAAAACGAGGCGTTGGACATGATCTAGACGAGCCGACATGCCAAGAATCTATTAGTTAGCTGTAATACGAAGCCGTGGATATAAAGAACGTAGAAAACGAGCTTATAACGACCAAGATACACGCGTTTGAAACCCGACGATCACAACATATTTCCATCAGTTTTTAATAGAAATATTTCTAAGTATAAAAACTGTTTTTACAAGTGACCATGTTGAGAGCCGTTTCTCTCATTGATCGATACCCGTATGGAAAAAAGTTAAATGATACGAATTAAAGATATTGTTACAAGGTTTCCAAAAACGTCGAGCTTATTTCCTAACACTTAACGTACACTACTTCACGACTAGTTTTGCGAGGCCATTTAGCCATTTTTATAAGTTGTGAAAAATAATTAAATTGCGACGAAAACACTATATTTATCGATAGAACACCAAAACGACGATCGTGGGGTATCATTACAACGTATTTACACGAAAAGTGTTTTATAACTTAACAAGACGTCAAAAATATATTTTTCGTGTTATTTTCAAATTTCACGAGTGGTATCGATAACATACGTATTTGCATGCGTAGCATAAATTCATGACTTACATTAGATCCTATCATTCATATTAGGTTGCGGCTAGGGATCGCGCCTCATTTCAGTATATTCACTATTGTTTTCATAGCTATTGCATCAGGTTAGTTTTCATAGCCCCTACTCTTATACGTTTTGAATTACTTTTGGGGGAGAATACATGCTCGTTTTCAGCTAAATGCAATACTTATTTTACTTGAATATGCTACTTGTTTAGTCAAACCATTTATTTGTTCTACTTATGACTTTGTTATTCACTCGAATGCGTTGCATATTCACTTATTTCATACTTAACTCTTATTACGCATGGACACAAGCACTTTAAACGATTATGCATGCTTAACCGAATGAACCGGCTCCACCACTATGTACATACATGACAGAATGAACGGGTCACATAACCGAATGTACGGGTAATATGACCGAATGAACGGGTCACATGACAGAATGAACTGGTCACATAACCGAATGAATTGGTCACATAACCGAATGTACTGGTCGAACTAAATCTATTTAAATCTTGGTCCAATATTACTTTTTTTCACCTAAACCAAATCTTATTTGGCAGTGGGTTGTAAACACACAGGTTGCAAGTCTTGTATGGGCGGGACTTGGGACTGGGTGGATTTACAATGCCTTAGTTGGGAAATCGTTACCCAAATGCTTTACATTTTTACACTAAACTCTATGAACTCACCAACCTCGTGTTGACACTTTAGCATGTATTTTCAGGTTTAAGGCGATAAACTAGTTGTGGAGGCTTTTGGCAGGGCATGGCATGGTCATAGAAGACTCTGATATATTCGGGACCACTTGAAATCTTTATGGGATTATATTTTCGCACCCTTTTTGAAATGTTGTAAACGATTCACTTTTCAATATGAAATCTATTTTCAATGGTTGAGATAAAATTTGTTCTCTTTACTCTATGTTATGGTACCAATTTAGTAGCACCCCAGCGATATGTATGCTTCCGCTGGACCCGATTTTGGGGGTGTTACACATATGAAGTTGCATGGTAAAATTTGTAGTTAAGTAGCATGCAATGTATACGTGAATACATATACACCATAAGTTTAGAGGGGATTCGAATGGTGGAAAGTTTTGAACCATGCATGCTTTGAAAGCCTCATAATAGAACACGTATGGGAGAAATAGTATATATAATATATATATATATATATATATTATATATATATATATATAAAGAAAAAATCTATGAAGTAAATTTCATACACGTTCATATATGATCAGTTTCTAGCATGTCATGGTACATGTATGGTGTGCATGGAAATTGTTATGTGGCACCATTTTAGGACACATATTTAATAGTTTTTAAAGGTGTAGTTGTAACCACTGTAAGAATTCCACTACATAATAAACTATCTTATATTTATAATAAAGAGTACTTATCCTTTTTCTAAGTTTTAATTATTATTTTTTATTATTATTATCTGATCATAAACTACATCTAATGTGGACGTAGCTCACATCCTCGGTAAACGTGCTCACACGCAACCCAACCTAAACTTGTTTAATGTTTATTCATAAAACCATTTTTGGTCTAAAACCTTATGTTATCTCATCTGCAACTTTACGTTAATTCATTAACGTACGTTTTAAACTAAACGTTTCTTAACAAATAAAGTGACCAAGAAACCCTGAATAATTATAACAACATATATGAATAAACAAAACCCTAGAAATACTAAAATACAACTCATTTGAGTAAAGTACAGTCACTAAAGCACAAAAACCCTAAAACCACTTTAAACTCCCGATACAAACCCTAAATTTCACAAAACTATGATTTTATGTAATAAAATCACAAACCCTAAATAATGTATATATGATTTTTATAAATATATATGTACAAGTCTTTTAAAGCAAGGTACAAGTCAATTTAAGCATAAAAACTCAATAATTAATATAAATACCATTATAACTTGAAAATATTTATTTTTAAAGCATATGGTGCAACAAATTCATGCACTAATTTTTAAATAAATTTATTAGATATTTGTACAAACCCTTAAACCCAATGTACAACCCTTCAATGCATAAAACCATAAAAATCTCATTTATATATTTTAAAAACTTAATAAAAATTACATATAACTAATATAATTTAAGAAAACATTAAAAATATATTTTTCCTATTTTCTAAACCTTAGTACAACTTCATTAAGCTCATGGTACAACTCCTTAAAGCACAAAATCAATTTCTTTCTCTTTTAAATTAGAAATCGACATATTTATATAAAAACAAAACCCTAACTATTTTTCTACTTAATAAATACATACTCTAAGCCCTAAAACTAACTAGTTACCTAGAGTACAATAACCTATTGCACAAAGTATCACCTCCTTAAGCCTATTCGGTCCTAATCCTAAAACCCTAGTTTGAATCCAACAAAAACCAAACCAAACCAATTTCTTTTCAAACCCTAAGTACACTACACCATATACACCTTCCTAAGTCCAACTTCACCATGTACCAAAATATCTAACCAAGATAGGATACTTGTATGGAGAGGGAATTTCCACATCACCTTCCCTCCCCCACCTTCCATGTGGCGCCCCAACCAATTAGCCACATCTTCTTGTCTCCCTCATACCTCACAAGAAACCCTAGAAAAATCTATGGAAACCCTAATACTCATTGCCTATAAATTCGACCCATGTATCCTCACTTTCCATCACCACCTATCGAACACAACCACAACAAGCCCCCACACCCATTCACTACTGATCAAACACCTTAAACAAGCCTAAGAAAACCCTAAGAAGCCTAGGGAGGAAGAAGGAACACTTGTGTCCATTTCCAAATCCAAATCGCCATATATAAACCTAATCGACTAATATAGCCAAGTAAGTATTCCAATCCTTTTTCATTACTTTTTATACACTCTAAATACTCTTAAAACACTAATAAATACCCTCTAGTAATAATCTAGGTCAAAAACTAAATAATTCTTTTTCTTTCTTTTCTTTTCCTTTTGTCGAAACCAACCAAACACACTCTAATATATTTTATTTTTGCATTACAAATCAAGTGGCCATGAAAGTATGTTAGAAATATATTAGTAACCATATTAATAAGTATTAAACATAAATACATGCACTTAAAATTTAAAATCAGTTTTCTTTTTCTTTTCTCTCTTTGTCGAGGAGACCAAAACGCACCCTTAATTTTTTTTTTTTACGTAACCAACCAAGAAGTCATGAGATACCTTAGAAATTAAGTAAATGTACTAATGAACATGTTATATTATGCTAAGAACTGGATAGAAACACTTAAAACCAAAACCGAACCCTTTTTCTTCTATTTTTTTTCCTGTCGCAAAACCCACCCAGCAACCAGACTTTGGACCTAAATTTCGACCCCTAAATGATCTCTGAAAATTCTAGATTTTTGTCACTTAAAGACCACCTAGCTAGCTAATTTTAGGAAAAAGAACGTTGCAAAAAGATTAAGTATTCACAAAGTTATCCGGGTTTCTTTTCTGCCCCATTTCTGCGACTCAAATGCACCCCAAATTAATTCATTCGAGCCTCATAAGCTCGAATAACAGACCCATAATCTGCAAATAAGATGTCAATAAGTTAAATATAAAGTGTACAAAAGAGTCGTAAAAAGTCTCATCTTTTCCCGTAACTTATAACGCATTTTAATAAAATAAGGACGTCAGGTGTAACGACTTAGGAGTCTCAAGGGTATTTTCTGTCAAAACTCTAAATAGATTTATAACTAGGACTTAAATTGTTGTCGACTTGCAACTCAAGGGTAAAAAGTGTCAATTTCGAAATTAGGGGTAAAAATTATAATTTTATAAAAGTTCAGGGGTAAAAATTGTCATTTTGCGAAAGTTCAGGGGTATAAACTATTAATATATGAAACTATAGGGTAAAAAGCGTAACTTTATATATAATTATTATTATTAATATATTTTAAATATATTTATAATAAAAAAATTATAAAAACTAACTTACGTATATCTCGATAACGAACGAACGAAAACATAGAAATGAACAATAAAATCTTATCCAACTTTTGAAGAGACTTCATGTTGTCTCGTTTAAACATTTAACTATCAACCAGAACGTTACGAAACGAATATTAAAAACTTATTCAGAAACGATTACTGAAACTTGACATAACGAACCAGGTTGCGTGTCGGAGACGTTTATCAACTCTGTTTAACTTTGTTTTCCATCCAGACTGTCAAGGTGAGTTCGTAGTCCCACTTTTTATTACGTTTTCCAAACTTGTGGGGAGATACATGCTTCTAAACCGAACACAAGTATTTTTCTGATTGTTATTGCACTAAGTTAACTGTTGCCTATTTATATTTATTTTAAAAAGTCCCTTATATCATGCACCATTAGTCACCTGCTGGGTGAGCGCGAATATAGTGAATAGATCATTGGCCTGACGACCCATTTGTACTAGTCGGATGGATATCTTTGTGGTAGCCGGTTATACAAATGCATTATATTTGAAATCTATGAGGAGTTTTTGGCAAACTCTCACTTGGGGGCAAACCACTTTCATTTTTATTATGTTAGTGAGACTGGAAACTGTCAACGCATTGCGTGTCATGAGGTTTAGTGCAATATATCGAACTGTGATATAACTGATTTCTCTTTATTTAGCTTGTGTTCAACTGATTATAACTTTAAACGCTATGAATTCACTCAACCTTTGTGTTGACTTTTTAGCATGTTTATCTCAGGTAATTAAAAGATTGAACTTGTCATGGAGTGGCTGTGGACTTTCTTCTTATAAAAAGAGTGTCCATTTTGTTATCATTCAACTGAATAATGTAACTTTTATAACGTATTTCCGAACTTCCCTCTGGGACCTATATTATGTACTCTGATTTAAATAAATGAATGATAACAATTTATTTAAAACGTCTCTTTTTGAGTCGTTTTCTATTCTCATGACTGTGATACTTGAAGTAACACCCCAAATATTCCGCTGCGTATATCGAAAATGGGGGTGTTACAGTAGTTTCATCCCGATAATGACTAACGTTAAGTCCTTACGTCACGAAACTTAAAACCGGGTAACGTAAAAATATAATACTTATAAAAATGTCAAAGTTTATCAATATACCCCAACTAATTATATTAGACGTGAGATAAGTTTAACGGAGAGCGTATATGTTGATAAAATCTAATAGGATTGAGTATTCGTATTACGTAAATAGTATAATTAAAAAAAAAATAATAAATGAATAAATAAATTAAAAAAATAATAATAAAATTGGCAATAGTTCATATGAAATATGACTATTGATGAATTTGAGTATTTTGAACATATAGACTCATCCTAATCTTATGTTGGTCGTGAGTATAATTTACACGGTTAACTTTTGTGATTGTTACTAAAAGTAATATCATTTAATAAAAACGTAATAATAATTGGCATTAAATATTTACAAATAGACCTGAAATATGCGAGGTGCAATCTTTGTTTTGTTACTTGGTCGCAAGATTCAAAATAGAAATGAAATAAATATATTTTAAAATTAATGCATTAAAGACTTGTAACGTAAGCTTTAGATCTTGTACTTTAGAGTTTGTAAAATAAAATAAAACAAAATTTGAAATGACGCATTAGATGATTGTACATTAGCTTGAGTTTAATCTCGGGTTTGTCTATGACCAAAATCCCTATTCTTACCATGAAACAACCGACTTCTTCAACTAGCTCCCGCAACATGAGATGGGACATACTCGTGTGAATTCTGTGGAGGTCCTCACCAAGGGTTTTGATTGTCAAACAAGGAACATGCTTGTTTATGAAAGGGGTCCGTGTAACAATCAAAATTTTGGTTATGACCAATATCCATATGATTTACCGAGTCAGTCACAGCAGTTTTATCGTTGTGAATTCTGTGGAGGTCCTCACCAAGGTTTTGATTGTCAAACAGGGAACATGCTTGTCAATGAGCAGGGTCGGGGGTAACAATCAAAATTTTGGTTTTGACCAATATCCATATGATTCACAGCAGTTCTACTGTTGTGAGTTCTGTGGAGGTCCTCACTATAGTTTCTGACTGTCAAACTAGGAACCCGTTTGTCTATGAGCATGTCCTTTGTAGCAATTATGACTCGCCTTATCTTGACCAACCTCCACAGTACCATATGGTTCAGACACCCCCTTAGTTAATTCCTCAAGTTTTTCATCCAAGAAATGTAAGCTTTAATGAACCGTCTTCAGGATTTGGTTCTTAGACTTACACCACAAGATCCTCCTCTTGACTCATTTTTATCATGAGGAGAGTGATGAGGATGATACGGAGACTACAATGGACGAGGTGCATAATTTTAGCCCACAAAATACCGCACATGTTCCATCTCCGCTACTAGCATACACACCATCCTTGCCTAGACTTGATGTTTCGGGAGACCAAAAGTTAGATATCGAGTTGCCTTTTGGAAAGCATATAGACACCCTCTTAATGGGGGATAGGGAAATTGACTTCAATCCTAGCGATATAGAAAGTTTACCTACCAATGACTTTGTTTCAATCCTAAAGATGTCTGATGAACCTTTAGGTAATTCTGATTCGATTTCTAGATCTTTTAATGTGACTATATCAAATCCTTTATTTGACTTTGATGATAACTTTACATTAAGAATTGATAACAAAATTTTTGATGACAAGTTTGAGGATTTGTGTAGCTTGGATCCCCCTAAGTCAACACCGATAATTGATGAGTCCACCCTACTAGTTACACCACTTCCCGATTATAAGCATATATGCTTGAGGGAAGTGGAAAGATTTGATCCTTTTATCTCCCTAACACAGTTGGGTGATGTGACGCGGGTAATGGATAAACCTTTTGATAGATTTCCCTATACAACATTACCCCATTAGGTGGCATACTCACATAAGGAGGTGTTGTATCGCTTCTTCCATCCTAACTTAACACTAAGTGAAGGATGTAACCATGAACTTAGAAGCAAGTAACCCTAGAGTCAAGCTAGAGACTCGAACAAAAACAAGCACTTCTCGGGAGGCAACCCGTGTTATCCTAAAATATTGAATAAGTAGTTTATCTACACTTAGATTTATTTTGCGTAAGTTAGGTTATTAGTGTTTGTAATGAATAAGTTTGGGGGTGTCTTGTTTTCTTTGTTGCTTCATGGCTATTAATTTTGCTAATAGGATACCCTTTGATCGAGAAGACTTTCATGATGTTGCTGTTGCTTTCCATCATCACTCATTCAGTCTCCGATCGATCTGCACATTTATATCAGGGGAGTCCTTAGTTCTGATCATTTATTTCTTATGTTTTTCCTTAAAGCATGCATTTTTCATGATTAATAAATGGCTTAGGAATTGCATTAGATGCCCGCTTCACAAATAGAATTTTAGCATTGGTCTTTTTACGTTCTAAATGTAGGGGTGGCATCCAAACACTTTTGAACATTGAGGCCAATGTTCGGTTCTGACTGTAGGGGGTTTATATCAAAATGATCATACTTATGCCAACTTGTTTGCGCCCCATGCACCCCATTTTGACCTAAATTATGTTTATTTTTGCAAAAAAAAAAAAAAAAAAAAAAAAAAAAAAAAAAAAAAAAAAAAAAAAAAACTGTTTGACCGTGCGTGATTGACTAGTCCCTTAAGCTAGAACAAGGGAGATTCTGACTTGACTGAGTATTGCACTCTAGCTTTTCCCTTAGCTTTCGAGACTAAGCATTTGCAAAACTTAAAACTTTGCAAAGAACGAAAAATAATAGAGTGTGTTGGGTTTTATATATTTCATAGATTTGATGATACAAAACAAGAAGAATGAAACATAAGGATTATTGAAATGATAAGCAAAATACACCTAGCAGATAGTACTGCTAGTGCAAAGAAGGTAGCAGTTAGTACTGCTAATGCAAACAGTTAGTAATGCTAGTGCAAACAGTTAGTACTGCTAGTGCAAACAGTTAGTACTGCTAGTTCAAACAGTTAGTACTGCTAGTGCAAACAGTTAGTACTGCTAGTACAAATGAAGCTGCTGATCAGTGAGTCATACTACTGCTGGATGGATAAGGATGAAGAAGATATTATCTATAGATAATATCTAGATATTTGTTCAGTCAACAAAGTTGTAAAACAAGATACATGTTGTATCTTAATGACTGACACATAACAAGCAAGTAGTAGACAAAGTCTTATCATATTGTAAAAGGTCTCCTTGGACCATAAAAGGAGATCTTACCCCTTAAATAAAAATATGTTTTTACAAGTGTTTAGTATGCTTAGAATTTAAACACCAAAGGGTGTCAAAATGTAAAACATCAAAGAGTGTGTGTGTGTGGGAACATCAGACAAGGGGTCTGATGTTATTATGTTTGTTTAAGCCTCAAGGTAATCAAGGTTTTCCTTGATCCCTGTTATTGTTGTAGAGTAACCGTGCTATATTTGATCACATAGCATTGAGGTTGTTGGGTTAGTTGTTAGTCATCTCAAGGATCCTAGAATCCCTGTTACAGTTCATTGATGTAACCGTATTATGTTTAAGTAATATTGAGATGATAAAGAGAAAGTTGGCAAAACCTTGTTGGGATAGTATTGATTCTTTCATTTGAATATTCCGCCAATATTATCATAGTGCTTGTCATGGTTAGTCCTAGATCAAGGTCTAAACAACCTAGAGTCCATAAACGATCAGAAAACTTATAAGTAGTTGGTGTTCAATAGCTATATTAAGTTTTCAATAAGTGGTATCGAGCGGGGGCTCTGGATCTAGGAAAAGAAAAGGTTTTAGCTAGAGAAAGAAGAAAATTCGGATCTGGTTCGTATTTTCGTAACTCACTGCAGGGCTGTTTTCAAAAGGCAATAACTCCTTCGTTAACCGTTGGATCGAGCTGAAATTTTTACTGGAGGTTCTTGGTATATCAAGGTAGATTCTCACCGGAGGGATCTTCAATCTGAGCCTTAGGTTGAGATATGCATCGTTGAAAAATGCTGCAGAAACAGTTGAGGTATGGTCGAATTTTTGGTTTTCTTTCAAGGTTCACACACAAAGGGGAAGAATCACACACAGAAGAGAGTTGGTTCTTAAAAGATTAAAGGCTTGTTTATCAAGTTATTATTGGTGAAAAAGATTATTTGTTACTTATTTGCAGATGAAGTTGAATCTTTCAAAATTGTGTTCTTATCATATCTTAAAGTGGTTGACTACAGTTTAAAGATAACTTGGTAGTTTTGTTCAGATATTTCATATGACAAAGACTTGTTAATCTAGTTTTCATAGGTCAAGGGGTGGATGGACGAAGACCTAGTTAACTATCACTTAAAGGAGTTACTTTGTAGTGCTCAGTGTCTCATTGAAGATGAGGATTTTATCAAGAGACTGCGGTCTACTTATATGGTGTTAATATGAGTTCTAAGTCAGTTTTAGTTCAAGACATAAGACACAAGGATGGTTTATTCTACTTCAGCATCAAGTTAGTAATGATTGGTTTTTCTTCATCAATCATAAAAGCCTACAGGTTTGAAGAATCAAGAAATGGTTAACATATGGGTTTCAGGGAAGCTTAAATGTTCAAGTGTTTAACCATTTATTGTATTTGTGCAACACCACGAGGGAAAGTTATTGATTTTTATTACTGTTGATTAGTATTACTACAGATGGTTTAGATTTTTACTGTCTCAAGTTCATTTTTAGTGCGGAAAGCTTAATGGAGGGTAATTTGAGATATTAGAAGGATATATTGGATTTGTAATATTAGTTTGTAGTTGTAAAGATCATATTTGTAATATTCTCTATTTGTTGATAACAAAAAAGGGGAAGAGATGTGGTGGATAGCATAGATTAAGGGGAAGACAGATTGTTTCATTCATGGTGAGATTTAATTATCTCAATTTCTCTACTTCGTCAAGGGAAATTCGTACAAGAATGTGTTTGTTTTGTAATCATCAAATAGGGGAAGATTGTTGGGTTTTATATATTTCATAGATTTGATGATACAAAACAAGAAGAATGAAACATAAGGATTATTGAAATGATAAGCAAAATACACCTAGCAGATAGTACTGCTAGTGCAAAGAAGGTAGCAGTTAGTACTGCTAATGCAAACAGTTAGTACTGCTAGTGCAAACAGTTAGTACTGCTAGTGCAAACAGTTAGTACTGCTAGTGCAAACAGTTAGTACTGCTAGTTCAAACAGTTAGTACTGCTAGTACAAATGAAGCTGCTGATCCACTAAGTCATACTACTGCTGGATGGATAAGGATGAAGAAGATATTATCTATAGATAATATCTAGATATTTGTTCAGTCAACAAAGTTGTAAAACAAGATACATGTTGTATCTTAATGACTGACACATAACAAGCAAGTAGTAGACAAAGTCTTATCATATTGTAAAAGGTCTCCTTGGACTATAAAAGGAGATCTTACCCCTTAGATAAAAATATGTTTTTACAAGTGTTTAGTATGCTTAGAATTTAAACACCAAAGGGTGTCAAAATGTAAAACATCAAAGAGTGTGTGGTGGGAACATCAAAACAAGGGGTCTGTGTTATTATGTTTGTTTAGCCTCAAGGTAATCAAGGTTTTCCTTGATCCCTGTTATTGTTGTAGAGTAACCGTGCTATATTTGATCACATAGCATTGAGGTTGTTGGGTTAGTTGTTAGTCATCTCAAGGATCCTAGAATCCCTGTTACAGTTCATTGATGTAACCGTATTATGTTTAAGTAATATTGAGATGATAAAGAGAAAGTTGGCAAAACCTTGTTGTGATAGTATTGATTCTTTCATTTGAATATTCCGCCAATATTATCATAGTGCTTGTCATGGTTAGTCCTAGATCAAGGTCTAAACAACCTAGAGTCCAAAAACGATCAGAAAACTTATAAGTAGTTGGTGTTCAATAAGCTATATTAAGTTTTCAACAGAGTGGAATATAAGTTAGATGCTAAGCGTGGAGTAGTTGGATCTTTTTTAGAGCTCATTGCGGTTTAATTGTGGCTTTTTGCTTCAACCAGCTTAAAAACATATCAAAAATAATGTTTTCAATAAATAAAGATGTACGGTTTTTACAATTCTTAATTTTTACTCCCTTTTTAGAGAATTTCTGCTTATGGAAGTTGGGTACACGTCAGGGTACTGTCAGTGTTGCGGGGAAATAATACAACAGATTCCTGATAGTTAGCTGCTATTGTTTCAGATGTTGAAAGACCGCAGGACTCGGGATTTAGCGCCTAATAAATGTGTAATAAACCAAGCCCGTAATAGACTACTGTTTTCCTGACGGTTCGTTCCCGTTGACTCAGTTGTTTAATGGGTGGAGGTAATAATAATAATATCCAAAGCCATAAAAGTTTTCTGTTTCCTAACGGTTCTCTCCCGGTTGACTCTAGACTTCAAAAAAGCGGAGGAAATTCCAAGGTCAAAATAAGATTACTGTTTCCTGACGGTTCGCTCCCGTTGACTTAGTTGTTTAAAGGGCCAAGGGCTAATATGCTTAATAATAATGATAATTAATGCCAAATTTTGACTCTGGGGATATCTAAATAAAGCTTCTGTCTCTGAACTCGTAGATGAGTTGTTTCGGATGAAATAAAAAGGATATCCCCTAAATTGTGTTAAATTAGGACCTTGATGTGGACCTCATTTTTATCTGCAGCAGTTCTCTAGGGAAGGATTTTAAACTAATTATGGTTAAACCGGGTGCCTTTATCGGACTAAAAATCTATGAAATAAGAAAAACTCATTTTTCAAAATAAAATCCTTAGAGGAACTAGGAATAAGGGAGCAAGGAGTAGCTACGCATACATAATTAGCATCTATTAGTAGTGTTAGCATCTATACTTGTACTTAACAATGATTTCGTTTTAAGCTTGGTTTGAGGAAGGTGAAAATCAAGGATGATGATTCTTATCTCCTGGAGGCATCCAGTTTGT
Organism: Artemisia tridentata subsp. tridentata; assembly: GCA_021014915.2. Taxonomy (NCBI): domain Eukaryota; kingdom Viridiplantae; phylum Streptophyta; class Magnoliopsida; order Asterales; family Asteraceae; genus Artemisia; species Artemisia tridentata. The sequence goes on from CP139509.1 coordinate 307,533,055, forward strand.
GTGCTTCCCGTTCTTAAGCTTTCTATATATCGTGATAATAAAGTCAAGCATGGCGGGTCACCTTAAAATTTTATTTTTAGCTATATACGTGAACAAGAGTCAAAATGGGGCGTTTTCGACTTTAATGATTTTTGTCCCTTAAACGATAATATATGTGTTCCTGTTTGATGTGATATATCCATTTGTTTTGGGTATGAAAATTGTTTATGTCTTAACGTGTGTAATAAACGTTGCGTGAGGGCACGCAACAATCCAAGTGTGGGGGGATGATAAATGTGTAATTATTCATATTTTTAGTGCTAATATACCTCCATTTACTACTAAAGAAATAACAAAAATGTGTATTTTAAATGCATATATTGTTTAAAGTTGTTATTTATTATCGTAGGTACGAGACTTGAACATTTGAGCTTTTGGGATTTCGACCATTTATTTAAGGTTATTGAAGCCGGGAAGAAACGACCCCAATTAGGCCCGAGTCGTGCCTAATGCGCCTAGAACTGAAGTTTTACAAGGCTTAATAGTTTTCTTATCAATCAAGGGCCAAGTCCACAAGAATAACCCAATTCAACGAGTTTTGACCCGTCATTTCTAGTATTTTGACCAAGAATACATTGTGGCTTGGATGGTGAAACGTGGCATCACTAGAGCCTTGCATCTTTTCTTGGAGACAAAGGTTTTTCTTTTTGGATTGCTACAACAACATAAGGGGAGAACATCATCAGAGGAGGAGACACCAACTTTCATTTTTTTTCTTTGTTTCGTATTTTTTAGTTTTCATTTGTAGGAGCAGCTTAGTCTAGATTTTAATCTTTAAACTTTGTTATAAAATTTTATTTGAGTAAGTATTTAATCATTATTAGTTTATATTTAAGTTATATTAATTTCAAGCATTCATTTTAATGTTTTAGTTAATCATTTTTTACCCACTTAATCTTTACTTTTACCTTCTCTAATCATCTCTTTTATAATCTTTTCTTTTAAAAAAAAATTTAGTCTATGGTTTTATATTATTTTTTAAATCTGTTTCAAGAAAATTACCTAAGACTTACTTCTAATACGATTATTTGTTATTTATGTTCTATTTTGAGCTAAACAGTAGTGGATAAATTTGAAAATTTTGTCATTGTTTACGTTTTTCTAAATTTGCAATCAAACACATCCCTTTCTTTTGTTCATTTCAAACCTTTCATTACAAGTTTTATCATTATTATAAATATGTTAAAGCAATTAGCTAGTTGTAGTCAAGGTATTTAGTAGTGACTAAAAAGTGATCAGTTGGTAGGCTTGAGTTTAATCCCGATTCTTATACCTGAGTTATGAGATTATCAAGTAAACTTTCGGATACATGAGCTTGGAAATGGGTATTTTTAGAGTATATTTTATTCTCATACATCATACCTCTAACTAGGTGCCTGCTAAACCCTTTTCGATTAACTTTTTATTATTATTTGTTTATTGCTATGTTTAGACTTATTATGCTTATTTATGTTATTAGTGTAGTTTTTATTATGTGCAAGTATTTTATACATGTTAGTTTAGAAATATGCTTATTATTGTTGGATTAATTGTTATTGTTAGCTTAGTAGTCATTAGTAGTGAGTAGACTTTGTATATGGTTGTTAAGTGATTGTGATCTGTGAATTAAGTGTGAAGACTTAGAAATTGTTGATTGATAATCTTTTGTTTACTTAGATTGATTTTTGGTTATTTTGACGAACAAAAGCCGTTAGGGTAATTAATTATCTAAAGCTAGCAATTTTTACCAAGATAAAGAATTGTTTACGAAAAAAACCAACGTTGTGAGAAAATAGTTTTTTTAAACGAGTATTGAAGATTGTTGATTAATAATTTCCGGATTATTTTTAGATTTATTTAGTTGGTTGTTTTAACGGGCAAAAGCCGTTAGGATAATTAATTATTTAGATCTAGTAATTTTTACCAAGTTAAGAGATTGTTTTCAAAATAAATCAACGTTTTGAGAAAATAGTTTTTCTTTGACGAGTATTAATTAATTAATTAATCACTTAAAACGATAATTCACACTTAAATGATATTTTTCACTTCACTTGACAAGCATACTCTTTAATATTATCTTTTAGATCTATTTAGCCTCGTTTTTACTTGTAGTTTTTCTTTTATTAATTTATTTAGCTTTTAAAAATCTTTTAAAAACCAAACCAAAAACAAAACCCTTTTATGACAACTAAGCATCAAACGAAACTCAATTAACGAACTTCAATTCACCACTCCTTTGAAACGACACTCAAGAGATCAATACTTGCCAAGATACTTTAGTATTAAGGTTTGTATAGTCTTTCCATTCTATAAATATTTTTGATCAAAAAACGACATCAATCAGTGTATGAATATTCCATAATATAATAATCTTGGACCACACACGAAGTTACCTTGATGCGGCGTATCAACTTAATGGATACGTCGTACCGATCCTGTTATCAGAAAGTATAAATACCCCATTCTACACACATAACAAGGGAGATAACCAGATGAATTGGCAGCACAAGACATAAGCTAAATGACGAATTCAGAGTAGTAAGAAGGTCCTGCTAGTACTTTAATTCATAGGAAGATTCGTTTACTTGTATTAGCAATCTGTTAATCGTTGAGTTAGCGTCTTTTTCACTATTTGATCGGACTTAATTGTTTCCAGCTTTTATAAAGAGTATTTGATGTTTTATTGGCTTCTTAATGTTTATGTTTTGATTACATATTGAGTTTATCGTGCCTTGTTGACGTAGGCTCGCGCAATTACTTCATTAACATAGTTTGCATAGTTAATGTAAGTCTGTAAAAGGGATAAATAATACATAAACCTAGTAATCATTAATTTGTACGCATACATTAAGATTCCATTGAGAGAGAATAGATTTTAGTACTCATCTTATACAGCTAAGCAATTAAACGTGTGACAAATATTTCAACTATCGACCAGGCCTCTTATCTGTATCTGTTTTCTATCTTGGTACGTATGTGCCATTCGCTTCTTTGTTTTACTTACTATTTACTTAATCTACACATCGTTCCAGTCTCTCAGGCTGAAAACCCCCTTGCTAGGTCATTCGAACTAAATTAGGATTAAAATATTGATAGATATCTAGGTGTTAACATTCCACTCTTAGTATTCGACACTTTACTTACCAACTAGGCTGCATTGATCGGGTACACTGCTCGCTAGTGTGTGTTATAGGATAAGTCGGCTAAATATAAATTTAAAACTTGATAATATAATCTATACCTACAACGATATACGCACGCATCAAGTTTTTGGCGTTGTTGCCAGGGAGTGAATTGTTTAATACTTGAATATCTGTTAATGTTTTAATTTAGATTTAACCTTATTTAGCTTTTGATTTTTAGTTTTTAGTTTACTAACTTTGTTGTGTATTTGTATTGTTTGCATTAATTGTATTTTTCTACATATTTACTTTTTTCATGTTTGTTAGTTTTCTGTAATTTTTGTTTGTTTTTCGTTTTTGTGTTTTTCTGCATTGTTACTGTCTGCTGTATTTTGCTGAACTAAACGATACGACGCATCTAATTCCTTAGATACGGCGTATAGCGTTTTTATCTTTCATACAGCGTATCATATAAAAATTCGAGTACGACATATCTGATTTATTGAGTACGGCGTATTCTGTTTTTAATCAAAAAATTTTAAACCCTAAAAGCCATACGGCGCATGAGCTTTCGCTCATACGACGTACCTATTTATTTATTAAAAACATATTTGAATTTTTCATATCAAAATACAACAATACAACGTATTGATTTATTTTGATACTGCGTATTAATTAAAAGCTTATACTTTGAAACGTAACGAGCATACGGCATATACGCATTCGCGTATACGGCATATTTATTTTTACATATAAACAGATCAACAATAAAATATACGGCGCATTGATTTACCTCAATACGGCGTATAATTTTTCTAAAATAAAAGTATGAACTTTTAAACGACGTGAGCGTACGGCGTATCGTCTGCAGATATCAAGAGTCTTTACTCTTGGTATTGCTATTTGGTTTCTATTTTTTTGTGCTATCTTTCTTCCGGGCAAATCCTACTGACGAATTTGTTTCTGTTCACAGGAATGACTATGGAAGATGTCACCATGGATGAATATTTGGCTATGGAACAAGGGAAGGTATTGCATAAAGCGGGTTCTCCAACGGAGAAGCTATGGTTTCTAAAGAACAAAGAGGATGAGTGTGAGACTTATGAAGTTAACTTGAGTGAATTTCCAGCAGTTCGTATCTATGATCAAACTTCAGAAGAATCGGTATGGAATAGTGAACCCTTGCGTTCAAGTTTCGATGAGACTTACGATGCTATTGTTTGTGACCTCCCAATAAAGTTTGACTTTTTGTACGAGTTCAAACGTTTAGGCGGCATGGAGAGTGATTTTTTTACTTATGATTTAATGATGAGCTACACCGAAGATGAATTGCTCCTCCTATGGCCGATGATTGAATCCAAAGGATTGGTTTTGACGACTATTAAAGAAGATGAAGGGAGGTTTCGAATTGAGTATATGAGGAAAACTGATGATAAAAGTCCCCTGCATGAGAAGATTGGATATGAAAAACAAATCGAAACCACAACACCTTCCTATTTGCCCTATGTTGAGAAATCAAATTAATTAAATAAAAGCAACCTTGATGATGAAAGGATGTATGCTGAAGTTGAGATTCTGCTCAATAATAGGTTGGTAAGATTGATGGATATCTCTGTAGAGCAGTGGCTTGACCTTAAGTATGGAAACCATAAGCTAGAACCTAATGATGAAGTAAGAAGAGTGGTTACTACATGGTTGTCTCGTAGCTTTAAGCAGCAATTCGGGGAATTTATGGAGTTTAAGAGAAAAATGATAGGCGGAACTAGCTTTGATGTTAACTACGATCCTAACGACGATGGTTTTTCTTATTGGTTGGCTAGCAAGTTCAACAACCATAAGATTATGGATCGAGCTACCAAGAATGTACTTTGGCTTTACTGTATGAGAGGAGAAGATGAGGAAGTCGAAACTGATGATGAATCATCAAATGATAATAACTCTACCTATAACGAAGATATAACCGGGCTATTTACCATTGACATAGATGTGTTTGACTATGAAACACCACTATGTAGGGAATTCAAGGAATTTAACTATCTTCTTCAAATTGACATTGATACACTTACAGGAGATTTACCCAGATTCAAGACCTATGAAGAATTTAAAAAGGCATGGTATTATGAATGGAATGATCAAGTGCCTTGGGTTGAGTGAAAACCTTGGCTTGAGCATGGGATTTGGGAAGAGCCTGGTCATGAAGTAAAACATGCATGCCAACCATTTCGATTTAAAGATGGACGTGTTAAATGGCCGACGTGCAATTGGAAGACCGAGAATCGTTGCAATGGTGGTAATCTTCCAGGAATTATTAATGTCGTGTATTTAACTCATTGTGAAAGTTACGAATGGTATGAAGGACTAGAAGATGGAAATTTGAAGAATAAAGCTTTGAAGGAAAAGGCGCTCTTGGAAGCACCACGAGAGCATGAAATCCATGAAGGAGAAGACTTCTGCCTTTGGCTGGAAAGATGTTTGGGGAATTATCATAAACTCGATTTTGAACTTATGATGAAATTAGAAGATTATTGGTGGAATAAAAAAAAAGAGATAACATCGCGTAATGATATTTGGAACAACTATTTGCCTCAAAATAACAAGGCATGGCATGATAGTAATGTCCCATTGTTAAAGGCCAGATGTGTACTTCGTGATGAAAAACCAAGATGGCTAGAGCTTGCTAAACTAATTGACAAAAAGGAAAACAAATGGAAGAATGATCTTTTCAAAGAGTTAGACATGAATGGGTCTTTAACGTTGATGAGTTAAGGAATGAAGTCCAATTCCATGAGGTACTAAGAAGCTTAATAATGAAATATTGCAAGGGATGGGACAATAAGAAAAACGTCTAGAGGAAGATGCTTAATCGCATCAAGGAAAAGATTAACGAAGGTTACGAATCAAGTTCCAGTGACGACACATCGTATAAGGAAGAATTCGAAGAAGAAGAAAGATTAAGATGTGAACATGAGGGGACTCGTTATGAGCCTCATATGATGAAAGTGGAGACCTATGTCCTGAAAAGATATTTAATTTATGATGATAGGTGCCACATTCGAATGAAGCGCATTAATATTGAAAATGTACCAATAAGTGGAAAGAATATTTGGTTATTTAAAGACGGAATTATGAAAGAGATGGAGATGGAAGATCTCGTGCAAAAGAAGTAGAGCTGAAGATGAGTCTAACTTGAAGACTCTGGAATAAAGAAAAGTGCTCACCGGGAGACAAACCGGATTTATCTTTACTGTTTTCTGTCATCGAGTCTGGAAGACCTTAACATCGATGTGGCGCATCCAATAAAAAGGATACGGCGTATCGACTGCACAGGTCATATCTATCCTCTATTTTTCTACATTTAATTTTCTTCACTTTGAACATTCTGTCAGTTGATTCAATGCGGCGCATCCATGTTTAAGGATGTGTCGTGTCAAATTTCTGACTCGTATTTTATTCCAGGCTCGATACAGCGCATCCCTTCCCATGGATGCGGCGTATCGACTGACCTGATGAAATTTCCAGTTTTTAATTTTTATTTTTTAGGTTTAATTTCTACTAACCATCGATTAACAAGATATGCACTAGCTGTGATTTTCAAATTAACATAGGTTGTTTACGAGGAAGTGGTGGTTTACATACATCGTGTATTTTCTGTGTGTTGTAGCCATGCTGGCATTCAGACGCCATTCCACACAGAAAATAAAAAGTTGCTCACAAACGCATAATGGCGGATCATACCGAGCAAATCTCAGGGGAGTTTTCCGTTCCAATTCTTTCTATTTCCTGTTTTTAATTTCAATTTTAAACAACGAGGATATTATTTATCTTAAGTGGAGGGATGGAGAATTAGAACGTCACTTGTCCTTATTTCTCAAAAATATGCATTAATATATGCTTAATATGCTTAAATTTAAGTTGCATGACCGCACACATAACCCTTATTTCCATATTGTGAGAATTTAGCCTTATCCGTTTCCCAATATTTTACCCAAATTCCACAAAAATATGAGTGTGCCGGTGACTTGTAGTAAACATTAGAACTTGGCTTGCATACTATTCGAGACCACAATAATGAGTATTATCGATATAATTATAGTAAACATTAGAACTTGGCGTATCAACTTAATGGATACGTTGTATCGATCCTGTTATCAGAAAGTATAAATACCCCGTTCAACTGCCAAATTCAACACACATAACAAGGGAGATAACCAGATGAATTGGCAGCACAAGACACAGCCTAAAGGACGAATTCAGAGCAGTAAGAAGGTCCTGCTAGTACTTTAATTCATATGAAGATTCGTTTACTTGTATTAGCAATCTGTTAATCGTTGAGTTAGCGTCTTTTTCACTATTTGATCAGACTTAATTGTTTCCAGCTTTTATAAAGAGTATTTGATGTTTTATTGGCTTCTTAATGTTTATGTTTTGATTACATATTGAGTTTATCGCGCCTTGTCGATGTAGGCTCGCGCAAATACTTCATTAACATCATTTGCATAGTTAATGTAAGCCTTTAAAAGGGATAAATAATACATAAACCTAGTAATCATTAAGTTGTATGCATACATTAATATTCCAATGAGAGAGAATAGATTTTAGTACTCATCTTATACAGCCAAGCAATTAAACGTGCGACAAATCTTCCTACTATCGGCCAGGCCTCTTATCTGTATATGTTTTCTATCTGTGTACGTGTGTGCCATTTGCTTCTTTGTTTTACTTACTATTTACTTAATCTACTCATCGTGCCAGTCTCTCAGGCTGAAAACCCCCTTGCATTAGATTAGGTCATTAGAACTAACTTAGGATTAAAATATTGATAGATATCAAGGTGTTAGCGTTTCACTCTTAGTGTTCGACACTCTACTTACCAACTAGGCTACATTGATCGGGTACACTGCTCGTTAGTGTGTGTTATAGGATAAGTCGGCTAAATATAAATTTAAAACTTGATAATATAATCTATACCTACAACGATATACGCACGCATCAAAGAAAAACATATCAAGTAAGATGAGTTGATTGGTAGTCGTCGGTACTTTCCCATAATCCCATCTCGTTATAAAAACATACTTGTTTTATAGTCTAAAAACAAAATTTCGCCATGACTCGTTCGTTCATTGAACGTTTCCATGTCAAAGGACTTTATTAGAAATAATTTCCAATGTAGTTTAGGTGACGCGTAATTTATAAATATTATTATTCGTTTCTTGTCCAATTGTCCAAAATGTCCAAAGTCCAATAATACCTCAAGTCAAGATACATATATTTCAATTCCGGGGTTGCGACAATCCCACAATATTCCGACTACCAATCAACAACCAAATAAATAATCTAACAAGTTCAAGTATGATAATCTATGGGTCACGTGTCTCGAAAAGCCCAATAACTCTTTCGCATTCCGTTTTATCCAAAAGTCTATCCGTATTACTTTATAAAAATAACTCGTGGTTAAAGAATTTTAAATACTAATCTAACTAAATTGATATCTTTAAAATAAACATTTTCATCATTTCTTTTATGTCGTCCAGTTCGAGTCAATGCAAAGTCCTAACTTATGAGTTATTATCACTTTCCAAGTCACGGTCAATTTGTTATATCCCTCGGGTCAATACTTTAATCCCGTACCCAATTCAAGAAGAATAAACCCTCGGTTACATGTGTCGGGTCAACTAAATTCAACACGGTCCAAATTCCAAATAAATCAATCAATCAATCAAATCCATATTTAGGCTAACCAAGTCTTCTCGAGACCAACCAACCTCCCTGGCAAAAAAACAGCCTACTATCTCTGGCGAAAAAAAAACCCCAACCTCCCTTAATCGGTTTCTATCAATCCTGTCCAATTCTTCGTGCTTTCTTCAACGATCTGTTATTGTTATTGATTAACATCTTTGTTTCTCCTAAGCTTTTGTAGATTCGTTGTCTTAATCACTTTGTTTTTGGTCTGTTGGTATAATCGTTAATTAGGGTTTCGCTATACAAGTTTTCAAAACGACTTAAGGTTTATTACTTTAATTGGTTTTGATTTAATCGGTTAGGGTTTTATTTGGTCTATTACTATGGTTGGAGATTGAATCTGTGGAGCATTTTGCTTAAAACCCTAATTGTTTTAGTTAGGTTTTTCTCCTTTTTGGTCGTTTTAATTGATTAGTGGTACGTGGGTTTTTTTGAGAGAGATGATTAATAAGGGTTTCCTTAATAAGAATGCAACTGATGTTACAAAGTCTGCTGGGAATGTTAGGGTTAATGTCGATCGGTTGGCTGCTTGTATGAATCGGTTGAAGGGACAAGACCATGGTAACTCTGGAAACGCCGATGTATCCCAGTTAAAATAGGCTTATAGGGTTTTGAAAAACCCTAATGTCGATACTGGTCTTAAAGTGAATAATAGTGATGTTAATGCACCTATTGCGACTGCTAATGATGATGTAGTGCCTTTAACGTCACTTGGAGTTGTTGATCTTGAGGTGAACGAGCCTCATGAGTATACTAATGAGTTGAACCCAACTGTTAGTCTTGGTGAGTCGACTCTACAATCGACTATGAACCCTAATAGTGGGAATTCTAATCATTCAAATGTAGAGGAGAATATTTGGGCAGCGTCTAAGTATGTGGAACCTCTAGTGGAGTTTCCATCACTTTCTAAAGTAACTAGACCTACTAGTAACCCAAGTTTGTTGGGGAGTAATGTGGCTGCTCCTAGTGGACCGTATGGCAGTAAAAATGATGTAGGGGAACCAAATGTTAATATGGTTAACTTTGGTCATAATGTTGCATCTAGTTCAGCCCATAACACGTTAAGTGTTCTCAAACAGCCACATGTTGAAAAGGTTTTTTTGGATGCTTGCAAGGATTTTGATAATGCAATGCATAAGGTCCAATTGAAGAATGCCGAGAATGCTTTGAAATAGTCGTCTACATCATATGCAGGTGCTACTTCCAATGAGCCTAAGAAACACTCATCTAACTTTCGTAGGCTGGAGTGTAGTAAGAAAACGAATGGTGTGGATCTTACTGTCCCTGTGAGAGTGGTTGAAGAGGTGAACACTAGGCATGAGATTACTCTCTATGGTTATTTCCTTGGTAAATGCATTGCTTTTCCAGTTGTTGATTATTATGTACGCAATATGTGGGCTAAGTATGGTATACAGAAGGTTATGATGAATGCCTAAGGGGTTCTTCTTCTCTAAGTTTAATTCGAAGAAAGGTGTTGATGATGTTAGGAATATAAATATTCAGATGAAGGCTCGGTTACCCCGAGCATCTATTTAGGATTCACATAGCTCGTAGGCTTATTAATAGTAGCTTAGTAATATTAGTATTATTAGTATTATTAGTTTAGTCGTATTTATATTTGTGGAGTGGGTCAGGGCTTTCCCCACTGTCAGCTCACTCCACAGCCCACTAGGGGCACAATATTAGTAACTATATAAAGCCCTTCCCATACTTGGGAAGGGTTGGAACTCTTGTATAATTTTTACCTACAATCTAATCTTACAAGTTTTTCCCTCACCTCTCTCGACTTCATCTCTCTAACTCAAACATGGATCTTATCTTCCATAACCCAAGACCACCCGAATCATCCACACAATCAAAAGGTTAGATCTTATAATTGGTATCAGAGCCAGGTTAGGTTCGGTTTGATTGTGTGTCGGCTTCATTTCTTTTAGTTCGTACCATTTTGTCTTAACAGTTTGGTTCGTATCATTTTGTCTTAATAGTTTGGTTCACATATCATTTGGGCCTTTAACTGTTCTGTTCGAATCCTTATTTGAGATCCAGATTTGTTAAAATCTTCATGTGGGCCTTCAACCAAGTGCTATGTTTCTCTTGCTTTAATATGATTTGCTTTATATTATTTCAAGACAATTAGATTTGCTTGGTCTTCTTGGTTCTCGTTGATTTATATGATTGTCTTGTGGTCAAATGGTTTTTCTTTGGTTTTCACCACTGTGGTGTGTTTTTATACACATGTTGTTACCCCTATTTTGTTTTTGCTGCTGTGTAGCTTATGTTTGATGTGCATAGTCCATTCGTAAATGTTGTTCTTGGGTGTGACTTGGGTACCTCTAGCAAAACACCATAGTCGTAAAAACCTGTTGTTACCAATAAGCAAAAACTGGTGTTAAGTAACATACTAAAATCTGTTGTGGTTTTAAGTAAAGGTTACCAATGTTTTGTGAAAGTTCTTGCTTATTGCCGTGACTGCTTGTACTTGGTTATGGATTGCCTTGTTTATTGTAGCGTTTTGTGGTTGATTTGGATCCATTATGTAGCAGTTTGTCTACCTAAAGCATTTTGGTTCTTAACCAAAACCGGAAAAGAGGACAAATATGGTGAAAGTGACAGTTTTGTTTTTGTTGTTGTTGGACCCAATGTAACTAGCGATTTGTCTCTGGTGTAGCAATTTGTGGATGTGGCGACTTGTGTCCTTTGGATGTAGCGTTTTGTCTACTCAAAACAGATTATCAAACATACAAACAAAATGCTGCCAAAATTTCTTCAAAAGTAGCGATTTGTCCATAAAAGAATAGAGATGAAGAAGAACTGACCCGACCACAACAATTACTAAACTCAAACGACTTCAGTTTTACCATCATCAGTCAAACTAAATTAAAACCAAAGCAAAACAGAACCACAAACAAGACGAGACTGATATTGTTTTATCGATGCAGCCACAGCCTACACCCATCACCAAATCCAAAATCATCTAACTCCTCTTCATACAAATTACAAACAATAATACATCAGCCTACATCAATACTAACACACCAACAACCTTCACCTACATCACAAAAGACTCGAACATACAACAAATAAAATGATCTCAGATTTATTTTCATGTTTTCCAAAAATCCTTCTAAGAACAAACACACGAAAATGATATCATCATTGATCAAAGAAAAAAAAATGATCTTGTACTCAATATCCAAATATTTTAAAGAACGAGACATAACATGGGGGTTATACCCGTTTCTTTTTGATTCGGTATGAAAAACAATTAAACACAACAAAGAAAAACCTACCTGAGATCTTGATGACTTGTGTGGGTTTTGATTGTGTTTGTGAGACCCGATTTGAAGGATATGTTTTGATGTTAGTTAACGTGAAGATGGTTTTTGATTATGAGGGTGACTGGGAGATGAGCTATTGACAGATCATAGATATGTTTGATGAAGATTGTTAGGTGGGAGCAAGAAGTGTTAGAAAGAGGCGGATGTAATCACTAAGTGTGATTAGGGTTGGACTTATGTGAAATATTAGGTTTTAGGCATGTTTATACCGGATTTAATGTGGATCGAATCAAGGGAGTGTTTGTTTGGACCGGGTTGTTTACATACGGGCTGGTTGGGCCTGATTTAAAAAGTATTGGGCTGGTAGGATTAATGGATTTTGACTGCCTTGGTCTTAAACGAATAGCACTAGTGTAGATGGTTTTTGTTTGGTGTTAACAATTTTTTGGCTGAAATCATGCTTAGCCAAAATTAGTTATAAATGGTTACATGGAATTAAATGTTGCCATATTATTGGTCCACGATTTTATTTGGGGTTCGTAATGATTAAATGATGTATTTTTGGGCTGACATATTTAAGAACAGGACTGTGTATTCACTCAAATGGTGATGGAATGGGCTGATGAGATTGGTATAACCATAAACCATGTGGTGGATGAAAATACTGGTCATCCGTTTTTGACATAATTCATGACAAAATGATTGGTATTCTGTTTAGATCTACAAAATTTCACGTGGATGCACGCGTCACGGCTGGTATTTGGGTATATGAATGTCAACGTGACTACAGAGTTGTGAGTTTGTCAGCATTGTCCTAGTGATGCCTACGATTTGAGTGAGCATGCGATTTGATATTTGCAATTTGACTTACAGTTGACTAATTTCAATTTGATTAATTGCAAATTGACAAGTTGCTATTTGACTTGTTGCGACTCGACTGATTGCGATGCTACCAGTTGCGATTAGACGTTGCGATTTAACACTTGCGATTCGACTTATTGCGATATGGTTGATTGCGATTTGACTTGTGGCAGCTTGACAAACTGTGACTTGACCGGTTGCGATTTGATCAAGTTGAGATTTGATTTCTGTGACTTGAATCTCGAATATTAGTATTCCACTTCACTTTAGGCTATTCGTGATGATTTCACGGTTTCTCTTGTAGATTTTAGAAAATCCCGCGAAAGATTCGATTTCTCGATTTAAATCTCAAGAGCTGTAAAATCTCGTGAAATTAATTTTGGACAAGTAGACTGGACTTGGAATTAGGCATAATAAAACTTACGGGGTGTGACCAATTTTTCGGGATTAGTTTGGGCTACGAGATCGGTAGGAATTGGGAAATTACAGTAGCTTGGTTGGTTTGTTGATTCACGGGTTGGTGTACTTAGTGTCACAAACATCTCGAGGTTGGATGGATGCACGATGTTTGATGACCCTTGCTTGAGCGTATTTATGGTGATTAGACTTAGATGTTCAAGAAATGGATATATACAATAAAGAATGGCAGGTTAGGTATATATCACTACCTATATTTAAAGGAGTTACGTTGTTGTGCTCAATATAGGTTCTAAATCACAAATTTAGTGCAAGTATAAGTCGCGGACTTGTCCTTTATCAAGCTTTATCAAGTGATTGTTGTTTCTCAAGCTTCTAATGGGATTGTAGTGCAAGATCTTCTCAAAAAGTGGTCAGACTTAAAGACAGGAGGTGATTTGTTTAAAGACGTGTTTTAACCTTTTACTCACTCTGAAGTTAAACACATATCATCAAGCGGTTTTGGCATATTACGAGCTTCAGTGACTGTGTTAATCTACTAAACCGTTGATGAGGAGACAAGCAAGGGGTTACTACAAGAGAGTCTTAATCACCATCTTCTTTGTAGTAATTTTATTTGTCTCTTTCCATGTATTGTGCCTGACAAATTCTCAAACATCACGGACTCTCAGCTTTGGCAAAAAGGTCATTTCATGCCCTTTTTGAGGGGGAGAATTTGCGCGTGTTTTCTAGCAGTTCAGTCTCCAGCGATTTGAATCTTAGCGGTTCCGGTTACAGCGGGTCAGATCGTAGAGGTTCAGGATTCAGTGGTTCAGTCTCCAGCGGTTTGAATCCTAGTGGTTCCAGGTTCAGTGGTTTAGTTTTTAAGCGGTTTGGGTCTTAGCGATTTGCCTAAGGTTTCAGCGGTTTGATTCTTACTGTTGTGCAGTTTGTTCTTGAATTTATTTCTTGGTTAAATCTCAAGAACTGTAAAATCCTGTATGAGTCATGGGTCAGACAACTATGCTTGACAGGACTGACTATGATTCATGGGTACTGCTTAGAATTAGCGCATGTTTCTTCTCTTTTTGGCTAGTCAACAACACAAGATGATCACGAAGTTCATTTGGTATTCCTCATTTGAGATTGAAGTTGATTTTCACGAAGGCGTCTACTTACTTTATCTTGAAGTTGGGGTTGGTTGGATGCATGACCTTCGATGATAACTTGCTCGTGCTTAAAATTTAAGTTGAAGACTTAGGTTATCTAGTTACCAGCAGTCAAGGTAACTATCACTTAAGAGTTCCGTTGGAGTACTCAGTGTCACACGTCGATGACGTTGTCGATAATCGCAAGAGGTGTTAATGTCTCATACTTTGGTTGGGTATTGAGTACATAGATATTTGCTTGGAGCTTTAATTCTCTACACCGTTCTTCCAACATTAGTGCAAGCTTAAGTAACAAATTTGGGGACTTCTACTTCTGTTTTCAATTTTGGTATATCGGGTTTCCTTCAACAAGTGGTCACTAATCTGTGTACAAGGTTGGTTAGTTGGCCAAAGGTTTTAAAAGTTGTGATGTGATCTGTAATTCTCACAGGATATTCTTAACCCAAACTGATATTCACCTAATTCAAATCAGTCATGCCACATTCAAGTTATTACTGTCTCACGGTTTCTTCTTGGTTTTGTAAAATCCCGCAAAAGAACTTATTTCTCGGTTTAAATCATAGATTTGTAAAATCCCGTGATGATGGGTCATGCGCTCTTGACCATGATCGGGTTAAAACCATTATCAAAGTCCAGCTAAAACATCACAAATGGCTGAATCGGGACATTTAATCGACAAGATGTGACTACGGCGTTAGCTCAGTATTATTTATTTGAGGCTGAAGTGAAATTTCATGGGTACGTGTACTTAGTATCTGAAGATATCGGGGAGGTTGGATGAAGATTCTTCGAGATCCTTGTTCGAGCTTTCAACATTTACAATGACGAGGACTTGGATATCTAGTTATTTTTTCTTTCTCTCTATTGCAAAATAACTATCACTTTAAGGAGTCACGTTGTAGTGCTCAGTGTCACACGAAGTTGTGGATATCCAAGAGGTGATGTACGTCTTATACTTGATGATTGGTTGGTTGAAGAGTATAGAGTACTTAGGGATTCAATGTAGCACAAAGTCTCTACACCGCTCTTTGTCTCGCATTAGTACAAGTTTAAGTCACAAGTTAGGGTTATGTTACTTCAGTCTCAAGTTCATCATATTGGGTTTTTCTCCATCAGTGGTCACGTCATCAAGTCGACAAAATGATAATGGGGTTGGTAACGAGTTAAATGAGAGAGGTAGAAGAGAGAGTAATGATGTTTGTTCAAATCAGTTCAGGCCTCGTTCTTCAAAGAAAAGAAAAGTGTACGCTTGAGTGCACTTTATCTTCAAAAGAAGAGGAATCTTCCTATTTATGGCCATTCTCATCAACAAGTTTTATGCTCTTTCCGTGCTTATTCAGTCTTCAAGTAGATCGGCGCATATTGGAATATATTTTTATTCACGTATTCAACCAAAAATTGCAGTTGACAGGCATATGCAATTTTTGAGGGGGGGAAAGGGTGAATAAACAACATGTCAGTCTCAAGAACCGTCAAGTGGAGCTACTTACCATTGATGGTATTCATATTCACTAGTTCAATCAAAAATTGGTTCTCTCCCAACCCTTGGCGACTTTTGGTGATCTGATTAATCCCTTCTACGATTTCATTATCCCCTACAATTGATCATTAATTAATAAATTCTCCATTTGATCTATCGTGGGTCGGTGGCTGATTTATTCCTTGTATGTCGGTTGTAGCTTTAATTTAATCGCTTAGGGTTTCTTCCATTCGCTGGTTATTATTTTATCATTATTTGCATGCAATTGATCCCCCTTTTCTGATTCTTTGCATGTGAATATAATTATACCGACGGATATTCATCAAATCGCGTTTTTAGGGTTTTTTATTAGTCGGTTCTGTTCGTTAATATTAGTATTCTTTAACAAACCGACTTTGATTCATTACTGCTTATGGGTTGATTTTTGTGCGTTCAAGCTTATAAACCCTAGTTTATCTAGGGTTTACTCGTTTTGAAGGTTGACGTTTTCTTCTTGAGTGTGGCGTATCTGCTGGTTCTTTCTATGTTCTTTTGGTTTTGACTGTTTTGATTAAGTTATGGATTATATGGGAGAGTTGAATGCTGAGTTACTTCGCTCAGTCGCTGCAAAGGTTCATGAACGCAACGATCGTTTAAAGAAAGTGGAAGGTAATGCTGGGGTTTCGCTGTCCAAGAAACCTATGAGGGGTATTCCAAACCCTAATTCTGATCCAATCAAGGTGCAAACGACATTGGCTAGTAACAAGGATGGTGATGCTGATACGCATGATCCTAAGGGTGATGTTATTGATGCTCAAACTGTTGGAACAGCTCCTACTAGTGTTCAAACTGATGGGACGCTTAGTCCTACTGATGGTGCTACTTATGGTGTTAATGCTATTTCTGGTATCGATTTTGTATATGCCTTCTTTGGTGTGTCGATTAAGACTATTAAGGATATTGATGATTTCATTACGGGTCTTGAAGAGGGTAAATATCCTAAGTGGGCTGATGTGGATAGTAACACTAAAGATAAGGTTCATGTTGATCTAATGAGCCTATTATCCACGCTTGAGGCTGCTAAACCTCAAGAGACTCCCATTGTTGAGTCAGAATGTGTTGGTGTTGATATCTCTATTCCTCGTAAAGTGGTGGAAAAGGTAAATTCTCGTTTGGAACATACCTTATATGGTTACTTTATTGGGAAAAGGATGGCGTATCCTGTGGTTGCATACTATGCTAGGAGTAATTGGGCGAAACATGGTCTTAAAAAGATCATGATGAATTCTAACGGTTTCTTTTTCTTTAAATTTGATTCTTTGGTTGGTCTTGAAGCTGTCTTGGAAGGTGGCCCCTGGATGATACGCAAATCTCCAATTATTCTCAAAAAATGGTCTTTGGATTCTTGTTTACGTAAGGAAGAGCTATCTAGCGTTCCAATTTGGGTTAAACTGCATGATATTCCTCTTCAAGTCTTTGAAGAGGAGGGTATTCGATTGATCGCTAGTTTCATTGGTAAGCTTGTCATGCTTGATTCATATACTACCTCTATGTGTAATGATTCGTGGGGTAGGAGTAGTTTTGCTAGATGCCTTATTGAGGTTAATTCTGATTCTGACTTTCTCGATACTGTGACTATTGGGTTCCCTTCTCTTACGGGGGAGGGTTTTATTAAAGATAGTATACGTGTTGAATATGAATGGAGGCCTCCAAGGTGCAATTTATGCAAAATTTTTGGTCATGCTCATGATCAATGTTCTAAACAGGTGGTGAGGCCTCCTACACAGGTGGTTACCCCTTCTACTGTTTCTACTTCTCATGCTGCTATTCCTAATGTGGAATTGGATACTGATGGTTTTCAAAAGGTGGGTAAGAAGAAAAAGAAGAAGAAGGGTAAAGCAAAGGCTACCAATGGGACTCAATCTGCTGGTACTTCGGTTAAACAGTTCAAATTTGTTCCTAAGGCAGCTACTAGTGAACCTAAGAAGGGAGTTAATACCATAGGTAATGCATCTACATCGTTGTCTCATTTGGAGTCTACTGGTAATGCTTCTAAGGAAGTTAATGTCACTACATCTAATCCGTATGCTGCATTGGTGATGGATGATGAAGATGGTGAAGATCTAGCGGCAAATGAGTTTGATGAATCGGCCAATCTATTTGCTAATATGGGGGCACGTTCATCTCGCATGTTTTCTGCTGGCTAGTTGTTCTTTTTTTGTTCTTTTTCTAGATGCATCTTTGTTTCTAGTTTTGTAAGTGCTTTTGGCATGTCTTAAGCACTAGAGTTAGGTGGTTATCAAGCTTTTTAGCTTGAGGTTAATATGGTACTTCAGCCATATTCCATTTGTACTTAAACGTTTTTGGTTAATCTATTTACCAGGGTGCAGGATTACTCCCCTTTACCCAAAAAATATTCACTAGTTCAATCAAAAATTGCAGTTGACAGGCATATGCAATTTTTGAGGGTGGGAAAGGGTGAATATCATTCTACATGTTGATTGATGATTGAGAAATGGTCATACGACTCCTGAATACGTCAGTTCAGGAGTCGTGCAAACCATGGTTCTCCAACACTACATCTCCTTCCTCTATCAAGGTGTTGAAGAACATGGTCATGGAATGCTAATCGACATCGTCTCACGGGCTGGTTCAATCAGCAACAAAGGGTTTATAGTCAATGCTTTATGTACACGTCATTTCGCTGCATGTACACATCAGGATGATGATTCCGATTAATCGTAACCATCATGGGGGAGAGAAATGTGTACACCAAGGACGCACAACAGGTTCACGTGATCGGGCTTAATACTTCTTCTTAGTTGAAGTTATTCCGGGAAGACAAATGTCACAACCGCAGAGAAGATCAGTGGTTCAACTTGTTACCTTGGTATTATCGTTTCACTATTACGTTATGGGCTGATTAATCGTAACCATCAGGGGAGAGAGAATGTGTACATCAAGGACGCACAACAGGTTCACGTGATCAGTGGTTCAACTTGTTACTTTGGTGTTATACTAAAGACTGAAGAAGGTCGAGTCGTCAGTCTATTCTTCATTCTCTGCTGTGTGTTATCGTCTCATGTGTACGCTGCGGGCTGATGGGTTATATGTAAGGTTACTGGAAGGCATTTGGTGAGATGAAGATGGTTGGTATTTTGTTCCTCCATATTTGGCAATCTTGAAGAAGGTCTAGTCTTCAGTCTTCTCTACATTCTCCGCCATGTGTTAGAAGACTAAAGACGGCATGCATTCGGTTATCTAAAGACTTCTTCATATTATGGGCGTTCATCCTAATTCTTTCTTCTATTATGGGTGTTCATCAGAAAGGTTGTCAGATTAGGGGAGAGCACTAATTAGGGGAGAGTGAAAAGCCTGAATTAATCCCTAAGATTAAATGTGCTCACATTACTCTTCAGCAAGTAAAGCGATGGCAGCGGAGATTTTCTGGAAGCTGAGGAGTAATGGTTTTCGGTTCGTATCCTTGTATATATTTTGCTTCTTACATTTTTTTTTCATATCTTATACCATTTTTGTAAATAGATATATAGAAATCTTGCTAATTGTAAATAGAGAAACGTAAAACCAGAAAAACCATAAAAAATTAAAAAATTAGAAAATACCAAAAATAGTTTCACCTAGGCATGTCTTCTGTTTATCGATAATATTTACGGACTTAGAAATGTCATTCAATAATGGCACGGGTCTTTAAATGAAGCTCGAGCAGAAGTTAAAATGGATTTGTAAAACATGTCTAAAATGGCTTGCTATTACTGTAGATAGCAACCCGCGCTTCAAAATGGAGAAAGCACGTCGCCAAAAAGACGGCTGTTCCTCCAACTGGGTGATGTTCACCTGGGCATGGATTACTTTATATCCATGTTTCTTCGATCTGATGTACGTTTCAGCGCATCATTTCTTGAAAAGAAGAGAAATCTTCTTTGTATACAAATAGTTTTCCTTCAATGATTCTTCTGAAAATTATTTGTGAGACACTCGGTGATTATGTGTTGCCTGAAATTCTTTAACTCTTGGATTATGCATAAAATTTGTCTCTCAATCAACGACTACAAATCTTTAACTAGAATACGGCTCATTGATTGAGAGGGAGAGTGAATTCAAATTTTATATCATCAAACGGATTTATTGGTTAAATCATACTTGTTAGAAATGGTTTTGTAGTTAATGGGGTATTAGTTGAAGAGGATCTTGCTAAAACTTTATATCAAATGGCCAAACGTGTTAGTTGCTAGAAAGTTTAGGACATTATGTGCAATTTGCTTATAGTTTCCTAGCTTTATGTATCTAGAAGGTTCATTTATGTTACTTTGGAATCCTCGTATAATCCCCTAAACACCTTAAGACTCAAAACCTAAAAGAAGTTAGAAAAACCAGTTGTGTTTGATGTTTTTGAATACTCCAATGACATTTGTATGATCTGAATGAATGAGTTTCAAAGGTTGTTTGACTTTTGTTAGTCGATTGCTGCTTAGTTGTTGTTGATATTGTGCATATGTTCTCAGGATTCGCTTAGGTATATAGCTATCATGTTTGAATCATGTTCCTAAGATCCTGAATTGAATGTTGAAATCTGTGTGAATTGCCATGTTCATGATTGCTATTTGCTGTTCATGCTAGATAGTAGTTTGACGTATTTCCTGACTGTGGTTTGATTAAATGAATTTGGTATTATAATGTGGCAAGCTGCTGAAGGGTAGCTATTAAGGAATAGTGTATCTATATGTATGTATATCTGTGTTGATATTCTTATGCAGATTCCATAGCCAAAATGAATGTGCCAGTTCCCATTCTAACCATTTGATCAGACGTTCAAACTCTATTGATTGGCTCAGAATTCACCACAACAACAACGTCGGCAGCAACAAAAACAACAACACTGTCATCACCACCACCACCTTCACTTCAACAAAGCAGTTCGTATTCTGATCTCGCCAAGTGGAGATCTTCAACGTGTGGGAAAGTTTTGTTGGTTGATGGATAATCGATGTTGACCACTGACTCACTCAGAAAAGCGGATGATCACATCATCTGCGCAAAAAGGTCAATATCATTTGTGTCATAAAAGTTATCTTGTGCAAAATGAGCAGTGAATCTCCCTCTTAGATTAAGGGGGAGCAAAGTATGTTTCATCATCAGAACATGTTAAACCTGACCACATTTTCTCCCATGTTTTCTAAATTATTTAAATCAATTGGGATCACAAATCTCAAAAGGTTTGAAATTTTTGATCGGGGGAGAGAATGTGATTTAAATATGAAACCTGATGAAAATGTGATGTTTTGGATTTAAGTGTAGGCTCTCCCATATGTGCTAAACTCTTTCGTATATCGATGCACATATTGAGGGGGAGCGAATGGATGAAAAAGGATTTTGGCATAGCATGAGATCGTGACTCAGACTTCACCAATGAATTGAAGATAGCTAAAGTCAGTAGTCGAAAGGACATGTCCTGGACGGGTAATAATTTCAAGCCAGTTTATTTGGTGATGTAAGCGTGTCTCGCAAAGGACGTGTCTGAGTAGAATGTACCGATTTTGAGCGATTTTCCTTGAATGTGATCTCGACGGGTAATAATTTCAAGCTAGTTCACTAGTGATGTAAGCGTGTCTCGCGATGATCATGTTCTTGGAAAATCAATCAATTCAAAAGTGCGAGCTTCACCTGACATGTGAAAATTTATAAAACAATTATTCGAGCACATGTTGAGGGGGAGCATTTGAAAAATATAAAACTCTCAAGTGTTTGCAAAAATGTGTTTCAGAATCATGAACACTTTGAGAGATTTTTCAAAGATTTGGTTTATGGCAATCGTGGAAGTACACCAAAGACCGACCATTTTAATAAATGTATAGAGTTATAAGGATGGTTAGGTTAGGCTCAAGTTCCCACGATCCCGCCAGAGCCGGAGGGATCTACCCAGGGACAATCCACTAGTTAGTGTAGAAGTCCTTAGGTATGATTAAAAAGGAGAAAAGTGGATAAGGGAAGAGTGCCGACTGAGATGGAGCTAGTACTGGAACAAACCCAACAAGGTTCTAGTAATGAAGTCTCGGTAAGCACTGAAGGGGTTGAAGAATGAAAAAGAATTGTAAAGATAAAGGGTGAAAAGAAAGAAGCCCTCCTTACAACTTAGGCAGAAACCGGGTCAATACATATGCTGTCAGAATCACTTAGTTGATTGCTGGCATTGAAGACAAAGTATCATGGACCCAGTGATACGCTGCACAACCCTCCTTAGCCACTCAAGGTCCCTCAAAGGACTCTTGTTTCAATTGTCACGGAGTTCAATACATTTCTATCGTCTCTCTCACTCCGAGTTAGATGATATTGAAAAGGTGGCAGTCCTCTCTAGCCTCCGCTCACTAAATCAAAACGCACTATTGAGTCTAGAGCCACGAGATGCATAATAAGATCTCATAGGGACACGAATTATTTCTACACTGGTTGTTCAACATCAAGGACACCAGTTGTAAACTCATGAGTCCTACGCAGATCTTAGCAATCTGCCAGAACATTTATGAGAGAATTTACAAATGTAATTCTCAATGATTGAATGGAAATTCCTGCCAGGGTCAACATCAAACAGCCCTGAAAGCAGGTCACTTCGGTAATTCCCTGTGGATTACGCTTAGTGATCGCGGCGGTTTCAAACGGTCTACAGTCGTGGAGTGATCTCCAACGACTCACCTAATCGTTGATATGCTACAGTATGATCTTAAAAAGCCCTCTGTGGGTTTTCGATTAGGAACGGTCTTGGTGAGGATTAGAGAAAGTTTCACACTATGCTGTTAACAATCTCGAAGTCCAAATCTGTAAGTACCGGTCGATTTGTTGCTAACTGTCATATGCAGGAACTTCTGGCGGTTGTAGCTGTTGAATGCTGTAGCTGGTTGCAGAAAAGATGCCAATCCTCTACCACATGTTCACACTACATCATCATCTTAATCAAAGAAGTCATGATCAACCTAAAGACCTTTAACACAGCTTCTGCAAACTCTGATGCTGAAGATCATGACACCAAATAGTGTGAGCATGTCAGCTCGAAGACTATCACATCACGTGGAGACATACTGCTGTAAGATGACTTGGAAACAAATGTTGGATGATAAAGTCGAAGAATACTCAAAGATCATCCAAGACAATCAATCAGTCATCAAATGATTACTGCTGGATGCACAATGCACAAAGATAAAAGACTTTGAAGAATCAAAGACTACGAGCTATAAAGACAAGTTCAGAAGAAAGAATGCTAGAATTCAAATTATTATTTCCGGGGTGACCTCCCTTAGGGGGAGATTGTTAAGAATATAAATATTCAGATGAAGGCTCGGTCACCCCGAGCATCTATTTAGCATTCACATAGCTCGTAGGCTTATTAATAGTAGCTTAGTAATATTAGTATTATTAGTATTATTAGTTTAGTCGTATTTATATTTGTGGAGTGGGTCGGGGCTTTCCCCACTGTCAGCTCACTCCACAGCCCACTAAGGGCATAATATTAGTAACTATATAAAGCCCTTCCCACACTTAGGAAGGGTTGGAACTCTTGTATAATTTTCACCTACAATCTAATCTTACAAGTTTTTCCCTCACCTCTCTCTACTTCATCTCTCTAACTCAAACATGGATCTTATCTTCCATAAACCAAGACCACCCGAATCATCCACACAATCAAAAGGTTAGATCTTACAGATGATGTCCTTGAAAACGGCCCACGGTTGATTAGAAATGTCCCTATTATTCTTAAACCATGGACCTTGAACACCAACTTATTTAAAGAGGATTTGACCAACATTCCGGTGTGGGTTAAATTCCATGATGTTCCTCTTGCTATGTTTTCTGATGACGGTCTTAGTCTTCTTGCTACATTGATTGGTATGCCGAGAACGTTAGATGCTTATACTAGTCAAATGTGCAAGGAATCATGGGGCCGCAGTAGTTTTGCTAGGTGCTTAATTGAAGTTAAGGCGGATGAAGTACTTAGGGACAACCTAACTGTTGAAATACCCCTACTTGATGGGTCGGGTTTGACTATTGAGAAGATACGGGTTGAATACGAGTGGAAACCACCTCGATGTGATACGTGTAAGATCTTTGGTCATACTCTAGTTAAGTGGCCAAAATCTGTTGTACTCCCCATTCAGCCTACTAAGAGTGTTAATGATGGTTTCCAAACTGTCAATAACAAGAAGAAGGGTAAGCAAGGTGGTCCAATTGCTCCAGGTCAAGGAGGGTTTACGAAACCTGTTATGGGTAAGAAGTTTCAATATCAACCCAAAAAGTCTCCTGCTGAACCTAAGAAAGTGGATGTCGCTAAGAATAAAGCTGCTGATGTGGCTAGTACGAGTGGAACGAAAGTTGCTACATCCAATGAGTTTGATGCCTTTAATATGGATGATACTGATGACTTTGGTATTCCTACTAAGGAAGTGAATAAGGATGTGGATGCTGGTTGTCCAATGGAGGATAAGGAGCATGAGTCTCTAAAGACTGGTAATGCATTGCATGAACCACTTGTGAGTGATCTTAAAGAGAAGGGGGTTGGATCGTCTAAGCCTAGCACTTCTGTTTCTCCGTCTACTTCTTCTACTAAGAGAGTTAACCCATTTTCTAAGGTTGGAGAGATTGTTGATTCTGATAGTGATGAGGAGGTTGTTAACACTTTTGATGAGTCTGTGAATTTATTTGATAAGCATATGGATTTTCTCTCATCGACAGGTGGTGGACATAAGCTTGAAGATTACTATGATTATGATGACTATGCAGATTAAGTCTACGATCTTCCAGGACAATTGTGTGTTTTTTTTTTACATCTATGATATCAAGCCCCAAGGTCGTGTTAGGAAGTAGCTTTGTTTTCTTGTAGTCATGTTATCTAATGTGTTAGTAGTTTATTTCTTGTACTAGATGAAAGGTAGTGCCTTGTTATGTAAGCTCTCTCGCCTATGTAATGGGCTGAGATATGGGATTTCACCCATATCCTTTGTACTTAAACCTTTTTTGGAGTAATACATTTACTGGGTCTTTTGACCATTTACCCAAAAAAAAAGTCTTCCCGAGACCACAAGGTCTCGGCAAATCCTTGTTACGGCCAAAACATCACATTCCAATCCAAGTCAATACAACATTATAATTTATAGCCAAGTCAAGTTAGAGTCAATAAGTCCAAATGTAACGTGTGTCGAAAAGTCCAACTCTCGTGCGTCTCGTTTTTATTCAAAAGTTAATACGTATATTTTTATCATTTTCCTTTGTTATTAATTAAATTTAACAACACTTCACTTTTAAAATTATCCTAACAAATTTCATTTCACTTTCCTTTTTCCTTTATCTAAATCGAGTCTAATCATACAATATTTTCCACACGAGTCATTTTCCTTTTTTAAGCCACGGTCGACCAGTAACTTACGGGTCAAAACCCTTGTACCCGAAATAACCCAAACAAACCTAACAGCCTCGGTAATATGGTTCGAGACATACCAAAAGTCAAATAAGCTCCCATGTCATAAGTCAAATCAAAATCAGCTAAACTAAACAATCCAAAGAACACTAAGATTGTGGAGTCTCGGCTAGATCATCACACAACCATAAGTTACTTAACCAAATGCAACACCATAATGAATCCAAATCCACGACCGCTTGGGCTTTGGCTCAAATCGTGTAACTAACCAAATTACAAATGAGACTAAGAAGGAAATAAACAACAAAATAAGCCCAAGAATAAGCTCAGCAATAAGCTCAAACGTGAGCTTATCACCACCAAATTTGTAGATCCGGACCGAAAGAATAAAAAAAAGAGAAAACACTTTTCTCTTTTCTACGATAATTCCTGTTTCGTTTTCTACTTGGCTGTACGACATGAGTTTCAGGGGCGGAGAATACCACTCTATCAATAACAAGAAAAAAGTCGCAATTCCGTTTCAAATGGTTTGACTCATTTTTAATCACAAACCATTTCATTTTAAACTCTTATAAAAACCTCGTTTAGTTATTTAACTCAAATCAAACGTGACTAGAAAAGTTCAGATAACTCGTTCATACAACATACCAAGAAAGACGAGAAGAGAAAGAGAGACGGCGAGATGGGAGGTGAAAACACGATCCAAACAGGCAACCAAAGCACCTCGATCTACCTCGTAGTACCTTCAAAACCTTCATACATCAGTTGAAATGGTGGTGGTTTGGGGTGAACAGTTGCCGGAAGTGGTGGTGGTCGGCGGCGTGTGATGGAGGTGGAGGCTGAATAAAAGGGAGAGATAGGGAGTGATAACTTAGGGTTAGGGTTTGGTTATGTGGTGTAGCTAGGTATATATATCAAGTCCTTGTGCCAAAAGTGACAACTTGCAAAAGTAGGCATGGAACTAGGGGCGTAGGGACTAAACTCGTGTATCTTGTCAAACTTTTATAAAAACGACTCTCGGGACTCATTTAGGCTAGCAAAATTTTCCGTGAGACTTTCTAACTTGTGCCATTAATTTTAGAATCATTTTTCCGTTAAAAATGACTATTTATACGCCTATCTTTGTTCAAAACGTCTTAAATAAATTATTTAACGTATTATTAGGTTTAGACTCGTGCCAATTCGCGTTGTGCTCTATCTCATATCTTATTGGGAAACTTCTTATATCACATAACAATATTCCTAAATAAAATTCTCATATATTCCAAAGATGGTTTCTCAGGTCTTAGGTATTCTATTAATATGTAATGCAATATCTAATTAATCACAAAAATTACCGGTCGTCATAGCTTCCCAGCCTCAGAAGAAACCCGCCCAGGTTTCAGTTCAAGTTACCCGTTAGGGTTGAAAAAAGATAAGTATAGTTTCACTTGATTTCATCCTCACACCTCCACATGAGTTCAGGATCGTTTCTGGATTTCCAAAAAGCTCTAACAACAGGGATACGACTTTGCTTAAGTTGCTTGGCTTCACGATTCAAGATTCTGTAAGGTTCCTCAATAGAATTCAAACGTCCATAAATCTGGATACGCTCTTTGAAATATGACAGCACATCAAGAACATTGTGGACATTTCCAAGTCCCGGTGGTATCTCAAGTCTTGTGAGCTATCGGTCTGATTCTAGCAAGGATTTCTAAAAGGAGCAGTATAGCGAGGATTAAGCTTCTCACGTTTACTAAATGTATCACACCTTTCCATGGTAATCTTAAGCGTAACCCTGCCTTTGCTTGAAATTCAAGAGTTTCACAGCGTTCGTCAGCATAGCTCTTCTGATGTTTGGGGGCAATTCGCATTTCGCTTTTGATCTAAACGATTTATGAATTAGTTCAGGACTAGTGAGTTGGTTGTCTCCAGCTTCAGTCTAACAGATAGAAAATTGGCGCTTTCGAACATCGATCGGAGATGATAGATATATTGCAAAATTTGGCCAATGGCAGGTGTCTCTCCCAGCCTTTTCCGAAATCGATAACATGGTCGCGAAACATATTTTTCAACGTCTGAATGGTTCTCTCACTCTGGCTGTCCATTTGGGGATGATATGCTGTACTCATATCAAGATCCGTCCCCAAAGCCATCTGAAGTGATTTCCAAAAAGCAGACGTAAAACGACTGTCTCGATCGGAGATGATAGATATAGGCACTCCAAACCGGGAAACAATTTCTTCCTAGTATAGACGAGCAAGTTTGTCCATACTATTGCTTCGGCTTGAGCTTCTCGAATTTGAGATGGTAATGGCGAACTAACAGTCCTCCCTAAGGCTCTGACTCTTAATTGTTGTATTTTCTCTTTTCGACTAGGGGCGTCGGCAACCACGTTCGCTTTAACGGGATGGTATCAAAATTCACACTCATTATCACTGTATAGTTCTAACCAGCGACATTGTCTCATGTTTAGCTCTTTCTGATCTGGGACATGTTGCAACTCTTATGGTTTGTGTATACTATACACTTCGTTCCGTGCAGATAATGTCCCCAGATTCTAAGAGCAAGTACAACTGCACTCAATTCTAACTCATGAATGGTGTAGTTTTTCTCGTATTTCTCAGGTTAACAGGAGGAGTAAGCTATTTCCTTCTCCATTCGCATTAAAACAACTCACAACCTTTATGCAAAACGTCGCAATTTACAACAAATCCTTCACTTCCTTCGGGTACAACTAGAATAGGTATACTACACCGTTTCTCCTCTAAAAGTCGAAATGCTTCTCTTGCGTTTTCACCCCAATTATACTTCACGTCCTTTGAGTCAATTTGGTTAAAGGCTTTGCTATCTTGGATAACCTTTGGTAAATCTCAGGTAATATGTAGCAAGCCATAATAATTGACGTACCTCGGTCGGAGTTGTAGGGGTAGCCCAATCCTTAATGGGCTCAATCTTGGTGGGATCTATGTGAATACAATTCACGTGACCAAGAAATCACACGTTCGAGCTTCAAAATTCGTACTCAGAGAATTTGGTCTACCGCTTTTCCTTCTCAAGTAGCCCT
Organism: Artemisia tridentata subsp. tridentata; assembly: GCA_021014915.2. Classification (NCBI taxonomy): domain Eukaryota; kingdom Viridiplantae; phylum Streptophyta; class Magnoliopsida; order Asterales; family Asteraceae; genus Artemisia; species Artemisia tridentata. The sequence continues at coordinate 307,561,564 of CP139509.1, forward strand.
AAGGTTAATCCCAGGTGTTCTTCGTGTTCCTCCTTACTCTTCTGAGTAGTTTAGGATATCATTGTTGGATACTATCATAACTTATCGAATTAGAGATCATACCCGCAGTTCACGAGATTCATGAAGGCGGCTGGAATATCGGTTAACCAACAGGTGTGTCTTGCGATTCATAATGGTCACAACGAGGCTAAACGCAATCTTCGGGATTTTCCCTTCCTGAACTCTCTGCCGGTGGCATTCGAGCCACGGATCGATCTTCGAATAATCGCTCGAACCTTGGGGCTGTTCGAATAGATCGTTAATTCTATGAAGTGGGTATCAGTTTTTCACAATGGTAAAATTCAACATCACATAGTGGTCTACGGCGGTTTGGGTCAGATGTCTAAGAGTAGTGGATACAAACTTCCATTGGCTTCTTTTTCAAACTAAACGGGTGTACATCGATTCCTCCTAATAGTCGACTAGTCTCAATGGTACACTTAGTTCTTAACGTGGAGGGTAAAATCGAGTAGAATGGTGTTGATAGCTACTAGCAATCGATCAGTCGAATCGGTAGCGTTTCTAGCATCCAACGCGAAAGATATGACTTAGATTATGGACCTGAATATAAAGGTCGTAGTGTTTGGCATGATTGCTACACGCAAGTATGCATCTCAACCACATACGAGGTTATGAGTCATCAGGTCATTGTCCAACTCCAAAATTTTCTAATCGACAACGAGGGTTCTTGGATATCAGAAGAGGTAGGGTAATGCGAAATGCTATGCGGCGGAGTTGTTCTATGACGGTAGAAGACGTAACGTATTCTTTTAGATTAGAGTATGACGCGAGATAAGGCTAGAGTTATGAGACGAAAGTGAGGTAGAATTGATCGGGTTGCGATCTTTCAAACATAGGATGAGAAGTTTGGTTCTCGGTGGAGGATTAAAGCAACCATTCCTAGCATAAAATGATTCCTACCTGAATTATACATAGGTAGCCAGTCTTTGTATAATTAAGGTCCAATGATGTAATGTCGGGTTTAGTTACAAGGAAACACTGATTTGCCCACTTGAGGGTTGAGATTAATGCAATAGTTAGTTCACCACGAGGTGGTGACATAACATTCGGTTGGTGATAAGAGTACAATCAATCGAGATATAATGACAAGTAATTCATTAATTAATAGCGGAAATGAAAAGCGTAATGAGGAGAGAAAAGTACATCTGATCGACATAAGATTGCGGATACTCATGAGTCAAATAAGATTACATCCCAAAATAGCGTACACCCAATACCCTACAATTACTAGATTCTTAGGAAAATACTTAGGAAGTCTTACACCATCATAACTTAAGAAAATCTAAGCTTAGGTCTCATCACATAGGACAGTCATCCTTGACATCGTGTTTTATTTTTGGTTTCCTCCTACTCCACGGTTTCCTTGAGTCCTTGGCTCTCTGCACTCATTCCTGTAATGTCCCTTCTTTCCACACCCAAAGCATGTGACGTTAGCCTTCCAATCCAGCCTAGGGTTCGATTGAACCATCGCCAGGGTCCTAGATTTACAGTCTCTAGCTATATGTCTAACTTTCGAGCAGTTGCGCCATATCACGGTGCACTGACCAGTGTGATGGAGCTTACAACGGTTGCAGAAAGGTTGTCTCCTAGTGTTTACCTTCTTCTCCACATTCCCAATAGCATAGACTTTGGCGACTTCTAGTCACTTGTTTGAGTTGTCACTACCTCTAGAGTGGTCGTCCCTTTTTTGTTTGTTGTTGCTTTCCTTCACAGCATTCTCAAACACTAGCGAATCCATTAGACGTTGAGCTATCTTGATGGCTTCATGGAGATTAGTCGGATTTGCGGCGATCACATCATTCCTCGTAGACGATGGCAACCCTTTGGTGTATCGCTCGATCTTGAGCGCCTCAGTACGAACCATCTCTGGGCATAGCAATGACAACTCTTGAAACCGACGGTTGTAAGCTGTCATGTCTGTACACCTCACCTTATGGTTCTAAAATTTAATCTCCAATTTCTAAACTTCATTACGAGGACAGTAGATCTTAATCAAGAACGCCTTGAACTGATCCCAAGTCATAGCATAAGCCACATCACTTCCAGCGGAATTGAGATAGTTGTTTCACCAAGTAAACACTTCGTCCTTCAAAGTGAATGTTACGTACTTCACCTTGGCTTCCTCCTAACAGTTACAAACCTTAAACACAGATTCCATCTTCTCCATCCAACGCATTAAAACAACAACTCCTTTAGTTCTACCAAACTCAGGTGGCCCGCAACTTCAAAATTCATTATACGTGCAACCACGGTTATCGTTCGGTAGTGGAGTTCCAGCAGAGGTAATCAACCAATTCGCCTCAACTAGTTTCTCTGCTACACGCGCGAGTTGAGCGGTCAATGCTTGAATGTCAGTAGCGGTAGCAAGTAGAGGTTGATTGTTGGTAGTCTGATTGTTGGTAGCTTGAACAGGAGTGACAGGATGTTGACCACGACGACCTGCAGCAGGTTCTGCTCATATGGTCCTGGGTGAGTTTCGTTTCGGAGCCATTGATCTGAATCACAAACATCAATGAACGATAAGATTTCGGATATCAGAATAACAGCGTGCAAGAATTTGATCATCACAAATAGAATACTGGAATGAACACCCACTACAATATCAGGAATACTATTCTAAAGAACGATAAAGAGTTCCAGTTCAACCTAATAACCAAGTATTCAGATTCATCAGAGCGTCAAGATTCGGTACAAGATTCTCGAAAAATTCAACAACGTTAGATGAAAACGGTGATCGATAGTGATAGATGACAGCGGTACATGATAGGGAGACTGGAGTCTCTAACTTAGAACTTCTTAGTTTAGAGCACACAACAAGCGGGATCCACAACTTATCGTGTCTCGCAGTAGCTCTAACGGTAACTTCTAGGACTATTAGACCACGTGTTCCTTCGGAATACAAATGGAGGAGTGGAACATACTATGAATATGTTCCAAGTGTAAGGATTACGAGGTGGGTTTCTAGATGACGCTAGAACAGGCGTTTTCGAAGGATAGGACGAATGTCCAAAAATGAAAAACCCATTTGTTTTAACCCCCGAATCGAACTAAAAACTGAAAATGTAACTCGACAAGGTCGAGTTGTTGCACACCGAGTCACAAACACGGGTGACTCGGTGTTGCGCACCTTTAATACTCTCGGATGTGGACGAATCTTGGTCGGAAAACACTGAGGTGGCGCGTGGTGATGGTGGGAGGGGGTTTTTAGGCGCGTACAGTAGGGAAAGGGGATAAGGGGTGAAAGAGGTAGCGTTTGGTGGTGGTGTAGAAAGAAGAGTGGCGGTGAGGGTGTGTGGAGTTGGCCGGAAAATATTGCCGAAGAAGAAGAGGGGAGAAAGGGTAAGGGTGCGGCTGTGAGGGGAAAGAGTGAGTGTAATAACCCTAATTGAGTTATAAATTTCTTTATATAGACCTCGGACTAAGTTTGAATGTGAAATGTCCCTCAAGGACTGAAGTTGTAACTTGGGCGCGGGGTGGGAAGTGACATTCGGCTAAACTTTCTATAACACGTAACCGGGATAGATTTAAGTATCAAGACAACTTCCCGTGTAATTTTAGTGTGTTCCACTGATTTTAGAATAATTTTTCCGTTCAAAACGACTATAAATACGTCTATGCTCATTTAACGGGTCCAAAAGTAAATATTTCTTGTTTTTATTAGATCTAACTGTGCCGACTCACGGAGTGCCTCACGGGATACACAAAGGAATACTCATCTCATTATGAAAGTCCACGATATATAAACCAAAATCCAGATAAAATATCCAACACATCGTTTTAAAAAAAAAACGTAATACGGTAATTTGAAAAGGCTCCCAAAATTTACCAGTTGTCACAGCCTCCCAGCCTCAGAAGAAACCCGTCCAGGGTTTCAGTTCGAGTTACCCGATGCGTTTGAAAATAGATGAGGGTACTTTCGCTTTATCTCGTCCTCACGCTCCCATGTAAACTCGGGTCCACGCTTTGAGTCCCAACGGACTTTAACAATTGGTATCTTGCTATGCTTCAACTTCTTGATCTCACGTTCCAAAATTTCAACCAGTTTCTCTACAAAGTGTAACTTAGGATCTAATTGAATCTCTTCCAAGGGTATGTGTAAGGTCTGAACAGCAAGACACTTCTTAAGGTTCGACACGTGAAACGTATCATGAATGCCACTCAGCTCTTGTGGTAGTTTTAGTCGGTAAGCTACTGGACTGATTCTCTCAGTGATCTCAAAAGGTCCTACGTATCTTGGTGCTAACTTTCCCTTCTTTCCAAATCGTACAACACCTTTCCAAGGTGATACCTTGAGTAACACATGATCACCAACGCTGAATTCTAAGGGTCTCCGTCGGTTGTCGGCATAGCTCTTCTGACGGTCTCGAGCAGCCTTGAGCCTATCCTTAATTTGAATGATCTTCTCAGTGGTTTCTAACACTATCTCAGGTCCTATCATTTGACTCTCTCCAGCTTCCGCCCAACCAATAGGCGAACGACACTTTCTTCCATAAAGTGCCTTGAATGGTGCCATATATACTGGTATGATAACTGTTGTTATAGGAGAACTCGGCTAATGGAAGATGGGTATCCCAATTACTACCGAAGTCTATGGCACACGCCCTAAGCATGTCCTCTAGATATGGTACGCTCACTTTGACCATCGGTCTGTGGGTGATAAGCCGTACTTATATCTAAGTGTGTTCCCAAGGAACTTTCTAATAATTGCCAAAAGTTTGACGTAAAGCGGCTGTCACGATCAGATATGATCGATATAGGCACACCATGCCTCGCCACTATCTCCTTGATGTAAAGTCTAGCCAATTTGTCCATCGTATAATCTTAACGGATAGGTAAGAAATGTGCAGACTTAGTCAACCTATCTACGATGACCCAGATCATATCGTGTCCACTACTAGTCCTAGGCAACTTTGTAATGAAGTCCATGGTTATCCTTTCCCACTTCCACTCGGGAATCTCCGGTTGCTGTAACAAACCAGATGGTCTCTGATGTTTAGCCTTCACTTTAGAGCAAGTCAGAAACTTGCTAACGTAGACAGCTATGTCCTTCTTCATCCCAGGCCACCAGTACAAGTCTCTACGGTCATAGTACATCTTCTCTACTCCTGGATGAACAGAGTGCCTCGTTGTATGTGCTTCGTTCATGACTAGGGTTCTCACGTCACCAGTTAACGGTACCCAAATTCGGTCTACAAAGTACAGTCCACCGTCGTCTTTTTTCTCTAGTTGCTTATCTAAGCCCGCATCTTCTCTGTGGGTGCATCCATATTCATAGATGCCTCTCTTTGAGCTGCTAGTATCTTATCCTTGGTACCCAACTGTATGGTTATACTCATGGCTTTTACTTTCCTAGGCCTGAGTCTTTCCTTTCTGCTCAAAGCGTCAACTACTACGTTCGCCTTACGGGTGGTAGCGAATCTCGCAGTCATAATCGCTAAAGAGCTCGATCCATCTCCTCTGGCGCATATTCAACTCTTTTTTATCGAAGATGTGTTGGAGACTCTTGTGATCAGTATAGATAATACTTTTCGTCCCATACAAGTAATGTCTCCATATCTTAAGAGCGAATACTACAGCGCCCAACTCCAGATCATGGGTGGTATAGTTCTTCTCATGAACCTTCAGTTGTCGAGAGGTAGGCAATCACCTTACCTCTTTGCATTAACACGCACCCAAAGGCCTTAACATGACGCGTCACAGTATACTACGAAATCTTCAGGTCTATCGGGGAGGGCTAGTATCGGTGCATTACATAGATTATCTTTCAACGTCTGAAAGGAACTCTCCTGTGCTTCGCCCCAATCGTATTTCTTGTTCTTTTGAGTCAGTGAGGTAAGTGGTTTGGCAATCTTGGAGAAATTCGCGATGAATCGTCGGTAGTAACCTGCCAGTCCTAAAAATGATCGGACTTCTGTCGGGGACTTAGGGGCTTCCCAATTTTTCACTGCCTCAATCTTGCTAGGGTCTACATGAATACCATCTTTGTTAACCACGTGTCCAAGAAATTGGACTTCTTGTAGCAGAACTCGCACTTTGAGAGTTTGGCTTACAGTTTCTCCTTCTTGAGTAGCTCTAGGATTATCTTCAGATGCGTTTCATGTTCCTCTTTGGTCTTGGAATAGATCTAGATGTCATCAATAAACACGATGACAAATTTATCTAGGTATGGCCTGCATACTCGATTCATTAAGTCCATGAAGACCGCAGCGCATTTGTTAGTCCAAAAGGCATAACTGTGAACTCGAAATGACCGTATCGAGTTCTGAATGCGGTTTTTGGAATGTCATCTTTGTGTACTCGTAACTGATGGTAGCCGGAACAGAGATCTATCTTGGAGAAGTACCGTGAACCTTGCTGTTGGTCAAATAAGTCGTCAATTCTCGGGAGAGGGAAACGGTTCTTAATGGTTAGTTTGTTCAGTTCCCGATAGTTGATGCACATCCTGAATGAACCATCCTTCTTCTTGACGAACAATACCGGTGCTCCCCATGGCAAAGAACTAGGTCGAATGAAACCTTTGTCTTGGAGTTCCTTGAGTTGATTAAACAACTCCTCCATTTCAGTAGGTGCCAGGCGGTAGGGAGACTTTGCAACCGGCATTGCTCCAGGAATCAGGTCTATCCAAAATTCAACCTCTCGCGTAGGGGGTAATCTGGATAAATCGTCAAGAAACACTTCTGGGAAGTCTCGAACGACTGGGATATCTTCTAGTTTCTGTTCGCCTACCTTCATGCTCATGAGATGTTTCACGTTTTCTTCAAGTCTCTCTCTATAGACTTTGAGTAACTCACCGTTAGGTAGTGGTATTCGGACCATCTTCTCATGACACTCTATTTCAGCCTTATTCTTAGACAACCAGTCCATTCCCACAATCACGTCGAAACTTCCGGGCCCAAATGGTATTAAGTTGAGGCTAAAGGTATGACCTTCTAATTCTAGTGTACACCCGCGAATGATCTTATTTGTTTCTACCTTTTGACCACTTGCTACTTCAATTTCGTAACTAAAGCCTGTCTAATGGGTTCCATATTCAACAGATGCATGAATTTAGTGGAGACAAAGCTATAATCGGCACCAGAATCAAATAGCATGGTAGCATAGTGGTCATTTAAAGAGAACGTACCCGTCACGATGTTCGGGTCCTGACGTCCTTCTTCAGCGTTCATCACAAATACCCAACCCCGAGCTGGGTTACCATTGTTTCCACCATTCACATTGTTTCCACGGTTCACATTGTTCCCACGGTTTGCATTGTCTACACGGTTAGCATTGTTTCCACCAATTGCTACAGCCTGATTTTGGTTGTTATGCACTGGCGCCTGTGTCCTACCCAACCTAGGGCACATACTACGAAGGTGATTCGGGCTTCCACACTCATAACAAGTCTTCGGGTTAACGACATTCACTGGTGTCACTGGTTTAGCTGTTGCCCTACAATCTTTCGCCATATGCCCAGGTCACGTACAGTTAAAGCATACCACCTGGCATGGCCTAGTCTCTGGATGATGGTAGTTGCATTTGGCACACATAGGGTAAGGACCCTGATACTCCTTCTTGACGGCACCAGTTGCCACAAATCCTTTTCCCCACTTAGCTTTCTTATTGTTACCATTTGCTTCATCTTGCTTAATTGGCTCACTCACGGCCTTCCTTTTCTCACCACTCTTAGACAATGTCCCATTCCTGATCATCTCATCTGTCAGGGTTGCAGATTTCAGTATCGCGCTCTGGATAGTAGCGGGCTCAGTCGCTTTCACCATTCCACGAATTTCAGGGGCCAACCCATAGATGTACCTTTCAATTCTCTTAGATTCAGGAGTAACCATATGAGGTACTAGTCTAGCGAGCTCATGGAACCGATCCGTATAAGCCGCATGACCAGTTCCCACCATGGTGTGATGGTAGAACTCATGTTCCAGTTTCTACATATCATTATCTGGACAATACTCCTCTCTTAACAATGCCTTAAATTCATCCCAACTCATCCCTATGGTAGCTTCTCTGTCCTTAGCCTGAATTTGCGTATTCCACCAAGTCAATGCTTTTCCAATCAAAGAACAAGCAGCATACATCACCTTTTGATGACTCGCACACTCACTTATGTCAATTACTAACTCCATCTTCTCGACCCATCGAGTATAAGCTATCGCACCTCCACTGCCATCAAAGTCCACCGGTTTGCACGCGGTAAATTCCTTGTAAGTACATCCTTTGTTACCGTTGTTGTGGTTCCTGTCATTGACGTGATCACTTCCACCGTCGTTGTCCGCTTGATCATTCCCACTCACGTTGTTCCCTTGGTTGCTGATATGGTCGCCAACTTGGGTGACAATGGTGGGTAGCAGTTCCCGCAGTTGTTGGGCGATAATGGTAACAACATCAGGAGTCTCATTGCTAGCATCGTCGCTTCCCGTGCCGCGACCTCCGGCCCTACCTCCTCGTCCACCAGTCCTTCCACCCCTCGGTGGTGGAACACCTCGGTTAACTCGAGTCGACCTTCTTGGAGGCATGATTCTACAAAGTAGGACATTGGTAAACGTTAGATAGGAGATAGGTAAGATAGGTCGGTATACATGTCGTGCTACTATACTTAACTTCCTATCTGACAATCCATGACTTTGATAAGTCCATGCCGCATCGAATGAAAAAAAAAAAAAAAAAAAAAAAAAAAAAAAAAAAAAAAAAAAAAAAAAAAAAACCCTAACTACGATTCTCTCTGTGGCAAAAAAAAAAAACGAATCCCTTACAATTGAGAAACACTTTCCTACGATTCTGCCATATAACTTTAATCTTTAATTCTCCATCACGTAGGTCGGTTAAAGCTTATTGGTTTTGTTTAGATCGTGGGTCGGTGTAATACTATTTTCATTTTTGTTTTGCGTTGGTTATTCTTGCTTCATTGCTGCCATCCGAATTCCTATTGGTCTCCTTTGTAAATCCATTAAAGTGGGTCGGTGGCTTCATCTTATTAATTGTGATCAATAGTGGGTCGGTTGGTGTCTTCTATTATTCTCATATTGTTGATAACATGGGACCAGGTTGAGTGTTTTGGCGATATCAGTTTAAAACCCTAACTTTTCAGTTAGGGTTTTCTTTATTCTTGTACGTATTATTTTTTTTTTACAAAGGTAAAATAGATTAAATAAAATGAAAAGTTATATACAAGAGATAGCACAAGAGAATGAAAATGGTAAGACAACCCCTACCAAAAACATTTCTAGCCTAGGAAACAAAAAAACTACAATAAGATTTGGACAACCCCAAATCAATAACAAAGAGCTGCAAATGACTAAAGATCACTAACCAAAACAAAACAAGATAACCAACAAGGCAACCCCCTAAAACCAGTCTTAGCATAAGGCAAGCTTGATCTAAAACCATACACATACTCTGAATACATGGACATTTACAAAGGGACCAACCAATGTAACGCCAAACATCACCATATGAGTATAGTTCATAGAAAGCTAATCTGCTAGGACTAAGCAAAAGGGGAAAAACCAACAATAGCAGCCATAATAATGCAGCATAGATACTCCAAATAGCAGCAGCCAAAACAGTACAGAAACCACAAAGCTGTAAGGATTCTTCAGCAGGCTTGATAAAAAAATAACCCATATCATCCCAAATAACTTCAAACCTTCTGATAACAGCAATGAAAGTGGATGAATCATCAAGCAACAGATCACCCATTCTATCCTGTCTCGTTAAAAAACCTTGGCAAATAAAAACCCTGTGGGAAAACTTTGCACAAGGAAAAAGAGTACAGGAGATGTAAATGTCATTAGTGCAGGAAATGCAAGCATAGTAACCATAAGAAAAAACGATCCAAAACAGCCTATGCAAAACCTGGACATGAACATTAACAATCCCAAAACAGATGGCCAGCGCAGAAGTTAAGCAATAACTTCTGTAGTGCATAGCAACCTGTACAATACTCCTCAAAAACCAATCCAAAATATTAGTAAACCATATCATATAACACTAACCCAACATATCACAAACTGACCCATAACCCACATCAGAATACAAACCAAACCTGGTGCAAAAACACAAGACAGTCTCAATGATCATTAACCGCTTTAGAGACAACTTGTGAGATGCCAATGCCAAATCAGTGCACCAACACATGGGGAACCACAGAGGAAAATAGTCAAAACTGCCAAACCCATAAAACTAGGTAATATTCCAAGAACTAATAGTCCTCAAAAGGCCCTCACTAGAACTGGAATACACCAACTCCCATGGATGACATTTGACTAAAATCATGTTAGCCATCCAAAACCACCGTCTGATCAGGCATAGAGAAACAGCAACATCATCACAGTTAAAAGTTTGATTGCAGCACCAAAAACCAGTTCCCAAACATATCCAATAATCTTTGTGTGATACTGCTATTCATCTTCGCAATCTTTGTGTCGATTGTTTGGTAATTGTTTGTGGGTATAGAGAGAGATGGAAAAAGGGTTTTTTAACAAAAATAGTGCTTCTAAAGGTTTGAGTGCTGGTACAAATTTGAGTCGAAATAAAGGTACGAATGTTGATGGTGATGCATTGAATGCTACAAATGCTCCTGCTGGGAATGTTTTGGTCGATAAGGGTGTGAATTCGGTGGGTGAGGCTGATGTTGATGTTTCTAATGCATCGAATAAAGGAAGTTCATCTAGTTTGGCCGATCAAACTAGCTTGTCAAAGGATGATCTTGCTCAAAGTGTAGCAGCTAGGCTGCGTAGGCTAGGTGGGGTTTCTAAACCAGCTAGGTGGGGTTTCTAAACCAGCCCGTGATCTAAAGTTTGATGCAAGTAAAAATGCCTCGGATGCTGCTCCACATGGTATGTCAAATGTCGAATATCAAACGGCTGATCCGTCTAATCCAATATCGGATTTATCATATTCTAATGAACCCAATGTGGGTAATGAGAATGGTATTGATCAAGGGGTTTTGGATGCTTGTAAGACGTTTGAGAAAACAATGGATGGTGTTGCTGGTAAGAATGCGGATATGCACCATGGGGCAGCTAATACTTCATGTGGTACCTCTTTTGCTAATGTGGTGAATTCTGGAAGAGTTACTAGGAAGGTAAACTTTCGTGCCTTGGTGAATGAGACTCGGGTGGTAAACCATGATACTGTGTTACCAAAGGCTGCTATGGAGGGAGTTTTGAACTGTTATGATAATACTCTTATTGGTTTCTTTGTTGGCAAGAATATTGCCTTCCCGTTGGTTCAAAACTATGTCATGAATACGTGGGGAAAGTTTGGTTTGAAGAAACTTATGAAGAATGATGCTGGTGTTTTCCTCTTCAAGTTCGATTCTAAAGAGGGTGTTGATAATGTGCTTCAACGGGGTCCTTGGATTATTCGTAATTCACCTCTCATTCTCACCAAATTGACTCCTAAGGTGTCTTTAACCAAAAGTGAGGTAACTAAAGTCCCCGTGTGGATTAAATTGCACAATGTGCCATTATTTGCCTATTCTGAAGACGGTTTGAGCTTGATAGCCACACAGGTTGGTAAGCCAATTATGTCAGATGCCTTTACAAGCTCTATGTGTGTTGATTCATGGGGCCGTATTAGTTTTGCTCGTGCTCTTATGGAATTATCTTCGGATGCTGTATTAAAGAATGAGATTACAATGGCTATCCCTATGAAGGATGATAATCGTTTTACTACGGTTGTCATTAAGGTTGAATACGAATGGAAGCCTCCCCACTGTGATACTTGCAAATTTTTTGGACATGATCGTGCTAATTGCCCAAAATGTGTTAAGGAGGTGGTCCGTAATAATGTGGACCTGAATGTTCCTACTGGTAAGGATACGACTAGTGATGGTTTCCAAATGTTTACTAGCAAGAAGAAGGGTAAGCATTCTGGTCAAACTAACTCGGGTAAAGGAGGGTTTACCAAGCCTGTTGTGGGTAAGAATTTTCAGTATCGGCCCAAAGCTCCTCCCCCTGAACCCAAGAAAGTGGATGTCAATAAGAAGAAGGCTGTTGATGTGGCTAGTACAAGTGGAACAAAGATTTCTACATCTAATCAGTTCTATGCCCTTAATATGGATGATACAGATGACTTAGGTATTCCTACTATCGAAGTGAGTAAGGATGTGGATGCTGGTAGTATAATGAAAGACAAGGTAAATGAGTCTCTTAAGACTGGTAACACAGTGAATGAGCCGCTTGTGAGTAAACTGAAAGAGAAGGAGGTTGGAACTCCTATGCCTAGTACTTCTTCGTCTACTAAGAGAGTTAACCCTTTCTCTAAGGTTGGAGAGATTGTTGATTCTGATAGTGATGAGGAGGTTGTTAACACCTTTGATGAGTCTGCAAATTTATTTGATAAGCCTTTGGATTTTCTCTCATCGACAAGTGGTGGACATGACCTTGAAGACTATTATGACTATGATGACTATGCGGATCATATTGATGATCTTCCAGGAAATTTGGATGCTTTCTATGACATGTATGATTTCGGAAGCTCCAAGGTCTTCGGAAGAAGTAATTTTGTCGACATTGGAGTTTTTTGTTTTTATGTTTAGTAAGTTATTTTCTTGTCTAGAAAATAGGAAGTTCCTTGTTATGTAAGCTTTTTGCCTATGTAATGGGCTGAGATATGGGATTCACCCATATCCTTTGTACTGAAACGTTTTTTTGGTTAATCTGCTTACCAGGGTGCAGGATTACTCCCCTTTACCAAAAAAAAAGTCCATGCCGCATCATGTTATCTTAAAAATGTTGGCCAGGCATTTTTAAGATAGCATCATGCTGCATTTACTTATCATCATCACTTCGTGTCATACTATACACATAATCGCACACGTAATTCCTATCATGCAAACTATATGAGGATTCTTAGGTTACAGTCTAGGTTAAACCACCTAATTCTCTGTAACCTTGGTCTCTGATACCAATCTGTCACACCCCAAAAATGGTGCAGCGGAATGGCATTCACAGGGTATGACCTCATAGTCTCACAAGGTGTCACAATAGAGAAATACTAAATGTATAACATAAGACGGATAATAGTCACAAACTCCCACAACCGGGATAAGTACAAAGATCCAAGATAAAAATAAGTATCAAAGTTAAACATCACTAGGAAATAACAAAATGCAACTTCACGAGATATAACCCGGAAGGGTCTTGCCTTAAGTCTTGCTAAGCCAGGCCAGTACTCAACCTTCTAGTGTAACTTCAGTCTTAGCACCTGAAAATGTCAACATAAAGTTGGTGAGCTCGTAGGTTTAGGGTTTAAACTATGAGGCTGTGAATAATACGTAGGACATAGTGAAATGAATACCAATTACAAGCACATTATAAAATAGCAATAGTGTCACGCCAACTGAACCTAAAGTGTTCCTCATACGCATAACCAATATCACGTGGGGAGCTACCCCAATAGATCTATCAATACGTGGGCTCTCAATAGAGAGTTAACAGTTGCATCAACTGAACCTCTAACTTTTGGGCTCTCAGCAGAGAGTTAACAATAGCGCAGTCATGTACTCACAAAACAAACATGTCACAACATATAATTGCATCATCACACGTATATGTCCAAAATCATGTAAAATATTAATTCACAGCATGAAACATTTGTAAAGCATTGAGTACCATTTTCCCCCAAGGTAAAACACATTAAAAGTGGGGCTATGAGAACTCACCTCAATCAAGCACAACACAAATCTACAGAAGCAAGGAACTCAACAGCTCTCAAGTATCGGCACTCACGGACTCGGCACAACCTAATAATATAAACTCGCCTTAACATATATCTCCAAATGTAAAAGTTTCCAAAAGATAACTATCCCCAAGTATGTTCCATTTCAATTCCAAAATCTCTTTCTTATATTAGTTACTAGCATTTGGCATCAATGGGTGTGCAGTGGAGACACAACATGACTCAAGTGTACTCACGCCAAACAAATGACCAAAACGAACATGACTCACGAAACAATATCCCAAACCGACTCTACCACTAAAACTCACAACCACCTAACAAGAACCAAGATCCAGTAATTTATTTAAAGTTCTAATAAGTTATAAGGGCAAATTGACGGATGCTTATCTAATTCGACATTGATTCCACCTAATCCTTAATCCTAATATAGTAATCTGTCTCGGTAAACGTGCCCTTAAAACATTTAATAACTCTTATTTACTTCAAACTTTCCATTTATAACATATCATTTTTAAATAAAACTTTCGTTAAATATTAAGTAACAAATGAGTTTTTGTTAATTAATATTTCCCGGAGTAAATTGCAAAAATCGTCCTTGTGGTTTGGCCAAATTGCATGTTTGGTCCGTACTGTTCATTAAGTGCAAAAATAGTCCTTATTTTTCACTGTTTCATTCACTTTTGGTCCTTCGGCATTGCAAAAATCGTCCGTGTGGTTTGGCCAAATTGCACTTTTCGTCCTTGTGGTTCGGAGGACGAAGGACCAAAAGTGAATGAAACATTGAAAAATAAGGACCATTTTTGCACTTAATGAACAGTACGGACCAAACATGCAATTTGGCCAAACCACAAGGACGATTTTTGCAATTTACTCATATTTCCCGTTTTTAGCCATTATTATTTATTTTCCATTTCTAGTTATATATACATTTCCAAACAATATCTTTCGAGTTATTATCCATTTCAAGTCACGAGTCCGAGTTTTCATTATTCTCGAGTCAAATAACCAACCATATTAGTCCAATATCAATCATTAGTTTCAAATATCCCTTTTGGCTTGTCGAGGTCACAACGAGACTAATAAGTCTCGCCGACTCTCGACTTGGCTCAAACAACATGATTCAATATATAATTATATCAACATTGCCGCAATATCTACCAACCACCAACAAATTTTAACGGCCAAAAATCCTACGACTCGTTATCTACTAACGCCTCCCATATTCAACACAATAATCCACAACCAGTATCAAAGTATCCAGGCCGAGACCCTAATGGTCTCGGCTCCATCTTTCGGCACCACTAATCACCATATCTACCCTAAATCCCTACTCGACAACAATTCCAACAGCCTCAAATGTTACCAATAACAACAACAACAACAATCCAACAGCCGCAAAATAGCTAATATGCAACAACATAATCAAAATAGTATCCAATCCAAAAATTCGAACCATAACTGATGAAGCCGAGGATTTACCAAACCCTAGTTTCGAATGAAACAGCTACAACACAAATTAATAAAGGCATACACGACCTACAAGACTCGACCCAGCCACAAATATAATCAATAGGACTCAGCCGTGAGCTAAAGCTCACGGCATAACCATGACCTGACCTCGTACGACACAACTACACAACAAGAAAAGATACCAAACATTTATTGATGATTTTTAGTTAATAAAAATGAAAAAACCATTTGTTTTAACCCCCGAATCGAACTAAAAACTGAAAATGTAACTCGACAAGGTCGAGTTGTTGCACACCGAGTCACAAACACGGGTGACTCGGTGTTACGCACCTTTAATACTCTCGGATGTGGATGAATCTTGGTCGGAAAACACTGAGGTGGCGCGTGGTGATGGTGGGAGGGGGTTTTTAGGCGCGTACAGTAGGGAAAGGGGATAAGTGGTGAAAGAGGTAGCGTTTGGTGGTGGTGTAGAAAGAAGAGTGGCGGTGAGGGTGTGTGGAGTTGGCCGGAAAATATTGTCGGAGAAGAAGAGGGGAGAAAGGGTAAGGGTGCAGCTGTGAGGGAAAAGAGTGAGTGTAATAACCCTAATTGAGTTATAAATTTCTTTATATAGACCTCGGACTAAGTTTGAATGTGAAATGTCCCTCAAGGACTGATGTTGTAACTTGGGCGCGGGGTGGGAAGTGACATTCGGCCAAACTTTCTATAACACGTAACCGAGATAGATTTAAGTATCGAGACAGCTTCCCGTGTAATTTTAATGTGTTCCACTGATTTTAGAATAATTTTTCTGTTCAAAACGACTATAAATAAGTCTATTCTCATTTAACGCGTCCAAAAGTCAATATTTCTCGTTTTTATTAGATCTAACTGTGCCGACTCACGGAGTGCCTCACGGGGTACACAAAGGAATACTCATCACATTATGAAAGTCCATGATCTATAAACCAAAATCCGGATAAAATATCCAACACACTCAAAAGTGATTACAAGAGATAAAATATTCGTTTAAAAAAAAAACGTAATGCGGTAATTTGAAAAGGCTCCCAAAATTTACCAGTTGTCACAGTGGGCTACGTTGTTATACACCCAAAGTTTTTTTGTATAAAAATCAGTTGAACACAAGTCTCAAGATTGGGCCACGTTGTTGCACCCATAACCGAAACAGTGGGCCAGTTGGTAGCACCCATATCATAATCAGTGGGCCAGTTGTTAGCACCCATAAGTCCAGATGTTACCACTACACTAAGCTTATTACACACAAAGCGTTAACCGGCACCAGTAACCCTGGCGTAAGTCGAAAGTAACCGCGGATTTCGTAATATAACAATTGCCCCTAGAGCTAGGTATCTTGCCAAATACCTAGGTAACTCAAATATAGTACATCACATGTGGACCAACCTTAGTCAACATGGCGGGATGGTCAAATCCCTATAGGCCTATAAACTATATTCGCGCTTACTCGCAAGTGATTAATGGTGCATGATCGAGGGACTTAAGTTGTGGCAATGGTGGTACTTAGTGCTTATCAGATGTTTCGCAAAGTGGCTACTGCTTTACTCACAGTACCAGGAAAGTATAAATGGGCTTAAGGCCCATAGCTCAAACGCCATTCCAAACACTCTTACATGCATGCACATAACAAGACACGCTTCATTCTTTTACAACAATCAAAACAACTTGTTTCGTGATATTGTTTAACATGCATAACACTCGACACCGTATTGGCGTCTCGAGCCAAGGGTCACGCAAGCACGACATATATATATACTTCTACATTTTTCCTCAAACAAAAGCTACCGTTTTAGTGTTGACCATTTTAAAATCGACCCATTCGACACCCTAGTGGTGTCGCGACCAAACCGAACCAAAACATTTCCAATTTGTGGTACTTGTGGTCGGATTACACACATCACACAAACAACATGAGTGAACACAACCATGACTACGGCTATCCTTGTGGTCTTCTCGGCAAATCAAACACAACCAATATCAACATCATGCTAATCAAAGTCCACATGATACATTTTGTATCATGGTACACATCACAGACACACACACCATGTTTGTCGTGTTTTACTAATAATCAACAATATACGACCCTAGTGGTCGTGTAGCCTAGAAATCATCATCAACAACCTCCCACGAGGGGTAAACCATAACCCAACGCATCGTTAGCAAACTGGAAACACTAAACCACAATGACAACACGACACGAGTATAAAATAAACCCCAATCAAACAAACACATCAAGGTCATGACTCGTACGAGTCACGGCTCACCACACATGGGTCAAAACCCATTCGGTTACACCAACAATTAAACAAACAAATCAATACAATCACAATATAAGCACGTAACCCAAATAAACAACAATGAGTCAACTCAACTCAGTGAGTTGACTCGGTCGAGTTGACTCAACTCACGGAGGCCAGACATACATGATTATATCAGTGTTCCTCTTTGATAGCTAATTTTATTTTTGTTTTGATTCACTTCAATCAATTAGTGTACAATTAGATGGTAAGAATTATACATATTGGAGTTATGTTTTGAAAAACTTTTTGCATGAGAAATCGATGTGGGGTTATGTTATGGGGGTAAAGAAAATGCCGACTGATGAAAAATTAGATAATTATGCCGTGTTATTGGAAACTTGGGAGGTTGATAATTCTAAGATTATAACTTGGATCAACAATTCTGTTACGCCATCTATTTGACTTTAATTGGCAAAGTACGAGACTGCCAAGCTAGTGTGGGATCATCTTGCTAGGCTATTGTTGGGAATACGTGTAACTATTATCAAGTCTTGGTCATTATGTTATGTAATAAGTTGCTTAGTTAAGGCCTTTATGTTTATTTTATATAGTTCGGCCGTATTAGAAGGCCCATGGGCCGTGACTTATGTAATGTTTCTAGAAAGACTCACAGGAGTGTTGCCCTAGCACTCTTGTCCTATATATACTCTTGTAACCTCACATATTAAGGTGTTGGTTATTTCATATTGCTACTAAACCTTTGTCCATTTATCTTATGTTATAATCGACCTACTCTATTTCTCTCTATCTCATTTCTATCTTTAATACACTTGTGTTGAATCATTAAGGTGACCTAACAAGTGGTATCAATCGCCTAAAGATCATTGTTTTGTGTGTTTAAGGTAGTTCGTATCTTTTTTTTGGCAACAGTTTTGGTTTTTTTTAGTTGAGTTTATTGACCTAAAACATAGTTTCTTACACTTGTTCTTGAAGCTTGTACAAGTTTTAAGGCTATTATAGCGTTTAGAAACTTAGTTAGCAGTCAAAAGTTTAGTAATTTATTGTTTAAAAGTTGTTTTCATTCGTATTTTAAGATTTGCAACACGTCGAACTTTCACAAATTTTAGTTTACAACTTAAAGTTTGCTACTTTCCTGTTATTTAAGTAATTTTAAGAGTTTTTGATCGGTTGGTTTAGTTTAGAAGCTTGTGTTTTGTCGTTAAAATTGATCTCCAAAAAACTGTCCTTTCATCGAACTTTCACCTAGGGTTCATCGAACTTTCAACATAAGGGTTGATCGAACTTTCGGTTAGGGATCATCGAACTTTGCACAGTTGGGGTTCATCGAACATTTGGAGAACAAGACTCATCGAACTTCAACAAAGACACTTCTTTTACACGATCTATGATTTACTCAGTACTTTCCTTGCTTGTACAAGCTTGTGAAATACTTCGACTAAGGGAAAATCTTATACCTTGTATAAGTTAGATAGATCTCATTGAACTTGCATTTTCATCGAACTTGTAGTTTACATCGAACTTGCACTTGTTCATCGAACTTGCACTTTCATCAAACTTGCTGAGTTCATCGAACTTACAGTTTAATCTACTTTACTGTGTTCATCGAACTTGCATCTCACCTCATCGAACTTAGACTTAGTAAACTTCATCAAACTTGCAACATATCAAACTCATCGAACTTTTACAACAGTGAACAGTGACATCGAACTTTACATCAGTGAACAGTGACATCGAACTTACACCAAAAAAGTTAATATATATATATAATATATATATATATATATATATATATATATATATATATATATATATATATATATATATATATATATCATCTACTACAACACACTTCTCAATAATCTACAAGATCCATCATTTCACACAAGTTAAAAAAACATGTCTCCCCCACCTTTTTGGGTAAAAGGGAGTAATATGTCTCAACCACCTTATCCGTATTTCAATCAATTCCCTTTTTATCCTCATCAACAAGGAAAACCATTCCCTCCTCCGCAAAACCCACACTTCTTCCAACAACAATACCATCGACAACCACAATTCCCAACACAACAATTACCGATGCATCCATTGCCTCTTCCACCATAACAACCACATTTATTTGATCAAATGTGTGAAGCTATCAGTAGTTAGCAATCCATCCATGAAGCAGGTTCACTAGATCGACCTCCAATGCTCACACCTGGTAATTATGTTCAATGGGCAAGCAGATTCTTAAGGTTCATGGAACTCCGAAAACCTCATGGCAAGTACCTGAAACAAGTTATCCTTGAAGGACCCTTTCAAATGCCAACTATAACAGTCACAGGTGACTCAACTGCTGTTCCTCCAAGACCTGAGACTGTGACAACTCTACCAGAGAATCAACTTACACCAGAACAGATCCTACACCGTAAGGCCAATGAACTTGAAATAGAGTATATTCTTCTGGGAATACCTAATCCAATTTATCGTAGCATTGATGCTCAGAAGACTGCTAAGGATATGTGGGAACATGTACCTCTTTTGATGGAAGGAACTGAACTTAATCCAGAAGACATGGAAATACAAGCTTTATCTTGAGTATGAAACATTCATGATTGAACTAGGGGAGTCATTAGAGTCATACTATCATCGCTTCACAAACATCATCAATGACTTGGACCGACACAATATCATCTTACCTAAAATTGCTATCAACACCAAATTTCTTAACTGTTTAGGTCAAGATTGGCAGAAATATGTCACATTTGTTCGTCAAGCCAAAAATCTTCATAATGCGAAGTACAGGTTGTTGTTTGTTTACCTGAAGCATCATCAATCTGAAGTTGACAAAGATCGAGCTCTCCGTGGAATGTATCAACCTTCAACACCTCTTCCACAGTCGAATCCACTAGCACTCATGGCTCAATCTTATCCAGCTCCATATCCACAATCGAATCATGCATTTGGTCAACAACAACATCACTTTACTTATCCTCAACAATCACCTTCCACTCAGATCGTTCCATATGATTCTTCACAACAATCACCTGACAATCAACTTGTTCCATATGAACAACAAGACAACATGTTCTATGCACAATCACATGATGAAGAAGATGAAGCGTTTAATACATTGAATCAAGGATTTGCTTTCATTGCTCGAGCCTTCAGCAAATTTGCAAACAAGTCAAACAATCGTCTTCGCAACTCATCTAATCCAAGGAATCAAGCTGTTGTTCAATGGGGACGAGTTGAAGTGCAGAATCGATCTTATGGACGTCAAATGGGAAACAGTGGTTATGCAGGGAATTCAGGAAATGGCCAAATGTCTAATGCTGCTAGTGGAAGTGGGAACAATGTTGGTGCTCCTCAAAGAAGGGCTGAAATTGTTGAAACTGGGAATGCACAAATTGGGAATGCTGTGATCAGATGCTACAACTGTAACGGCAAGGGTCATTTGGCTAATGCATGTCCTAAACCAAAGATGAGAGGCAGTGATTTCCACAAGCAAGCATTAATTCTAGCACTCAAGGATGAAGCAAGAGGAACTCTCACCGAAAACGAACAAAGCTTCATGGCCTCAGCTAATTCAGATGATGAAATGGAAGATCTGGATGCCAATGCTGCTGTGATGTTAATGGCAAACATGCAGGAACTCCACATGAGTGATACAGGCACAGTGTATGACATTGATGGCCTGTCTCAGGTACCTGATGAAAACACATGCCTCATACGTGAAATTGCATCTTCATCTGCATTTGCACTCGAAAAGGAGCAAGTTATTCAAGATGATCCATTGTTACCTCTTCGAGACGATGGTTAAGTTAACACAGTCGTTACATTTGATGATGATGATCAAATTAACCCAGTTGTTACATTTGATGATGAGGATCAAATTAACCCAGTTATTACCTTTGATGAATGTAACAATGATCAACTTGAACAAGTTGAAACTTCACCCGGTCCAGATCCAGAACTTATGACCTTACTCATGACCACCCAATCCCAAGTTGAAAAATGCAATGAAATAAATGGTAACTTAAAATCTAAGATTGGATCATTAACTGCGGAACTTGAGAGTTGTAAAACTCAACTTAAAAACTTTGAAACTCAAGCAAAACGAGAAAAAAGTTTTGAAGTAACATTTCAAAATTCTTATGTTAAAGAACAAGAATTACAACATCAAATACGAGAATGAATTGTTCCAATAACAATCAATTAGTTTCTAAATTAGAACAAGAAAAGCTTGAGTTAAAACAATAAGTCGAACATCTTGCAATTGAACTTTCAAAAACTAGTTTGTAGATGTCGGTTTGTCAAGCAAATTTTTTAGAATACAAACAAAAGTCACAAAAACGAATTGATTCTCACGTTGATGAAATCGTTGAGTTAGAAAGACAAATAAAAGAATTTCAAAACGTTGTTTACAAAACTGGCGAGTTTGTCACAATCATACAAAAGTTCACTTTAAAATCAAATCCAAATGGTTCAAAAGGTTTTGCTCTTCGTGACGATAAACCACGTTTTTTACGCACAGCTCTCAGAGAAAATCCAAAGTTGTATAGTGCAGAACAATTGTTTCATGATACTGTTAAGCGTGTTATTGTATATAATTGTGAGGAAGAATGGGAACAAGAAGACGAGAGTCGATTGAAAATGAGCAAAAAGGATATGGTTAAACCATTTGATTATTCCAAATTACCATCTATCCATGAAACTTTTGTTTCTCAAAAAGAAAAAACAGAACAACCTTGGTATATTTCAGAAATTCATGAATCAACTTTTGATATTGGTCCCGTCAAACCAGTGGCACAAATAAATGGCCCTTTACCATCTTCTGGTGAAATTCAACCATTACCTAAACGATGTCTTGTACTTCGGTATTTTGATACGTTTATTGAAGATATCAAACTTTTGGAACAAGCAATTGAATGTAATTCTGAGATAAAATTTCTACTTTTCAATCTGCTTACGGAAAAGAACAAAGACAAAATTTTCAAACGCAATTTTTACCTCATGTTCAACATTTGCATCTTTGTGCAACACACTGGGAACGGGAACTACAAAATGAAGTTTCATCCATGATGAACATTTTCAAAGCAACAGAAAACTCGATTTCAAAACAAAAATGTCAAAACAAAACTCTTCAAAACGAAGTAGATCGACTCTTGGAAAATGTTATGAGTTCTGATATTATATCTGTATTTATGAACTCTGTTTATTTGTCATGCAACTCCATGCTCATAACCGACCACAATGTTGAAAATGATACATTGAGACACGAGATTGAGATTTTAAAAGCAGAAAATGAGAGAATCATGACTCATAATGATGATGTTCAAACAAAATTTCACTCGAGATTTCTCAACTTCAAAAGAAACTTCAATGGTGTCAAGCTCAAAGTCTTACTTTTGAACTCGAATTACAACGTCAAAAAGAAAACATGTCTTTTCAAAACCATCAAACATCCAAAGTTGAGAATCTTGATGATGAAAATGCGTTTTTAAAATGTCAAGTTTTCAAATATGAAAAAGAAATTGAGAAATTAAAAGATGAGTATAAAACGATTTATGATTCTTTGAAAAAGACATGTTCTAAGCTATTGAAAGAAAATGATGAATGTCGACAAAATTGAAATGACATCGTTCGTTTGAATAGAGAACTCGAAGCAAAACTACAAGATCAAAAACTCATCATTAGTGAGTTAGAAGAGAAAATACATACACTTAACAAAGGGAAATCAGTAAACAAAAACGTAATTGCATAAGGAATGTACAAAATCAAAACATCATCTAGGAAAAAAGATACTAACCAAAGTTAGACCACTAATTTGAATGCTTCCACTTCTACAGGACTAGGAGCCACTACTAGCGTTAGCAGATCACAACTTAAGAACACAAGAACGAAGAATAGGATCTGGAAACGTAGGAGCGGACCTCTAGAAGAGAATGAAGTAGAAGATAACCTTAGGAATTTGAATAAAACGCATGTTGCACATGATTTAGATTCGAACTAAAAAACATGTAATTCTAATATCAATGTAACGAATGTTATGTCGTTGAACGTTTCAAATGTCAATGCTTCTTGTATCTTTTGTCGTAAAAGTATGATGTTTGGTACTCATGATCGTTGTGTTGCTAATTTTTTTGGGTAAAGGGGAGTAATCCTGCACCCTGGTAAGTAGATTAACCAAAAAAACATTTAAGTACAAAGGATATGGGTGAATCCCATATCTCAGCCCGTTACATAGGCGAAAAGCTTACATAACAAGGGACAACCTATTTTCTAAACAAGAAAATAACTCACTACACATAAAACATAAAACTCCAACTCGAAAAAATTACTTCTTCCGAAGGCCTTGGAGCTTGATATCATACATGTCATAGAAGGCATCCAAATTCTATGGAAGATCATCAATATGATCTACATAGTCATCATAGTCATAATAGTCTTCAAGGTCATGACCACCACCTGTCGATGAGAGAAAATCCATAGGAAATAAATTCGCAGACTCATCAAATGTGTTAACAACCTCCTCCTCGCTATCAGAATCAACAATCTCTCCAACCTTAGAGAAAGGGTTAACTCGATTAGCAGAAGAGGAAGTGCTTGGCTTAGGCGTTTCAACCTTCTTATCTTTTAGCTCACTCACAAGCGGTTCTTGCAATGTAATACCAGTCTTAAGAGACTCATTCACCTTATCTTCCATTTTACTACCAGCATCTACATCCTTATTCACTTCCATAGTAGGAATACCCAAGTCATCTGTATCATCCATATTAAGAGCATCAAACTGGTTAGATGTAGGAATCTTAGTTCCACTTGTACTAGTCACATCAGCAGCCTTCTTCTTATTGACATCCACTTTCTTGGGTTCAGGGGGAGGAGCTTTGGGCCAATACTGAAAATTCTTAACCACAACAGGCTTAGTAAAACCTCCTTTACCCGGGTTAGTTTGACCAGAATTCTTACCCTTCTTCTTGTTAGTAGCCGTTTGGAAACCATCACTAGACTTATCCTTACCAGTAGGAACATTCGACTCCACATTAACTTCATTACGAAACACCTCCTAAACACATTTTGGGCAATTAGCATGGTCATGTCCAAAAACTTTGCAAACATCGCAATGGGGGGGCTTCCATTCGTATTCCACCTTAATGACAGCCGTAGTAAAACCATTATCATCCTTCATGGGGATAGCCATAGTAACTTCATTCTTTAATTCAGCATCCGAAGATAATTCCACAAGAGCTCGAGCAAAGCTAATACGACCCCATGAATCAACACACATAGAGCTTGTAAAAGCATCTAACATAATCGGCTTACCAACCTATGTAGCTATCAAGCTCAAACCGTCTTCAGAATAGGCAAGTAATGGCACATTATGCAATTTAATCCATACGGGGACTTGAGTTACCTCACTTTTGGTTAACGGCACCTCAAGAGTCCATTTGGTAAGAATGAGAGGTGAATTACGAATAATCTACGGACCCCGTTGGAGCACACTATCAACACCCTCTTTAGAATCGAACTTGAAGAGGAAAACACCAGCATCATTCTTTATAAGTTTTTTTTTTGGGTAAAGGGGAGTAATCCTGCACCCTGGTAAGTAGAATAACCAAAAAAACGTTTAAGTACAAAGGATATGGGTGAAGTCCCATATCTCAGCCCGTTACATAGGCACTTACATGCAACCACTATATAAGAATGACACGCCATTCTTATAACTTACATAATAAACTTACTACCTACGATGACTATATAAGAGATATGAAAATGAAGAACAAAATCAAGCATTACATAATTAACACATAAGTCATAGTCATCGTAGAACTTCATATCAATATAATCTTGAACTTATACGGAGCAGCCTCGAACCAAGTTCACCGAACAAGCCAAATAACAACACGTTGAGGATACCACCGACCACCACAAGTGACTCGAGCATCTTCAACATGTAAAAGGTGTTTGTAGAAATAGCAAAGAATCGCCCTCCTCCCTATAACCACTAAGCACCACTTCCAATACAACAGCCCAAATAACCATGGTACAACACCATGGATTCAGAATGTTTCAAACGTAAACACATGATCACAAAAACGATAATAATGAATCAGCATCATCGACCATATCAACCATGTAATCAGTGTATACCATACAAAAACTATGGCAAGCAGCTTTATTGCATCATGAATACCACACTTAAAGGTGGATGAGAATGAAAACCAAGGCAACAAGATACTACCATAGACGAAACATAGGGCATAACCACCCTAACTTACCAAATTACCCATCATAAGACCAGGACCGGACCAACCCTCATGAACAGTAGTATCACAAAGTATTAGGACCAGTTTGACAATGATAATAGGTTAAAACAAAACCTAACTTCCAGCGTTCACGAACAATACCCATCAATGCAAATGAACAGCAGCAGTACACATAATAAGGACCACAGCAGCATTGCATTAGGACCCGTTTAGAAAACGAACATAGAGTTACACAACCCTAACTTACATTAATGACGACCAGAACCAAGGAAACGTTAGGACCATGAATAAGCACATCACAATCCAACAGCATCTATGCACATGAACCTGTTCGTCCTTGAAATAACATACAAAAATAGGGTTTCCAAACCCTAACTTCCACGCAATACTAATACAACTTTTAACTCTCTCTTGAACCCACGTGCAGAAACCAAAGATCTGAAAGATTACGAACAAATAGATAAAACCCTAAAAAGGGTTACTTGCCATACGAAAACCAAAGAAGAATCCAAACCCTAAAAGATTAGGGTTTCGATTAGCATTGAAATGCAGATCAAACGAGATGTAAAAGAATCAGATATATAATAGAATAAACAGATCACATGCAAGGAATAAATCACATGCACGGACCTACCCACGATTGTAAATATATCAAATTCAGATTGCATGCAATGAATAAAACAAAAGCGGATATAATAAAGAACCGACCTATGAACCAATTAATATATCAACCGACCCACGATGGAGAAGAATTAAAATATTAAAAAGGATAAAGATAGATCGTTCGTATAGGGATTATATTTGCTTTTCGCCAGAGAGAGCAGCCGCCACCTCTTTGATATAAAACACAATTCACAAACGTATTGCATACCCAAAGAAGGTAGAGAGGACGTTTGATGATTGGTTTATGGCCAGAAAAGTTGAGAAGGTGGCGGCCGGAAATCCCCTGAGAGAGAGAGAACGTTTTTTAGGGTTTCCATCATTCTTTATAAGTTTCTTCAAACCAAACTTACCCCATGTATTCATGACATAGTTTTGAACCAACAGGAAGGCAATATTCTTGCCAACAAAGAAACCAATAAGAGTATTATCATATCGGTTCAAAACACCCTCCATATCAGCCTTTGGTAGTACGGTTTCATGGTTATAAACACGGTTCTCATTCACCAAAGCACGTAAATTAACTTTCCTAGCACCCCTTTCCGGATTCACCACATTAGCAAATGAATTAGTACCCCATGAATTATAAGCAGCCCCATAGTCATTCTCCGCATTCTTAGTAGCAACATCATCCATAGCTTTCTCAAATGTCTTACACGCGTCCAATACCCCTTGATCAATATCATTATTATTACCCAAGTCACCCGGTACAGATTTGCTTACAATAGGCTCATTTGAGTATGCTAAGTCCGATATAGGATTAGATGGATCAGCCATATGCCCATGAGGAGTAGTAATCGGAGCATTCTTACATGTATCAAACTTAGGATCACGGACTGGTTTGCTAGGGTTACCTCGTGCACCAGTAGCCCCACCTAACCTACGTAACCTAGCAGCTACACTTTGAACAAGATCATCATTACTAGTTTGATCAGCCAAACTAGAGGAACATCCCTTACTCGCTATAATAGTAGCATTCGTAGCACCATCAGCAGAACCCTTACTTCCCCTCGTATCACCACTCTCTCCTTTCATCACACTAGCTTGACCGGCCAAGCTAGATGAGGAATTCTTTTTACCATCAGCTTGCACCCCGTTGGATGCACTAGATTTGTTCAAAAAACCAGATTCCATCTCTCTTACAACCCACGACTAAAGCACACAGTGATCAAACCAAATATTCAACCAACCAGCGATAACAAACATACGAACAAACAATTACAATAGATAAAACCCTAACTAGAAAGTTGGGGTTTTTAACGATTAAGCTCAAAGTGCCTAACCCCCAAACATACTGATCGTACAAGAAGAATGAAGGATCGATTAAAATAATAAATAAACTTCAAGAGCGATCAAATTAAAAAAACACCAGTTTGCATGCAAAGAAAAGGACCCTACAAATTGCTGAATAAATAAATCCTTTATTGCAACGTAGGAGTGATAATATATAATAAATTCAGTACCACATGCAAACCAATACTATAACGAATAACAGAATCCCAAGAATGTGAAGAAAACAATTATAGCAAATCCCACCGACCCACTAAGAATAATAAATTAAATTGAGGAGCAAAGAGAATCAATATAGGAACCGACCCACGATGTCCCACAAATTAGTAAATTAATCTTGATGAATTGGTAGATGATGCGTTTAAAGTTTTCAAATCGAAAAAGGATATTAGGGAATCGCTATTCGCCAGAGAGAATTCGACTTTGTTGTGTTGCTAATTCTCTTTTATTACGCACAAGAAAACATACTAATGGCATTCTTTCTAGGCCCAATATAGCTTCTAAGTCTGCGTTAGGAAAAGAGCCAAAAGTAGTTTCCGAAGTTGCGTTAAGTGATCCCATAGCCAAAAACACAAGTCCTAAGAAAAAGGATTTACCTAGTACATTCACTAAGACAAAAGCCCAAAATAGTTGGATATGGCAAAAATGGTTGCAATATACACCTAGTTTTAAGTGGTTACCTAAATCTAGAAACATGTTTAATTCTACTGTACCGGAACCCATTACTAGTACGGGTTCCAATCTTACCTCTATTCCATCTTCGCCATCTTTATGTGATGCAGGTAATCCAAATCGTACTATGGATTGTTGATTGCAGCTGTACCCGACATATGACAGGCAATCTCAAACTGTTAGTAAACTTTGTTTCAAAGTTCATTGGCACTGTCAGAATCGGGAACGATCACTTCGCTGCTATCATGGGCTATGGAGATTATGTCAATGGCAACATCGAAATTAGTTGTGTGTATTATGTCGAAGGCCTTGGTCACAATCTTTTCTCAGTCGGTCAATTCTGTGATGGGGATTTGGAAGTAGCATTTTGGGAGAAAACATGTTTTGTTCCTGATTTACAAGGAAATGATCTAATGTCAGGCACTCGTGGAACAAGTCTTTACACAATCTCAATGTCTGATATGATTGCGTCTTCTCCAATATGTCTGCTCTCCAAAGCAACTTCGACAAAATCACGGTTATGGCACAAACGACTTTCTCATTTGAACTTCAAAACCATGACTGAACTTGCACGACACAAACTAGTTGACGGTCTTCCAAGATTTTGTTACTCCAAGGATTACTTATGTCCTGCATGTGAACAAGGGAAAAACACTCGTGCACACTTTCCTCCAAAAGCTGAACACAGTACCGATCACGTTCTTTATCTTCTTCACATGGATCTTTGTAGCCCAATGCGCGTGCAGACGATTAAAGGCAAACGCTACATTTTAGTAATTGTTGATGATTACTCCAGATGGACTTGGGTTTAATTTCTTCTAAGTAAAGATCAAACTCCTAACATGATAATCACCTTTTTCACGAAAATTCAAGTTCAGCTTCGCAATACGGTCAGAAAAGTTAGACAGACAACGGAATTGAATTCAAGAATCAGACTCTTCGTGGTTACTTTGAGAAAGTGGGAATTGAACATCAAACATCAATTGCACGAAGTCCAGAACAAAATGGAATAATTGAAAGACGAACCAGAACACTAGTGGAAGCTGCAAGAACGATGCTTATTAATGCTCAATTACCTGATTACTTATGGGCGGAAGCCGTTTCAACTACATGTTACACTCAAAACCGTCCTATGATTACCAAATGCCACCACAAAACACCTTATGAGCTTGTCCACAACCGTAAACCAAATATCAAACACTTTCATGTTTTTGGTGTCCTTTGCTATCCAAATAATGATCATGTGTTCATTGGATACTGTGAAAATTCAAAAGGCTTTCGAATTTGGAACCGTCGCACTAAAGAAATCATGGAAACCATTCATGTTAATTTCGATGAACTTACAGATGTGGCTTCTGAGCAAAACAGCTTAGGACCCGCAACCAACCGTTTAAACTTCCAAGAATCATCAGCTGCACCATCACCCGTATTCACTCATCAACAATTGGAAACCTTGTTTGCTCCTCTGTTCAATGAGACAACAGAAAGGCGGGCTCCAGATGTATCAACTGTTTCCGTTGCATAACCTGATCAAATTCGAATACCTGATACACCTGCACAAACAACAACAACTGTTGCAACTGATGCACCTCCACTCGACTCTCCAACAACAGAAGAACAAACCGCTTCCAACACCAATGATGTAGCTGAAGATCAACTTGAACAATAAATACCCGCACCCACATATTATGACGAAAATGCCTTACTTAATCCATTTGCACCGGCTCCAACTGTTCCTGATATTGCAGAGTCGTCAACCCGCAACTTGGATCCGTCTAATATGCACATCTTTTCTCAACATCACCCTTCAACACATAAATGGACAAAAAAATCATCCCTTAGTAAATGTGATTGGTAATCCTTCAAATCCAGTCATGACAAGACAACGACTTTACATAGATGCTGAACATTGTGTTTATGCTCTTACCGTCAGTCAAGCTGAACCAAAGAACATTAAAGAAGCAATGACTTATGACAATTGGATTGAATCAATGCAAGAAGAACTTGATCAATTCAAATGTCTTGAAGTCTGGGAATTGGTTGAAAGACCAGATGGAGTCTATGTCGTCGGACTTAAATGGATTTGAAAAAACAAACTTGATGCTAATGGAACAGTAATTCGTAACAAATCGCGTCTGGTTGCCAAAGGCTTTAGCCAAGAAGAAGGAATTGATTTTGAAGAATCCTTTTCACCAGTGGCCAGACTTGAAGCTGTCCGAATGTTTCTAGCGTATGCTGCCCACAAGAACATCATCGTTTATCAAATGGACGTGAAAACTGCATTTCTGAATGGTCAACTCCGTGAAGAAGTGTATGTCACTCAACCAGAGGGCTTCATCGATCCATATCATCCTAATCATGTGTACAGACTCAAGAAAGCCCTTTACTGCCTTAAACAAGCCCCGAGGGCATGGTACGATAAACTGTCCGCATTCTTACTTGCTAATCACTTTACCAAAGGATCAGTTGATCCCACACTGTTTATTCAAAGACACGGGGAGGGCATTATAATTGTTCAAATTATATTGATGACATCATTTTTGGTTCAACACATAAAAAGTACTCAAATACTTTTGCAAGACTAATGAAACTAAACTTTGAAATGTCCATGATGGGTGAACTAAAGTTCTTCTTAGGACTTCAAGTTCATCAATCCCCCCGTGGTATTTTTCTAAACCAGTCCAAATATGCTCTTGAGATTTTAAAGAAACATGGCATGACAAGTTGTGATACTTATAATACCCCTATGTCTGCCTCATCACCAAAACTGGATGCTGACTTACATGGGACACCAGTTGACCAAACAAAATACCGAAGTATTATTGGGTCTCTCATGTATCTACAGCTAGCAGACCAGATATAGTACACTACAAGAATCTAATGGACTACCCACGAAAATTACCCACACTCATCCTTTGGAGGGAATTTACCCACCTAATTCCCACCCGTTACCCACGATCAGTGACTTCCAAAGTCGATTTTATTTTCCCTCGAAATTCCCATGGATTTACCCACACAAATAGCCACATAAATATATTTGTGGGTAATTTAGTGGGAAAATAATTGGCGCCAAAACATTCCCCACATATTACCCACATTGTGAGTTCTTGCGGCTATATTTATGGGTAATTTAGTGGGTAATTATTATTTACCCACGAAATACAAATATCCTTTTTATCGGTGGGTGAGTTAATGGGTATTTTGTGGGTGAATATATACCCATGACTTTACCCATCTTATCATTTGGGTGGGTATTTTGCAATGAGCAATTGTCTATGGACAAGTTGTAGGTATGGGTGTTTGTCGGGTCGGGTTGGTCGGGTCCGGCTTCAATCGAGTCGGGTCAACTCGAGTTGAGGGTAAAAAAAATATACCCGAACCCGACCCTCTTTAATGGCCGGGTTTGGGTCAACTCGGGTCGGGTTCATTCGATTCCAGTTCGGGTGAACTAAAATATCCAAGAAGGAGACTTTGACGATCCCTGATCTCAATGTTTCAAGATCTCTAAGTAACTTCTCCTGTTCGTGTTCCTTGCTTTGCGACTTCTTCGAAGAATATGCCTTCACACATGCTAACCCCATGACCACGAAAACCATAATTGAAGAATTTTTGTGATTGTGACTAAAAATATGAAACATAAACTAAAAAGTAATTAATAAGCATAGAAAAAGATAAAGCAAAGCAAAAATTACCCAAAACGCGATTAAAACTACAAACGAGCCTTAAAACGGGCTCGGAAAATCAAAATCTTAAAAAACTACTCTAGAAGTACAAATTTGGTATCTAAACATCCTAAATGATAAAAAAGAATTTTAGAAAAAAGATTTGTATTTTTTTGACTTTTATTTTATTTTTTTTGAATTTAAAACACTTTTGAAATGAAAAATATATAAAAATATCAAACAAAGGTGAAAAATTATGAAAAATTACAGAAAAGTGCTTTGAGCTATGAAGATCCTAGGAAAAATAAGAAACCGAACACAACTTATTGGAATAAGCAGTTTAAAAGCAAAATAAGAAAATAAGCTAAAGATGTAAAAAGTTGTTAAAAGAAAAACCAACGCAACACTTGGCAGAGAAGACCCAAGGGCGCGGATGGTTGTGTGGTGTGGTGTGAAAGGTTGAGCAAGGTCGAGGTCCCAGGTTCAAGCCTCGGCTCACCTTGGACTTCCCTTGCTCCCTTTTTAATTTTTTTTGGAAAATTTTCTTTTGAAAGTTGTTAATAAGATTAAAATAAGGACTTTTTGTAAAAGCAATATTTTAAAACTAAGTAAATAAGCCAGAAAAGAGTTTAAGAGCAGAAGGCTTATAAGGTCTAAAATAGCTTAAGTGCTCACTGATAAGCAAGCATACAAGCTTCTAAAGGCTTAAGTGAGAACTAAAATAAGCTATATGACACTAAAGCAATGCTAAATAACAAATTTAAACTGAATAACCTAAACAAACAAGCAAATAAGCAGAATATGAAAGAATAAGCAGTTAAGGCTAAAGTAGCAGGCCTAACAGCCCACTGAGGCACTATTTGGCTATAAAATAAGCTCTAAACTAATAAGGTAAACCACATAAACTGAAAACAAGTCAAGCTTATACATCAAAGAGCTAATGATGCGAATCTCAGACAAATTAGAACTTATTCAATGCTTATAAATAAGCTAAGAAGGAGGCTACTCAGGACAAAAACTACTGATCATGCACAAGTTTGGGGATAATCTGATAAGGACATTGGGTCAGTGCAGATTTTTGAAACAAGAAAATGGTCAATTTGACTCTAAACCATTTGAGACTTAACCAAAACTTCTAAAACTTA
Organism: Artemisia tridentata subsp. tridentata; assembly: GCA_021014915.2. Taxonomy (NCBI): domain Eukaryota; kingdom Viridiplantae; phylum Streptophyta; class Magnoliopsida; order Asterales; family Asteraceae; genus Artemisia; species Artemisia tridentata. The sequence continues at coordinate 307,594,731 of CP139509.1, forward strand.
CTTATGAGACTTATTTGAACACTAAAACTAGACTAAAAAGGACTTTTTACTATTTTATCAAAATTAAGATGATTTTCAGAAACTTAGAACCTTAAAACTTGAAAATAACCATAAGACCTACAATTAAACTTAGAATAGCTTAAAAACACCTAGAACTCAGCTTATATCACTGATTTAGATCAAATTCAAGTTGGCTTATTGATCTTTGAACAGTAAAACACCATTTTGACCCATTTCAACTCTTGTGCCAAACACTCCCTTAAATTCCTTAAACTGAATTTAAGCTTATTTTAACATGTAACAACCACTTATTCTTAAAAGCAGATGAATGTTAAGAACTTTAAGGTGTATTAAGTACAAAATTAGTATAAGACAAGTGCTTATTAATGAGATAAGCTACTATGCTATAAGACCTCAAATATGACCAATAAGCTCAAATCAATCAATTACTATGAAATAAGATAGCACAACAACAAAACAACTTCAAATAAGCACAAATGATACAAAACTACATCATTAGTTCATTACACTAATGATGCAAATCCTGGAATAATTCTAGTTCTTTGAATTAAAATAGACTTTGAGCAAGTTTCAATATATTTGACCCAGTCCCTTTTTAGCTAATATTTTTAGTTTAAGCAACTTGAGGTAACGAACAACCCAGATTGACCCATTCATAACTAAATGGGTCATACTTTCCACCTACGACTCAAGCTCATGTATATTATTCATGCAAATATAACACAGGACTAATACACTAAATGGGTCATACAATATATTATTAGGCATCAAAAGGTCAGATGAAAATAAACGAATAAAAGCATAAAAGAACATAAGTTTTTTTTTTTGGGTAAAAGGGTTAACACACCCTGGCAAAATACATTACACCAAAAAGCGTTGAAGTACAAAGGATGAGGACGAACACCCCTCATCAAAGTCCCTAAGGACACTACCACTACCACTATATAAGAATGACAGGCCATTCTTATAACTACCAGATCTAAATCCAACGAACGATGACTAGTAATAAAAAATACAATACATCACAACTCAAATAAAATTTAAGTCTTCTTAGTCATCCTAGCGATCCAGATCATAAACATGCGAACTTCCAGCTTCAACCAATTGCGTCTTCTATTAGTATTATGCAAAAAACATAACCCAATAACCTAATAAGAGTGGCTTCCGTAGCAAATCGAACTTGAAGCATAAACATGGTCTAAGCGACCCAACCTTCCAGCATATCCGAACTTGAACCAATCTTCCAACAAATACGAATGAGTCACATGAAAACAACGAAGGCTCAAGTCATATGCAACAACAATGATGGAACATGACATGACATCATGAGCAACAACAATAATAGGACATGAATGAGCAGCAACGGGACAAAGAACCCTTGCCAAACCTGTTGTATACCAATGATGCTCCAATCACACAACCACCAAGCCACACAATCGTACCAATCAGCAAGTAATCATCAAAAATTCAATGACATCAGCCCTGATGATACAAACACATCCATGGGTAAATCAACCCAAAGAAACAACCAAATCTCTTCGTATAGCAGACCAAGAATAGGAATCGATCAAACAGCAGCTGGTCCATGTGATATACGAACCAAGAAACTCACAATAGGGTACATACAAACCCTAACTTCCATGTAAAACAACATCCATCAATGGCATCACACAAGCGGATAAAACATTGAATAACAAACCCTAAAACAAGGGTTGCATGATCAAACAGCCAGCGATGTGCATAAACTTCCATCTCTCTCAAACCCATTTAACACTAATAGCCATCAAAAAATAACATGCGAACCAAAAAAGTACCAGCAATAAATCAAGACCCTAACGAGGGTATCTTCCAGCATATAAAGTAAACAAAACCCTAAAATATAGGGTTCCATTCAGCAGTGAAGCGCCATAAACAGTCCAATCGACCAAAACAGGATCGATCAAGACAGAAACCAGATCGCACCATGTATATGTAATCGGTATAAACCGACCTAGAGACTTTTGGAACATGCAGCGATCACAAATAACCCAACAGATCGCCCCATGATAGATAAACGATTTAAAGAACTTAAACCGACTTAAGAATTGTTGAGAATAAAAGGAAGCGATCATAACCCAAAAGGCGGTTTAGATAAGTATCCATATAAACGAGCAGATTTGTGATACAAAATCACAAACCCTAATGAGCCGCCACAAAAAACCACCAGATCCACTAACAAAAAGAATACCGATCAACAGATCTAGATAGCACAGACGGTTAGGGATAGGTATTAGACATAACCATGAAGAAATCAATAGATAAAGATCAAATAAATGGATGGCCACCATATCTTTTAAATTAAAATCACAACAACAATATGTATTGCATACCCTAGAATGAACAAGGAATCATTAAAGGATAGAGAGGACATATGTTATTGAATTTTATGATCGGAAATTGAGAAGAATATGGTGGCCGGATTTCTCCATGGGGAGAGAGAGAGAACTAGGGTTTTTTAGCTTTTTCAGATTTAAGTCAAGTTGCATCAGTAATCCTTGAATTCTCCATTGTCTAAGGACTGCTAAAGATGCTGCTAAGAGCATTGGAGGTTAACCACTCTCTCTTTTATATCATATTAAAACTATAAAAATAAATAAATAAATGAAATAAAATAAAATAAATCCCGTCTAAATTCTGATTTTTGCTTTTGGTTGACGGTTTCAGTTTGTACCAAACGCCCCTGTTGCTGCAGTAAGTCAGGAACCAAACACCCACATTGAGAGTAAGCATATTCCATGAACTTATAACATGAAAAATCAAACCACTAAGGTTGCCAAAGTACCAGTAGGCGTGTAACAAAAAGACTAAATTAGTACCAAACCATTAAACCAAATAACATAATATTCAAATCAAATTAGATAAAGATCCAAAATAAATCGAGTATCTGATATTTTCAAATATCAGCAAAAACAAAGTCTAAAATAAAAGACAACATGAACAAAAAATAAGTTGAAAAGGCCATCAAACTTAAGATGTGATGTACCACCGGTTCGTTATCTTAACGATCCAAAGGAATGTAGTCTATGATTTTAAGTTGATGAACTCCCGCAACCTTTGTTCCTTAACCCTTTCTTCGTGTGTATGAGTTCAAAAAGCTCGGCAGAAGTTTGAGAGATGTGAAGTTCTTTTACCTACAAATCTGTAAGTATGTTATTTAAAAAGTATGCAAAATAAATTATTTGACTTGAACATAAAAAATCTCAAGAAAATGTAAACATGAAAAATGTAAAAATCAGGCATCTCACGAGTCTCCTCTTAAGTTGTGTGATAGCAATTGAGCCTCCGGATTGCTTCCACAATTTTGACTTTGTGGTCCATACTCGATCAATCATGTCTTTCCAATAGCTTGATTCGATCCATCCTTGGTTATAAGGCTTAAGAACTGAAAAATCAGAACCATCAAACTCAACTCCAGCTAGCTGCACCATCTTAATTGACTCATCTTTTGCCTTTGACATGAGACCTGGATAAAGGTTCCTCATACTATCCTCCCACACCTCACGGACCAACACATCAGCCACAACTTCCCATCGGAAAAAAGCCTATGCATACAACAACAATGTAGTTATATATATCATTTTTAACCAAGTTTGATTTAGTTACTAAAAATGAGGGTACACACCTTAAAAAGCACCCATAGTTCATCACGTGCAGACCTGTTAACCTCATTCCAGGTGGTCCAAGAACCATTAAACATGTTCTTGAATATATAAATTATCATACGGATAGTCGGTGCAGTAAAAAATGGGAAACATTGCAATATAATGAACCCAAATAACTTAAGCAGCATATAAATGTATGTTATATAGATATGCCTGCCTTCCACCATCCAAAGTGATCATTTTCCTCTTGGATGGATCATGTGGGACTTGTTCGATGACGTTTGAACGTCTTCTACCTTGAGATGATTCTGCATTTGACTTCTACCTCCACGTCCAATGGTTATACGTGCCATAATAGCTGTCACAAACAAAAATGTCAAACTGAAATAGATACATTTTCTGATATCCAAAAACATAAAGAGAAAGGATATACACATTGCATAAGTGACTATGCAACATATTTGAACAATTGTGCAGGTATGAACTATTATTCATAGAAAACCGTAGGCTACTATCTGCTAATGCTCCTACTAAATGAACTGATTTAAAATTTTCATATTCTTATGAGAAAAAAAAAAGGATTTAAGGTTCAAATATTTGACCATTAAAAGATTATAAACATAACAGATGCATTGCAAAACCTAACAATCTTGCATTGGCATCGACGCATAAAAAAAAGTCTCTGATGCTAATTGGAGTGACTATAACAACAATAAATAACCTTTTATATAAACACATAAACTTCGGATCAAGAAAATTGACATTCAATATCAATAACCACATACTGAATTTAATTACTAATTATCTATTGTTAACATGCTTTCAAAATATAAACCAAATGAGTGAATAGAGGTTTAAAAGATTACATCAAACAAGTGACCTTATTTATAAACCATAAATCTTACACAACCAAAGTAGTACCATGTTTGTTTGACTTTGATTTACATCACTCCAGAATTGATTCTTTCAGAAGGTATTATAGTTAGATTTATTGTTTGAGTTGGGATAACTTGTACATATGAATTAAAAAACTATCCCCAAAATTCAAAGGTAACATACATCAATGAAATTTCATCTATTTAGAATTATAACTAAAAGAAGCAAAAGACATTTAATTAACACTTAGAGAGTTGTACCTCAATTAGAGTTGTAGGATTGATGCTTTCTCTCAATTCCACTTTGGTGAGAGGATGAATTGACATAACAAGGTTAAGGTTTTATCAAACCAACTTGGTAATTGTTGCCTCCAATTTTTATTTTGGCGGGTTATTTGTTTGACCCGATAAAAAAATAACTATATTAATAGTAACATGCTGCAATATTGTTTCGCTGGTTATTTTTTGTTGCCTTTGGACTTGTTTGATTCCATAGATAAGTATGAAAGTATAAATAACCCACACCATGGGTATGGAAGTATATTGGTATCCTTCTTTATATAAAATTATAAACACATTAATTATTTAATAATAATATAAAAGATATACTAGTAATACTTTAAATATATATTGGATAAGATTGTTAGTAAATTGGTAAAACCGAACTTATCTTTTGCCGTTTGATAGTCTTCCCTCCATGACCTCCACTCCCATAAGCAATCACTCAGCTCCTTATCTCTCGCATCCCATATGTTACCCTTCTAAAGTGTCACCCCTAACTCTACATCTAAACTCTAGAAAGGTAAACCTCCAATTCTATAAATTTTAATTCGATCGAAATATATATCTTGTGTTTTTATTGGTCTTTTGTTATGTTGATTGACAAATGAGAAACTCAATTGAAATCTATAAGTATTTTATTTATTTATTTTTTTTGCTTTCTGGTCTCTTGGTATGCTTGAATTATCAATATCTTTTTGTGAATCATCCAATATTTGACATGTCCTGGTCAAGCCATTTCATTTTGAAGCTGGAACATATTTTCCTTATGTTTTGACAAGCTTTTCATTTGAATAGGTGTTTTACTAACAATACTTTCATTGACTATAATAATAAAAACTGGAAATGAAATGCATGATCGCTCATATAAGTATGCTGGAGGCCAAACCTCCAGCACCAAGACGCCAAAACAGATTATGGAAAAGACTTTATATGCCTAGTCCACATGTTATTACTACTGTCATATGGATATCGGGGCATCTGTAGACATAGTCTTTCAATAATTGTTATCTTGCACGTTTGCTCTTATCAGATAAAAAGTTTGTACTTTGATTAGATATGTGCAAGTTTGATGACACAATTGGTTAAAATAGTATTGTTAATTTTGTATCCTTTTTTTACAGACAGCTATTTTGGTTTGACACCGACTATGGAGAGAGTTTTAAAATGAGAACAGATCGGGAGTGGATGTATAATAGTAGATTTTTAGAAGGATGCAAGGATTTAAATCCCGAATTTATAGATCGGGTTGTATCATTTGTGGATTATGCTTGCCAACAACCAACAACAGATAAGGATAATGATAAAATAAGGTGTCCATGTAGTCTTTGTAAGAATCGCGCATATAAATTACTGGACCAGGTTAAGAAGGATGTCTTATCAAAGGGGTTTGTTAAGAACTATGATCAGTGGACCTCTCATGGGGAACCTAAAGTGGGCTCTAGTTCTATGCAATCAAATTGCAACACCTCGTCTAATGGAGATAATGACGGGCCAAATCCATATCGTAACATGATCTTAGAAGCAGCAGGTCAAGATTTCAATCCAAACTCACATGACAATGTATCTGAGCCACCAGACCCAAAAACTAAGAGGTTATATGAGTTGCTTCATCAAGCTGATGAAGCATTATGGCCTAGCTGTACAAAAGTCTCACAGTTGTTACTAGTTGCAAGGATGTTAAACATCAAGTCAGAGTCTCGTATGGCAGAGAAGATCTATGATGATGTTATGCAAGTTCTCAAAGACGCATTACCGCCTCATAATAAGTTGGTTGGTAGTTTTTACGAGACAAAGAAGTTTGCTTAAGATTTAGGTCTTCCATGTGAGAAAATTGATTGTTGCATTAATGGGTGTATGTTGTATTGGGGTGAAGAAGATGAGGAAAGTTTAATTTGCAAATTTTGTGAACACCCTCGATATAAATAGAGTAAGACTGGTTCAAAAAAGAGGAAAACTGAAATACCACATCGATTTATGCATTACTTTCCTCTCATACCTTCCAATGTTACAGCCAAACATATGAGGTGGCATGTTGAGCATGTTCAGGAGGATGGCGTCATGTCTCACCCCTCTGATGCCGAGGCATGGAAGCATTTTGATCAAGCAAATCCTCCATTTGCAGCAGAGACACGTAACGTAAGGTTAGGGTTATGTACAGATGGGTTTCAACCTTTTGGGCAATCAGGAAAGCAATATTCTTGTTGGCCTGTCATTTTAACACCATATAACTTGTCCAAAGAATCCAAAGCAAAGAATAGACGTTTTCTTACAACCTTTAATTAAAGAATTGACAACTCTTTGGAAAGGTGTAAAAACTTATGACATTTCAAAGGAGCGCAACTTTACCATGAAAGCTGCACTTTTGTGGACCATTAATGATTTTCCAGCCTATGGAATGTTGTCTGGGTGGAGTACAGCCGGGAAGAAAGCTTGTCCATATTGTATGGAGAGCTCAAAAGCTTTTAGCTTAAAAAATGGTGGAAAGGTTTCATGGTTTGATTGCCATCGTCAGTTTATACCGCATGATCATCCTTTTAGGCGAAATAAGAATGACTTTATCAAGAACATGGTTGAGCTATCACAATCTCCAATGACACTGACAAGGGAGCAAGTTAATGAACAAATTGATGCGTTTGAATTAAAGAAAGTTACAGAAAAAGGAGGGGCGGAATTTAATGCTTCTATAAGCCAATCATGTGGGTGGAGAAAGCGTAGAATCTTTTAGAATTTGCCTTATTGGAGTACTAATATTATTCGTCATAACTTGGATGTCATGCATATTGAGAAAAATGTTTTTGAGAACGTATTCGAAACGGTAATGGATATTAAAGGAAAAACTAAAGATAATGCTAAAGCAAGAGAGGATGTAAAAATTTATTGCAACCGTAAGGAGTTGGAGAAAAATGAATCAACCGGGAAATATCCAAAAGCTTGTTATAGCTTAGGGAAAGAGGAGAAAAAGGTAGTTTGTGATTGGGTTGCAAAACTCAAGTTTCCTGATGGGTATGTTTCGAATATGGCAAGATGTGTCGATATGAAAAAGTACAAGATGTTTGGTATGAAAAGTCATGATTGTCACGTGTTCATGCAACGATTGATCCCAATAGCGTTTCGCGAATTGCTACCAATGACAGTGTGGAAAGCTTTAACTGAGCTGAGCTTGTTTTTTAAAGATCTTACATGTACTACGCTTGAAGTGGACAACTTGATATGACTGCATCCAGAAATTCCTGTTATTTTGTGCAAGTTAGAAAAAATATTTCCTCCTGGCTTCTTTGATTCAATGGAACACCTGCCTGTTCATTTGCCCTATGAAGCAAGAGTGGGAGGGCCTGTTCAATATCGATGTATGTACCCGTTCAAACGGTACATTAAATTTTTGATTTTAATATAATATTTTCTTAATGTCAGCAACAACAGATATCTTCCCCTGTGGTTTAGCAATGTAAAATTAGTTTCTACTGTAACATAACAACAATGGTCACTAATATTAAAACTGATAGAAGGTTACATTTTTATCTTGGTCAATGATTTCGAATGTTTTTGTTAGCTCCTGTTGGTTGATAATCTTTTAGTGAAATAATGGGGGTAGTAGCAAAATAATCTTTTAGTGTCCAGTCTAGTTGTCTATATCACTTCAATAGTTGATGTGTTGAGGTATCATTTGTAATAATCAGATAATAGAGTTAGTTTAAAGCAATGTTCGAGCATTGTTGATCTCGTGTCCATGGTTAGGTTAGAGGTGTTGAAAATTGTTATTTTGAATCTTTCTTTAGCACGTCACTGTATTTGTCTTTGTTTAATGCTAAGAAGCTTAATGGAAATAAATATGACACTCATTCATGGACTCATTTTGAGATGACCCGTATGATCCTATCCCTTTTTTTAAAGGGTAGAGGCTTAAACATTCAAGATGGAATACTTAAATTTTTTAGGAAGCTACTTAGCCGACAAGGTGCTTGAGTTATTATTTGTCAAATTCTCTTAATTTTTTTAGGAAACTACTTACCTGTTGTTCCAACATTGTAGGTTCTTGGGAAAACTAAAAAAGAAAGTGACGAATAAAGCTAAGGTTGAAAGTTCAATTGCCAATGCCTACTTAATTGAGGAAACATCAATGTTTTGTTCACATTACTTTGAACCTCATGTAAACACAAAGATGAATAGAGTGCCTCAAAATTATGATGGAGGTGATGAGGAGCTTTATGAAGGAAGTATATTTGCATTCAAGTGTTCCGGTCGATTATCTGGGCAATCAGAAAAAAGACGTTTAGGTAATCAAGAGTATGATGCTGCAAGAACTTATGTGCTACTGAATTGTGTTGAGATTGAACAGTATGTCAAGTAAGTATCATACATACATCTTTTTTTTAACGTAATGTTGAGCGAGTCATTGTTATTAATTTAAAATTTATACTCAAGGATATTTGTCGAAGAGATAAAGACAATTGAGCCAAATTTAACTGATGTGCAAGTTGACACTAGGCTGGAGCGTGAATTTGCAAATTGGTTTAATGACTACGTAAGTGTTTTACCTTTTCAACTCATATGGATACCACTTATAATTATATGTATATCGTATTAACTTCAAGTTCACTATTAATTATAGGCACGCGATTCAGGAAATGTTGATAGTCAAATTATCAAAGATGTTGCTTCAGGGCCTTTGAGAAGTGTGGTCACTTATCCGGTATATTTTGTTAATGGGTACAAATTCCACACTAGTGAACATGGTTCGGGTAGATTAACATACAATAGTGGAGTTTGCCTAAAGGGTTCTAATTATAGTGATGAGTCAACTGATTATTATGGCATTTTAGTAGAGATTGTACAATTAGAGTACCCAGCTCTCCCGATTAAAAGAGTTGTATTGTTTAAATGTGATTGGTTTGATCCAATGCCAAATGTTGGGATGAAGGTTCATAAAGGGTACAATCTAGTTGATGTTAACCATAAAAGAAGATTTAACAAATATGAACCTTTTATTTTGGCTAGTCAGTCATCACAAGTCTATTATACGTCATATCCAAGCTTACGGCGGGATAAAGTTGATTGGTGGGCTGTGTTTAAAGCCAAACCTAAATCATTTATTGATCTTCCTGGTGTCAATTTGGCTTTCCAAGATGATGAAGTCAACACACATTCACTTGATGATGTTGATACAGATGATAGTGATGATGCTTCTTTAGGAGATGACACCGATTGAATTATGTTTTCTAGCATTTAGTTATTTGTTTTGTTTATACATATTGCTTTGTATCTTTTAGAATCTAAGCGATTGGATTTCGAGAAAAATAAGGATGACTACTCTTGTGATTTAATTTATGTAAGTATTATTTCATTATTTGGATAAACTAGAACTTAAGTGGAGCTTAAGTCGACGTTCTCACAGCTTTGTAATAGTTTAAGATTATTAATAAAATTCAGTTTGTTTAATTACCTTGTCTCATTTACTTTTATGTTAAAATGCTCTCTAATGGTTAAAATAAGCTATTAATAAGCACTTTACTTAATTTACTGTTTAGATCTCAAATAAGCTGTCTCATAGCTTACTTTGAGCTTTTATAGTCATCAATTGAATTGTCCTAAATCATACTCAAATTACCTTGACTCATTGTGGAATAAGCACTTGGATGATAAGCCAAAAAGGGAAGGGCTTATTGGACTTTACCAGCTTTTTTTCTAACAAACTGGAGCTTGTAGATCAGCTCTTGGAGCAATTTTATGTCCTTGTTTGTGCAAAGGACAAATGCGAGTTCAATTTTTCATCATTTTGCTTTTGAAACTGACTGTTTACTGCTTATTAGAGTTCATTTATGTTAATTGTGCTTATTAGAGGTTATTTGTTGCTGAGATTGCTTATTTCATTGTTTTTCTTCATTATGTGCTATTAAGTGATTTTTGGGGATAAATAGCTACTTACCTTAGCTTATTGTATAAGCACTGTTCTCAAACTGAGTTTTGTTTCAAACCACTTAATTAAGCTTAACTTTGATCTGTGTTTAAGAAAATGTGAGGTTTGCATTCCAAATAAGCTTGAAATCAGTGTTTGTCAATTTAAGGGGGTGTTTGGCATAAGCTTTAATATGGGTAAAAAAATGAGTTTACTGTTCAAATGTCATGTCTTCAACTTTGTTTAGCTCTAATTAAGTAATATATTGGTATACTATTTTGAGAACTGTTTTGGATACACTATTTTGAACACACCATTTTGAGACACGCTATTTTGGAAGTATTATTTTGGAAACACTATTCAGGAATACTATTCGAAATCCATTTTTGAAGACATTACTACTCTAGTATTACCTTAGGCCATTAGGTCACATATCATGTTTTCCCCTGCCCCTCAACTTGTGAGAAAACTCGAGTACACCGCATTATAAGCCGATGAGTCGGACGACATCATTAGTTGCCTTAGGAAGTAACCCGTCAATTGAAATGGACACCTTACTAGTTTAGTCGTACGAATTGGACCTTGAAGACTGTAAAGGAGATAATAGTACTCATGAGAAAGCATTAACCTTAGGTGGTAAGTAGAGTTACCTGTATTAACCATGATAACGAGGTTCTCCCTAGTATTCGTGTTTCGAAGTTGATATTGGTTTAGATAATTCGAATTATGTCGGTTAGAATTTTGTACACCCCATGGATCATAAATCATTTACCTCAAAAGATCATTAACCATTTCACACCTTTACACTTTGACCGTGGGCCCATAACGCACAGGTCGTCAACTATAGCACACTCAATAGCATTCGTTATCCTTTTTACACATCCTAAACATGTTTTATTTTTCAACATTTTCGTTTTAATAGTCTCCGCTGATGGGGCATATTAGCCACGATATAAATAGTTTCAAATCATTACCTTAACTTCGTATATACTTATCTCATTCTCACATACATTCGTAACTTACCGCGTTTTTACTCTCATATTTTGACTCATCCATTTTGGTTATTTACGCACTTAAGCAATATCGTTCTATTTCAACTTTTACGAACCATCATACTTCAATTACATTTTATATTTTCGCTATTATTGAACATTTAATAATCAAAGTGTCAAATGCAACTATGATATTACTACATACTATAACATATTTATCATCATATTATTTCACTTTTAATTCGTTATCTTAACAATTATCTAATCAAGCTTTTCTATAACTAACCAACCCACTTACTACATCATTTCACATCTCATTATTATTAACACTACACACACATTCACGCAAACCGTTTTCAATTATTTTACCGATCGTTTTGCGGTCATCCTACAAAATGTTTTACTACTGTATTCTAAAAACAAAATTTTGACCTTACCATTATTTTATAAACAATGAATTGATTTCTTAACATCATTCCACTAGTTATTTTACAAACCGATTTATTATCTTACTAATATACCACAAACTGCGATTTTGTTATTATTTTATAAACAATGAGTTGTTTTCCTACTACCATATAAATTGTTTTACAACTCATTATACAAGCTATCCTATTATTAAGTAATACACCGATTCATTACCTTACTACTATTTCATAAACCAACGAGCAATTTCACAAAAAAATTGTAAACTATGTTGCAATCATTCTACAAGTTTTACTACAGCCTTATGGACCACTTTACTCTCCTGTGAGCTGATTTAGCCACTGTTTGATTTTAAAGCAATAAAACTGTGTTATTATTATCTTACAAATTATTTCGCCATTACTTCCCAAAACTATTTTACTGTCACCCGACGAACCGTTTTGCTACTAAATCACTAAGTAAACTACAGCTTTGTTAATATTTTACAAATAACAAATGATTTTCTTATTACTCTATGCACTGTCTTACAAATCATCTCATAAGTTATTGTGTAACCCGATCTTTATCTTGCTAATATATCACAAACTTAACTATGATTTTGTTATTATTTTATAAATGATAAGTCGTTCTCTATCACTCTATAAACTGTTCTACAAACAATTTTATAAAGTATTTTACAATCACCATGTAAGCCAATTACTTTCATGAAAAGTGTTTTCATACAAATACTTCATAAACAGAATAGCCAATATGTTTCCTTTTTGCAAGTAAACCAAACCTTAGAAGTGAATCCCACACCTTTGTCTGGGACTGTAGATAACAACCTACCAAGCCTCGATACTGTTTCATCACTGAATAAGTCACCGCATTCGTTCCATGCGATTAGATTCCCTTACTAGTAATGCATGTGTTGAACTAGGTTATCAATATGCCATCACTCTTAAGACATTTTACTCTCTAGGAGTTCTAGACGACACAGACTCAAAACCCCTTTCTTTTATGTGACCCGACTACTGCACCAGGATGCCAAGAGATCTTAGCCTACCTAGCGACTACTGATACCCAACCCCACCTCGTAAACAGGAAAGACTTTTCCCAACATAGTGTTGAGTTGACTTATACCTCTCAGGTCACTAATGCAACCGTTTAAGTCATTGTACCTTTTAGCACTGAGTTATCCCTTCCAGACTGCCAGTAAAAAAATTTCTGTCAGAATACCGTTTAGTACCGTTTAAACAAGTTGAATACTTGCACCTTTGAGCTTCGCCTGATATTAAACATTGAACCCCATTCAGCATTGGCAACTAGATCTTTTCTTTGGATATTTAGAAACATGAGTGGACATACATGCTCAACTATCCTTCTTCTTTGATGTTCTTACTTTTAAGGATCTTTCTTAAAATGCTTTTATGTCAACCTTGAAAACCGTAGTTATATTTTTCTGAAATACATATTTGAGGATTAAGTTCTTCTGGTCAAACTTTATCAAACTTTTGCTGCGAAATGTCAAACGTAAATTTTTGCGAATATTATCTTACCCATACCACGATTGAAAACCCGATTTTACAAACTTATAAAATCTTTTGAAACTGTGTCATCTTATGTAACTGTAAATTCCCAACAAAGAAGATTGTAATACTTGGAAAGATAATTTGGTTAAACCCATGTAAACACCTACCCAAATAAAATTTTCAAATGAAATTTCATCCATTCCTCTGAGGAGGAAAACGCTCAATTTCGAAACAAATCTTGAAGATCAGTCAACCCGCCATTTTTACTACGTCACATGTATCAGGTTGAAATTCTGCGTCTCTGGAGTATATAGACCATACATTGGATTAGACCGTGAGGGTTTAAGAGGAGACCACACTAACAACATTGTGAAACATTGCGTAGTTAAGACTTAAACTGTGTTCCCCTATTAAACTTACTCCAGGAATCATTGTACCCCACCAAATCACTAGAAGGAAATGACTTATAGCAGACAACCTAAATACCCTCCCACAAGCAAAGAGAAACCTTTAGAATAACCTAGTGAGACCCAAATCTGTTACAAGTACCATCACCTTTTCACCGACACCATTTCGACAGGTAACTTAGAAGTGAATCCCACACCTTTGTATGTGATGTAACAACCGACAATTTTCCAAAACTTATTTTTCTAGCCAAAACGTTTATTTTTGAAATCCATTAGCTTTTAAACTTCTCTGAACTTGCTTGGGTTTGAAAAACCTTGGATATCTTGGTTAACGTGAGCGTTATTCCTTTATTGAGCCGTCACGACCTAAAACGCACGAAACGAATCGATTTACTAAATAAATTAACTCCGAGAAAGTTATACGTATTAATACTCGTTTTCATTGGAAAAATTATTTCGGACTCAATGGCACAAGTCTCGTAATTTAAAACGGCAATTTGCTATGCCAAATGGGCCCCACAATGATTTTATTAAAAGAACAGCTAAATTACACTTTCTACCCCGCGCCCAAAATTACACCACTCGCCCCTACACTTTCTTTTGTCCAAGTTTAGCCCCTCTTGGGGTATAAAAGGGCTCATTTAGGGTTTCTCCTTCATTATTATAACTCTCTTCACCGGATTCTACTATTCTGGCGCCGCACCATCTTCCGGCCAAATTCTAGCGAGACGGTGTTGGGACGTACGAGTGTAGATCAAGACGAGGAGCCTTAGATCTAGGGTTTTGGAAGCTGAAGAAGATGTTTTTTGGGTAAAGGGGAGTAATCCTGCAGCCTGGTAAATATATTAAACTGAATAAATATAAGTACAAATGGAATATGGTTGAAGTACCATCTTAAACTCGTGTAAAAAACCTAGTTAGAAAACTAGGGTTTACTGTACACAATAACGAATAATAGTCAACCCATAATCATGATAGATACAGAAACCAATGATGAGTATTAAGCAGCAATTATGGAACGACTTAAATCATAACAATAACCCTTAGCGATTTGGACAAACCAATTAATAAAGTAGCACCGACCCACGATCTGATGATAGGATATTAGACGCAAAAAGGTGCAACAAAACTATGCGAATTAAATAATGATAAACCCTACAAAGTGCGATAAAGATATTGAAGTTAACGACAACCGACCCACTATAGAATCTTAAAATAATAAGAAAACAATGATGGAATCAATTGAAGGAAAGTGCAAATTGTAAATCGACCAATAAGGGTTGTTAAGGTATCGTTAATCGCCAAAATTCACCAAACAAATGGGAGAGTTTTTTCGGAGCAACACCGCCGCGACCACCACCTCACCAACATGAAGCTACCACAGTCGCCGCCACCCCTCTCCTTTTTTTTCTCGATCTGTAAGCCACGCGCCACCATCTTCGTTATTTATTTACTTTTTATAAAACCCTAATTGGATAAAAGGTAAACCATAATGATTTCATAATAAAACTAATTAAACTTGACGTTTTATACCAAACTCGTGTGGATCTAAACGTTTTACGCCAAAACTCGTTCGACTCGTTGCCGAGTCAACTCAACTTAGTGAGTTGAGTCAACTCGACCGAGTCAATTCACTGAGTTGAGTTGACTCGTTGTTGTTTATTTGGGTTACGTGCTTATATTGTGATTGTACTGATTTATTTGTTTAATTATTGGTGTAACCGAATGGGTTTTGACCCATGTGTGGTGAGCCGTGACTCGTACGAGTCACGACCTTGATGTGTTTGTTTGATTGGGGTTTATTTTATACTCGTGTCGTGTTGTCATTGTAGTTTAGTGTTTTTAGTTTGGTAACGATGCATTTGGTTATGGTTTACGCCTCGTGGGAGGTTGTTGATGATGATTTCTAGGCTACACGACCACAAGGGTCGTGTATTGTTGATTATTAGTAAAACACGACACACATGGTGTGTGTCCGTGATGTGTACCACGATACAAAATGTATCATGGGGACTTTGATTAGCATGATGTTGATATTGGTTGTGTTTGATTTGCCGAGAAGACCACAAGGGTGGTCGTAGTCATGGTTGTGTTCACTCATGTTGTTTGTGTGATGTGTGTAATCCGACCACAAGCACCACAAATTGGTAATGTTTTGGTTCGGTTTGGTCGCGACACCACTAGGGTGTCGAATGGGTCGATTTTAAAATGGTCAACACTAAAACAGTAGCTTTTGTTTGAGGAAAAATGTAGATGTATATATATATATATATATGTCGTGCTTGCGTGACCCTTAGCTCGAGACGCCAATATGGTGTCGAATGTTATGCTTGTTAAACAATATCACGAAACAAGTTGTTTTGATTGTTGTAAAAGAATGAAGATTGTCTTGTTGTGTGCATGCATGTGAGAGTGTTTGGAATGGCGTTTGAGCTATGGGCCTTAAGCCCAATATGGGTGAGTTGTCTAGTAGCATACTTAAGGCTGCCAAGCCCATAAAATTTATAAGGGTGCGTTTGCTATTTGGATTGGGCCGAAGCCCAATGAGTTATAAACTTGTATAAAATTTAAGTGTATTATTATTTTACACTTACTTGATTGTATACTAACTTAATCCTTGTTTTGTTATTTGTGATCGATGATGATGTTTCAGATGCTATTGGAGAAATAGTGGAACTTTGACATGGATTATTTGTATTTGAAAATTTTGTAATAGCTTAGTCATTTTGGATATTGATTTTTAACCGTTATTGGATTTACGATATTAGTTGTTGGAATTATTGTATAATTTGATACAAGAGACGGAAGAATATATTAGACTTGTTGAGCTTAATATGTTTGGACTTGAACGGACACAAATTATCCGATAAGCCAAATACTAATAATTACACGAATGATAACGACGTAAAAACTTATAAAACTTATAATGAAACTTGTTTACAATTAATCACGTTGATTTGAGGAACATAATATAAACGGACGCATTACGTCAAATTTTATAAAACCTTTCAACATTTATAAACTTATAAACATTAGCAAATTCTTATAAAACCTATATAACTCGACTTTAATCATACTTATACAAAGTTACATTTTGGGATACAGGGTAAACATCCAACTCATTCATCGACTTATCTTTAGTCTTACATGCTTTCGACATCGTTTATTCATTCATTCTTGGTTCTATTCATTTTGGCGTGAGTTATTGTTTGATTGTACATTTTATGACTTCTACACGAAAGCACTTTACTCCTTTTCTTCATTCTTTTCTATTTATTTGATTTCGTTTCGCCGACTTTTATCGTCTTAATATTCTCTAACGTCCACACGAGATACAAATGATTACTTCTTTTATCGCCATTGAAAACCAAACCCTTTTATATTAATACGAGTATTCAACGAACGCTACTTCATAAATTACTTGAAGATTATTTCTGAAACATGTTACTTATTAGGTTGTGCCGATCCAGTACCGTTGTGCTTTTACTTCTTGATTACCGTTGTGTTTCGTTACTTGATGCTAGTTGTGACATCTTGCATTGATGCGTACTAAGGTGAGTTCATAGCCCCACTCTTATTTATCTTAACTATTTTGCAAACTACTTGGGGTGAGATACATGCTACTGTTTTGACTATGATCACAATTGTTTGAAAACTGTACTTTGAACTAATAACTATGCTTGCTGCTCTCTGAAACTTTATTTGGGCTGGAACAACATTTATACTTTCCTGGTACTGTGAGTGAAGCAGTTGCCACTTTGCGAAACATCTGATAAGCACTAAGTACCACCATTGCCACAACTTAAGTCCCTCGATCATGCACCATTAATCACTTGCGAGTGAGCGCGAATATAGTTTATAGGCCTATAGGATTTGACCATCCCGCCATGTTAACTAAGGTCGGTCCGCATGTGATGTACTATATTTGAGTTACCTAGGTATTTGAAAAGATACCTAGCTCTGGGGGCAACTGTTATATTATGAAATCCGCGGTTACTGTCGACTTACGCTAGAGTTACTGGTGCCGGTTAACACTTTGTGTGTCATGAGCTTAGTGAAGTGGTAACATCTGGACTTATGGGTGCTAACAACTGGCCCACTGATTATGATATGGGTGCTACCAACTGGCCCACTATTTCTGTTATGGGTGCAACAACGTGGCCCAATTTTGAGACTTGTGTTCAACTGATTTTTATACAAATAAATTTTGGGTGTATAACAACGAAGCTCACTTTCTCTTAAACTTGAAATATTGTGATCAACTACTTTACTTTAAACCTATGAATTCACTCAACCTTTGTGTTGACTTTTAGCATGTTTTATCTCAGGTGTTAGATCTTTTCCGCTGCATATCTTACTTTTGGAGGAGCTTGGCGGAGGGCAAGACATGGTCATAGAAGACTCTGAAAACTATTTGGGACCCTTTTAAATTCTTTTATGGACCTATATTTCCGCACTATTTTTAAATGAAGTAAATTGAATGTTTTCAATTATGAAATTTCTTCTAAAACGGCTTAAGTAAAATCGTTCTTTGAACCTTGTGTTGTGATAACAGTCAAATAACGCCCCATGACATGTATGCTTCCGCTGATCCGATTTCGGGGTGTTACACAAGGCCTTCGACATAATATACTCGACTAATTTCGATGTTGCCATTGACATAATCTCCATTGCCCATGATAGCAGCGAAGTCCCGAATCTGACAGTGCTTATGAACTTTGCAACAAAGTTTACTAACAGTTTGAGATTGCCTGTCATATGTCGGGTACAGCCACTATCAACAATCCATAGACCGATTTGGATCACCTGCATCACACGAAGACGACGTAGGTAGAATAATGGTAAGGGTGGAACCCGAAGAATTTGTGGGTTCCGTTAGGTTAGGAACGCATATATTAATGACTTTAGGCATCCATTTAAAACTAGGTTTCCTTTGTAACCAACGTTGCCATGTCCAACTAGTTCGTGCTTTTTTTGTAGTGAATTCGGTAGGTGAAGGCACAGTCTTAGGAGGTGTATTCGCAACTATAGGAGTGTCTAAGGCATTTTTAGAAACTACACTTGGCGGTTTTCCTAGCACAGACTTAGAAGCAATAGTAGGCCTAGAGATTCCAGATGTACGTTTCTTGTTGCGAGTTAAAAGGGAGTTAGCTACACATTTTGTATGATCACCAGATAACATACTATTATGACAAAAAAACACAAGAGGCATTAACATGTAAAACATTCAAAGTCTGAGCACTCGTTACATCGATATTAGAATTACAAGTTTTTAAGTTCGAATCTAAATCAAACGCAACATGCGTTTTATTCAAATTCCTAAGTTGATCTTCTACTACTGGGCCTTCTAGTTTTCCGCTTCTACGTTGCAAGATCCTATTCGTCCATTTTTGCTCCTATGCATTGATCTGCTAACGCTAGTAGTGGGGACTATTCCTATAGAAGTGGAAGGATTCAAATTAGTAGTTTGAGTGGATGTTTGCCTAGTTGTTGTGTCCATTTTGTACATTCTCGGTGCAATCACATTTGTGTTAACAAACTTTCCTTTTTTCAAGTAACTGATTTTTCTCTTTTATTTTTGGGTAAAGGGGAGTAATCCTGCACCCTGGTAAATAGATTAACCAAAAAATATTGAAGTACAATTGGCATGGGTGATTCCCATGCCCTCAACCCGTTACATAGGCTATTTGACTCTACAAATGTAACTAAGCAAAACTACTGCTAAACGAAGGACAACCAAAGCTGCTAAACGCAGCAATAAACAAATTACATTTCAATTACAATTAAAATGTAAAAAACAACCAGGTCCGTATGAACCACTACCATGGAGAGCACTCGATTATCAATGGTCTTCATTGCATGTACAGCGAGTTCAACACCAACGTCCAAGGCTACATCTTCAACAGCAAGAACCTGTAAGAGTAACCTAAAGGAAAACCTGCCCTACCGCACGACGACGGCCAAAGGTCCAAGAGTCCCTAAAAACACGATCGGTAAAGGAAAAACACAACCAAAATCTTGCCCTACCAGCAATAACACCGGCAAAAGGTCCAAGATCCTTGTAATTCTACCCCAATCCAACCGTGAACAACCAAGCCGCAACCCAACAACAAGTCGCAGCAACAAAGAATACGATTCGCTGCAAACTGCAATATTAAGTATATTGCCCAAATATACATGTAACACAATGCAATTAGATCGCATAAGCAGATAATAGGATTTAAGAAAACCCTAACTTCCAATAAACAACTCATCACACATCCAATCTTAAATCAAGTCGAAACCAGTAGCATTAGGATTCATGGTGATGACGAAAACAATCCAACAACCAATCACGCCCACCAGAGAAGGTCTGATAATACGTGACAGTAACACATCAACCCCATATAGAAGAGGGTTAATAACTTTCCTAATAACCAGTACACAAATATGTGTAGATCTTGAACTGACCAAGGTAGAAAATACGACCACAAGGTCTGCTAAGAACGACCCATAAGGGCTGATAATCTTGGAACACCAGCTAATCATTGTAATAGCGCATTAACGACCACCAACCAGGATTAGAATCCTAACTTCCAGCAGGCAAACAATCACCAAATACGACTCCAGTAGCTCCCATGAACAGCAGCTCCAAAGAATCCTAGCGATCAATGTTCACCCCACTTACAACTATGGAATGATTCAAAGCAACATCTATCTATATTCATTATCAAAAGCTGAATATAGAAACCCATATACGAGCAGAACCAGCCATAGACTAAAACTAGGGTTTATCCAACCCCAACTTACTGCCACCCCAATGAAACACAGCAAATCAACCGGAGCAGCCAAAATAGGGTTTTAAAAACCCTAACTTCCAGATGAATACCAGCAGATCTTGTAAACAAAATCACCAGCAGCGTACAGATCCAAGAAAATGTTGCTATGGACACAACAGATCGAATCAAATCAAAAACGAAACCTAGGGTTCCACCGACAAACCCTAACTTCCAACGAACCAAACTCAGGATCCACCAAAACGGAGTAAAACAATACGTGAGGATCTGAGAATAGTTAAACAATGGTTTTTGAACAAGAACCAAAGCAAAACTTGACTTCCAACTCTCCCAACCCCACATACAAAATAGCCATCCATCACATAAACCCGCATATATAGCACTTACATCACACATACCATAATGGACAATCAAACCAAAAAGGTTCGAGATCAGATCTAGTAACCTCTGAGTCGTGACATATATAAACAATAACGCACAGGACCCATCGCAGCCAAAACCCTAATAACCGAAAATCCCACAACCGACTATAACAGAACTGTACTAGACATGGATAATGGAAAAAACGATTGTTTAGGGTAATCAGAAACACATCTAATGAAACCCTAAGAGAAAAATGGAATCGGGAACAATAGGGTTTCGATAGATAAATAGAGAAGGCGATTTCCACAAAAGTAATAAAAAACAGTCTAATTAGCGCACACCTCAACCCAGGAATTAACAACCATCGTCCCCGATTGCATATCATTCAAGATGAATGACAGAGAGGTGGTTTAGAGGGTTGTTTTTTGATTGGAAATTGGGAGGGGAGGGTGGCCGGAAATCGCCCCCAAAGGGGAGAGAAAATTAGGGTTTTTGCATTGATTTTTCTCTTTTAATTCAATGATGATGTGTTTCTTTTCCTGTATTTGACTCTCAAGTTCTCTATTTAAGCGAATAGTGTCTTCACGGTTTTTTCTACAGTCAGCATTTTCTTTCAAAAATTGGGACCGAGTCTTTTTCAAAGAGTCATAAATTGTTTTGTACTCATTTTTTAAATTCTCGATTTCCTTTTCGTATTTGAAAATTTGACATTTAAAAAAACATTTTTTTTGTCAAGATTCTCGACTTTGGATGTGTGACTGTTTTGAGAGGACGTCGTTTCATTTTGAATTTGCAATTTTAATTTAAAATCAAGAATCTGAGTTTGACACCATTGAAGCTTCTAATTAAGTTGAAAATTTTCTGTTGAAAGTTTACTTTGCACATCATCATTGTGTTTAATGATTCTCTCATTTTCTCTTTTTAAAGTCTCAACGTTTCAGTGTCAGCAGTGTGATCATCAACAAGCATAGAATTGCAAGACTTATAAATAGAATTCATAATCACAGAGATAATATCAGAACTTAGAACATTTTCCAAGAGTCGATCAGCTTCATTTTGTAAAACTTTGTTTTGATGTTTATGTTTTGAGATCGATTTTTCTGTTGCATTGAAAATGTTCATCATGGATGTTACTTCTTTTTGAAGTTCTTGTTCCCAGTGTGTAGCACAAAGACGCAAATGTTGAACACGTGGTAAGAATTGTGTTTGAAAAATTTCTCTCTTTTCTTTTTCGTAAGCAGATTGAAAAGTGGAAACTTTTATCTCTGAGTTACGTTCAATTGCATGTTCTAAAAATTTGATGTCTTCCATAAATGTATCAAAATACCTAAGTACAAGACAACGTTTAGGTAATGGTGTAATTTCACCAGAGGTTGGTAAAGGGCCATGTATTTGTGCCACTGGTTTAACAGGACCAACATTAGAAGAAGATTCATGAATTTGCATTACAAACCATGGTTGTTCTGTTTTATCTCTTTGAGGAACGAAGGTGTCAGAAATATGAGGCACGTTTGAGTAATCAAAAGGTATAGCATATGCTTTAAAACTCATTTTTGATCGACTCTCTTCTTCCTATTCCTTTTCTTCCTCACAATCATGTACAACAACACACGCAATTGAATCATCAAGTAACTGGTCTGCACTATACAACTTTGGATTTTCTTTGAGTGCTGTGTGTAGAAAACGTGGTTTATCATTACCAAGAGCAAAACCATGACCTTTGGGACTTGGTTTTATAGTGAACTTTTGTATTGTTGTGATAGACTCACCAGTTTTGTAAACAACGTTTTGAAACTCTTTTAATTTGCATTCCAGTTCGACAATGTCATCAAGGTAAGAATCAATTTGCTTCCGTGACTTTTGTTTGTGTTCAGAAAAACTAGTTTGACAAGTGGACATCTCGGTTGTTGTTTTCAAAAGTTTTGAATTAAGATGTTCAACTTGTTGTTTGAGCTTACTTTTTTCTTGTTCCAATTTAGAAACCAATTTACTGTTAGAAACAATTAATTCTCGTATTTCATGTTGTAAGTCTTGTTCTTTGACATAAGCTTTTTGAAATGCAACTTCAAAACTTTGTTCTCGTTTTTATTTTGTTTCAAAATTTGTGAGTTGTATTTTACAGCACTCAAGGTCCACAGTTAATGATGCAACTTTTGCTTTTAATACTCTGTTGATTTCATTGCATTTTTCAATCTGAGATTTTTGTGAGTCCAATTGGGATTGGGTGGTCATGAGTTCTGGATCTGGATCGAGCAAAGGTTCCTTTTGTTAAAATTGATCATCGTTATCATCATCAATTGGATCATCAAATGTAACAACAAGGTTAATTTGATCATCATCATCAAATGTAACAACTGTGTTCATTTGTTCATCTTCTTGAGGAGTTAATAATGAATCATTTTGAACAACTTGCTCCTCGTCTGATGCAGATGCAGATGGTGATGCAATTTCATGTATCAGACATGTGTTTGAGTCAGGTACCTGAGACAGACCATCAGTGTCATACACTGGGCCTGTGTCACTCATGTGAAGTTCCTGCATATTTGCCATTATCATCACAGCTGCATTTGCTTTCAAATCCTCCATGTCATCATCTGAATATGCATTTGCCGTGAAGCTGTTTTCTTTGTCTGTGAGAGTGCCCCCTGATTCATCCTTTAGAGCTAGAAGTAATGCCTGCTTATGAAATTCACTGCCTCTAACCCTAGGTTTAGGACATGCATTAGCCAGATGACCTTCCCCATTGCAGTTATAGCACTTAACCATAGTATTCCCAGTCTCTGTATTTCCAGTTTTAACAATTTCAACCCTTCTCTGAGGAGCACCTGCATTGTTCCTATTTCCACCAGTTGCATTAAACCATTGTCCATTTCCTGAATTTCCCATATAACCTCCTGAGCCCGTTCTTCCATAGTTACGATTCTGTATTTCAACCCGTCCATCTTGTACGACAGCTTGATTCCTTGTGTTAGATGAAGTGCGAAGATGATTGTTGGATTTGTTTAAAACTTTGCTGAAGCCACGAGCAATGAGTGCAAATCCTTCATTCAAAGAGTTGAATGCATCGTCTTCGTCATTGTTTGTATTTGTGTAGAACATGGTGTCAGTGTTGTCATAGGGGACAAGTTGATTGTCAGTAGATTGCTGTGTCGAATCATATGAAATAAGTTGAGTTGATGGGGTTTGTTAAGGGTAGGAAAAGTGATGTTATTGTTGGACATAAGCATGGTTTGACTGTGGAGGTGGAGCAAAGTGAGATTGAGCTAACAGTGCCAATGAATTTGGAGTTGTAGGAGGTGAATAAGTTCCACGAAGAGCTCGATCTTTGTCAACTTCAGATTGATGGTGCTTCAGATAATCATACAACAACCCATACGATGCATTATGAAGATTTTTGGCTTGGCGAACAAACGTGACATATTTTTGCCAATCTGGACCAAGACAGCTGAGAAACTTAGTGTTGATTGCAATCCTTGGTAAAACAATGTTGTGTCTGGCCAAGTCATTGATGATGTTTGTGAACCGATGGTAATAAGACTCTAGTGAGTCCCCTGATTCAATCATGAACATTGTATATTCGAGGTAAAGTTTGGATTCCATGTCTTCTTGGTTCAGTTCAGTGCCTTCCATTAAGAGATGAACGTGTTCCCACATGTCCTTAGCTGTTTTCTGAGCATCAATGCTTCGGAAAATCGGATTAGGTATTCCCTAAAGAATATATGACATTGCAAGTTCATTTGCTTCTCGATGAAGTATTTGTTCTGGAGTAAGTTAAGTTTCAGGAAAAGGGGCCACGGTTTCAGGTCTTGTGTAACCACCCGTAATTTTCCAAACTGATTTGTAAATAATAAATTATATTTATTATTTCCTAAGTTTCACTTTAGAACTTTTCCGAACTTATTTGAATCGAATACGAGAAGTTATCTCGCGAAACGTGAAAACCGCACACAATGCGTACCGGCACAACCGTAACTCGACAAACATTTTTATGTGATTTTTATACTATTTATGAGAAAATAGTCGTGTGAATACTCGTTTTTCGCGGAAAAATCGTTTTAAACACAAAGGCATAATTTGCGTGTCCTAAATCGGTCGTTTAATAGCTTAAATAGGTCCCACACTCTTAATATATAAAAGATTTACAAAATAGCAAGAACAGTCCCTGTGATTAAATTTCGTCCGCCACCTTTAACTTTGGAGAAAATATAATTTGGCCCTTGTGTTTTATTTTCGGGTATATAAAGTACCACTTAGAGTTTCAAAACCCTAATTCACTCATAACACTCTCACTCTAAAATCCAACGTCGCTACTTTTCCGGCCAAAACTCCGAACAGATTCCGGCCACCTGTTTTCCATGCCGCCACCGCTCAAAGGTTTAGATCAAGGGTCGTTTGGTACAGATCTAGTACAAAGGGTCACGATGGAGGCTTTCTAGAGTTTTTTTGGGTTCGTAGCCACCACAGCCCCTCCTCGTCTTCCTTTTTCCTCACCTCCTTGGTATGAAGAAAACCTAAACCCCATTTTTGGTAATCTTTGTTTAAATCCGAATGTAGATCGTATTGTATAGTTTCATGGATAAAAAGTGGATTAAAAACGTTTTTAAATTCAATTCGTGTGGTTTAAAACGTACTTCGAATCTATTTCGTGTGGTAAAACGATTTAAAGGGGCGTTTGTTTGATTCAGTTATGAAATGGGTCGGGTAAAAACCTGATTAGGGTTTGGTCGTGACCCGTAATGGGTCACGAATTGGCTTGGTTTTGCGTAAACTTTTGACACTACTCGTTATGTGGTGATTTTTTTTAACTCGAAATGCTCATAATTTTGTTTAGAGTCTCGTTTGGATTCAGATTAGCTTATTTTGCGATTTATTCGATTGTAAAAGTGTGTTTGGTTTATGATTTGGTGTCGTTTAACAAAACCACAAGTGTGGTGTTTGTCGGCTCGGTATTGCAAGACACACAAGGGGTGTGAGCTCGTTGGGTTTCTCTTGTGGTCCAATGACAGCCCACGTAGGGTTGCTTTGACTCGATTCACCGCAAGGAAACCACAAAGGTGATTTGTTTGTCTCGGATGACAACAGTAATAACTAAGGGGTGTTTGTAATTGAAAATTTTATTTCTTTGTTAATGCTTGGAATTGAAGGTGTGTTTGAAAAACCGGAAATGGCTGCGCACACGTTTGTGTTTGGATTTGCATTCGATTTGGTATTGTGTTGGTTCCTGTCACGGGGTGCGTTTGGTTGTTAACGGGCCAAGCCCACAAACAAATACTAGAGGGTGTGTTTGGTTTGAATAAAATGTTGGGTAACTTTTATTTTAAACTCATGTGAAATATATTTTTAGTTATGGTGTTATTATTTTGCACACTTCGAACATCGGACTAACATATCTAATTGTCGTCGACTTTTGTGTTTTCTTGGTACGTTTCGGTTACTTTTGGGATCGATACTTGAATACGGACTAAACATATACTTAACGGACAAAATATAACAGATTATGACTCGAATCATTTGGACAAATCATTAGACTTGTATCGAATCATTTGGACAAACTATTGGACTCATTAGACTCATACCGGATCTAAGATGCTAAACTAAAACTTATTCAACTAATAACAAACTGTAAAACTCGATAACTAATATATATTCTAAACAGTGGGATCAATTATTCTCATTATAAACTTGTCAGGAAATATTACTTTGAGGAAATTGATCTCTATTTAAGTCGCAACGACTTGGGAAAGTTGTATAAATGGACGCATCATGCCGAAATTTATAAAACTTTCTAGACTTATACTTTTATTTCGAAACTGTTTATCTTTATGAAACCAGACAATAATCGAAACTCGTAGTTTTTAGTAACTTGTAAACTTTTACCATGTGGTATACTAATTTGAGTTTTCCTATAAAACTTAAATTACCTTTCCAAAACTTTATTGATTATTTCCAAACTATTGGGGATTATTGGGTAAATACCGAAACTTACCAATTGACTTACTTTCTTGAGGTAATCATTACTCCCTCGACTTCTTCCTTGTTATTAGCTCCTCGACTTGAGTTCTCGTCGGTACTTTCTTGACCATTCTTTTACTACTTTCATAATATATTGGGATATATATTATTCTTTGGCGTGAGTTGTATTTTGAGTCTATGCTTTCTTACCACCACATGAAATGTTGAAACTGAACTTTTCTTACGAGAAATAATACTGAACTTTTCACAAACATTGATACGAGTATTCCATGAAAACTAAGACACTTTGTCATTTGAAAACTCATTTACTTTATGAGACGTATTCTGAGTTAACTATATACTTATAGGGTTGTGCCGATCCCGTACCGTTGTGCCTGTACTTCTTGACGCCGTTGTGTTTTTACTACTTGATGCCATTGTGTTACTTGTATTGCTACATACTGAGGTGAGTTCATGGCCCCTACTTTTTCTTGTTTTGAAATACTTTTGGGGAGAATACATGCACACTTTACTCATTCATTTTACTCGAACTCCTTAATTAAATTATACTCATACATGATTTAATTACTCGGAAGCATTCTCTGCTTTGATTTAATACTTGTTTGATTTCTTGAATGCATTATTATGTACTCGTTACATACTTGATTTTTACTCATGGACACAAGTGCTTGAAAACATATATGTGAGTTTATAGCCCCACTTTACTTATACTTGTTTTACCAATTTTGGGGTGAGAAACTTGCAAAATATTTTCTAGACCACAAACAATACTTTACTTTCTTAAAACTATTGCGTAGTTAGCCTAAGCCCCTGAACCCACTGTTATGCCCGCCTTCATGAACCGTTAATTCCTGCTGGGAAGCGCGATTGATATAAATAGATCTATTGGGGTGACTCCCCCGTTTGGTTGGCCAGACGGGTCAATGCGAGCGTATACCATTAAACACTCGCTATGGGCCCCTAATTATTATTTATGTGCTACATTGTAGTGCACTGAACTGTCGAGCTTCGGTTGCATGAACTTAGTGCTAGCGTAATAGACTATTACTTTGATGTGTCATTATATTCGTTGTAATGGTCACATACCTTGCTTATGGTCCAACTCTATTGCTTAATACTTATGGTCTACTCTACCAATGCTTTTTTTTTCATGACGCTGTGAGTGAAGTAGTGGTCACTAATACTAAACTTGATTTGTATGTGAACAATTATTCACACTCGAAAATCTTGTGGTCCACTTTATTAATTTACCTAAAGGTAAACTTTATTTTCATGACATTGTGAGTGACACAATGGTCACAAAACTTTTTATTGAACTCACATTATTTTTACTGCTTTATCATAAACCTATGAACTCACCAACCTCGTGTTGACACTTTTAGCATCTATTTTCAGGTTTAAGGCGATAGCCTAGTTGTGGAGGCTTTTGGCATGGCATGGCATGGTCATAGATGACTCTGATGTATTTGGGACCGCTTTACTTCTTTTATGGGCTTATATTTCCGCACTGTTTTTGGAATGCTGTAAACAAAATACTTTTGAATATGAAACTTCTTTTAAACGGTTGAGGTAAAACCGTTCTTTGTACCTTGTGTTGTGATACAAATTTAGTAGCACCTAAACATGTATGCTTTCGCTAAACCAGATTTTGGGGGTGTTACATCTTGGAGGAATAGCAGTTGCATTTCCTAGAACCGTTGTGGTTGACATTTGGAAAGGGCCTTCAAGTATAACCTTTTTCATATATTGGCCATGAGGTTTCTTGAGTTCTATGAACCTTAAGAATCTACTTGCACATTGAACATAATTTCCAGGAGTGAGTATTGGAGGTGTGTCAAATGATCCAGCTTCATGTCTAGATTGTTGGTTGCTGATGGCCTCACACATTTGATCAAACTAGTGTGGTTGTTTTGCAGGGAGTGGGAAGGATTGCATTGGTTGTTGTTGGTATAGTTGTTGTTGAGGAAATTGTTGTTGTGGATAGAATTGATGTTGTTGCATGAATAGTTGTTGTTGAGGATACTGTTGTTGAAAATAGTTAAAGTAAGGTGGTTGAGACATTGTTACACTTGTGTAGATGATGGATCTTGTAGATGGTTATAAAGTGTGATGTGTTGTTTAGAAATTTAAGTCCTTGTTTGAAAGTTTCTTGAGTAGCTAGTTCGAAGTTTGCAACCTAGTTCGAAACTTTATGAAGTCCTTTTTCGAAACTTTGTGAAGTCCTTGTTAGAAAATTTTATGATGTCCTAGTTCGAAAATTCCTTAGTTCGAAAGTTTCAACCTTTGTTCGAAACTTTGAAGGCTAGCTCGAAAGTTTCAAATTTTCGAATTAAACTTTCTAACTTATACAAATTAGAAAGATTTCCAAGTGTCAATGTGTTTTCAAACTTATACAAGAGAGAAAAACACAGAGTAGTCCAACAATCCTGCTGAATATCCCTGGAAGGCTAGTTCGAAACTTTAGGGTTTAAGAGCTAGTTCGAAAAAGAGGGTTTTTGAGCTAGTTCGAAATTTTGTCAGTTTTTTTTTAAACAATTAAAGCACACTTAAAACATATTTTAAAACCAAGATTCTTGTAAAACTAACCTTAAAAACACTAAAACTAAACGAAAGGTGCAAACTTTAACGTTTTTAAGGAAGGTATTGGTAGTTTGAAATTTTGTAGAATGAAATACGCTTTTGAAAAGCTTAAATTTAGCGAAAAAGTTTGAAACTTTCTTGTTTAACAAGGTGTATAACACTAGTTTGTAATAAAAAAAAACTGTTAAATACTAAGAAACAAACAAGATAGAACAAAAACTTAAAAAATACGAATGGAAAAGAAATACAAAACTAGCTCGAAAACAACACAAGAACACTTATAACCTTCCTCTAGCGATTGATACCACTTGATAGGTCACCATATTATAAACACACAAGTATAGATATGAGAGAAATAGATAGAGAAATAGATTTGGTCGATTTACTCAATATGAGAAATAATAAGACAATAGTTTCACTAGCATATGAAATAAACCAACAAGATAAATGTATGATATAAGTAGTATTTATAAAGAAGGAAGCAATGGCAACACACCCTCTTCCTTCCTTTCACGAAATGGGCGTAAGACATAGGCTCATGGGCTTACTTCATAAGCCTACTAATTTAAACTAACATATAAGCCTTATAACTAAACAACCTATTACATAATTAAATGACCAACACTTGAGAATAATAAAACGCATTCCTAACAATAAGCCCTATATTTATAGGGTAGTAAAACTTGTAGAACAAGATAACCTAATTATTCTAGAACCAACAATAAGCCCTATATTTACCAGGGATAGTGGGTTCAACATTTTCAGTCCAAGTAGAGACCCAGTTGTTCTAACTTCATTCTTTTGGACTTGAGCTTCTCTTTATCAGGGTGATTAGCAATCTTTTTCCTCAGGTCCAAACTGAACCCAGCATTCTCAAGGGTCTTGACTAAGCAGCCATTACCTGGTAACCA
Source organism: Artemisia tridentata subsp. tridentata (assembly GCA_021014915.2). NCBI lineage: Eukaryota > Viridiplantae > Streptophyta > Magnoliopsida > Asterales > Asteraceae > Artemisia > Artemisia tridentata. The sequence goes on from CP139509.1 coordinate 307,625,382, forward strand.
ATCAAGGCATCAACCCCAGCTTTGTCGATGTCACTCCATCTCTGGAAGGCCTCATTCACAACGGAATTGTAGAAGAAGATTCCATACTCAGGCTTTTCTATGACCATGTTGTTGACAAAGGGAACTCCTTCGGGAGGGACTCGATTGCATTCAAGTCCAGGCACTTTGATCTCAGACTCATACTCCACGTGTTTCCTCTTCATTCTTGAGGATTGACCTAGAGCCTATTGAGGAGCTGGAGCTATAAGAGTAGACTAAAGTCCAAGTTCTTTAGCTATTTCCTTTAGTCTGTCGTACCTATTCCACAGTGAAGTCATCAGGTCCTTGACGATAATATTTCTTTTCTTCTCAACAATTAGACCCAATTCATCAAGCTCAGATATGCCAAATTCAGAGAACTTGAATGGATCATGCACTTCAAATTCCCTTTTGTCATTGCCCCTGTATATAAAGATAACTACTGGCTTGGTGGTGGCTTGAATCTTTATATCTGTGATAGGTTCAGGCCTTCGTCTCTAGGTCATTGTCCAGGTGTCCTGCTCAATTTTCTTCCTTTTATTCTTAGCCAATTTTTGAAGTCTTTCAGTCTGTTTTCTTTTGAGAGCAGCCAGCCTTTCATCCTGAGCCTTTTTAAATTTCTCCCCCACCTGATCTCTGGTGACATTCTTTGGATCAATGCCAAGTGTTGTTGCTTCTTCCTGAACAATTTCCATGATTGCTTTGTGAGTCAGGGCCAACCTTCTCTTTTCTTCAGCTGCCTTTTTCCTTGCCTCCTTCTTTTCAATGTAATCATTGATTTGATCATGTTTCATGTGATACATCTTCCCATTGATCTCATATGGAACTTTGATGGGTTCATCAGGGTCCTGTTGAATCTTTTTTTTTTTTTTTTTTTTTTTTTTTTTTTTTTTTTTTTTTGGGTAAAGGGATTACCCCGGTAAATGTATTAACCAAAAAAAAATAATGTTAAGTACAAATGGAATGTGGCAGAGGTAAAAAAAAACCCTAAATTCGTCTCTCTCCTTTGGAGATTTCCGGCCGCCACCCTCCCCTTAATTCCGGCCACTAAAACTGCCCATTCGTCCTCTCTATCTCTATTATAAGGGATATGCAATACGAATCTGGGTAGTTTCATTCATTGGAGGGTGGTTGGCATCATATTATCTCTTATCTTTCTCGGATCTCTCTTGTTTGTGGTGATTTTTTTCCCTAAATCGTTTTTTGTAAATCGTTTTAGGGTTTTAAACCGCCATTGATTTTCTGATCGATCCCTATATATCCTTTAATTCTAAGTCGGTTTCTCTGATTTATATATACTATAGGGTCGATTTTTAACTTGCTGCATATATTTATCATTCAACGATTCTCTTTTTAAGGGATTCGTTTTTCTTTATGCGCAAGTCTTATTCTGGCAAGATCTAATCCCTAATCGTTCCTGATTTAAATCGGTTTTAATCGATCTGTTATTAGGGTTTAGGTTTTTTGGTTTCCTTATTAACCCTAAACGATTTCTTCCCTTATATATGTCTGATCGTTTGTGGTTTTTAACCCTAAACGATTTACTTTTTAAATCGGTTTTAGGGTTTCTGGTTATGGTTCGATCGTTCAGACTTGAAAGGTTTTATTTTTCTTCGATCTGCTTGGTTGGTGAGCGTACCATGTTCTTGACTTTCATAGATCTTATTGCTAACATGGTACGTGTGGATTGTTGTGCTTAATGGATTACGAAACCCTATTAGGGTTTTGTATATTATCTGATGTGATTGTAAGTGATCATTGATCTGTTTTCATGTTGGTGCTGTTATGTACGTGGGATTATGGTTTGTGTTCCTGTAAGTCGATTATGAATTTGGGTCATCTTGGAAGTGGTGCTGCTGATTCGATATTGGAAGTGGGTTTTGGAGAGTGTATGTCAAGTTATCTTGTGTAAGTCAAGTTCTATGATTCTTGTTCAAAAATCATCTTGGATGCTGCTGATCGTTTGGGTAGTTTTGCTTATGTGTTTCTTTGTCATCTAACTACTACGATCATGATGGATAAGTTAGGGTTTAATCCCTATTATTGGTTCGACTAATGGGTTATTGTTATGGTGCTGCTGTTGATCATATACGCTTATGCTAGGTTTTATTCCTAGCAAATGGATCGTTTCACACACCTGCTGTCTTGTTTGTCGATGGAAGTTAGGGTCGTAACCCTATTATTTTCTTTAGGTGAGGATGTTGCTGTTGCGTGTGACTATTCTTACCAATAGATGTTCGTTGAAGATCGTTTGGATTCTTCATGGAAGTTAAGATGGAGCGCCATAATGATATAGAAGGCTCAAGTGTTTCTTGAGTAGTATTGTAAAATTTTTATTTACTTTTGTCATTATTGGTAGTTTCATTTTATTGTAAGTTATAAGAATGGTTTGTCATTCTTATATTCGAGTCTGTAAGTGTCCTTAGGGACTGAGGTGAGGGACATCACCCTCATCCTATTGTACCTCAACGTTTTTTTTGGAGTAATGAATTTTGCCGGGGTGAATAAACCCTTTTACCCAAAAAAAGAATGTGGCAGAGGCACCACATTAACCTCAAGCAAAAAGCTTGATAAACTAGTGTTTATGACAGGCCATAAACACAACAACCTAGCTAAATTACAATCAACTAACTAGGAATAAACAAGAATAAACTTGTGACCAGCGAACATCCCGCTTCCACCCGTAAGCATGAAAGGAGCAAGGCGACCCAGGAAGTTTGCCTCGTTAAAAACCCTTTCCAAGAAAAAACCCAGTGGGAAAACCTTGGAGGAGGGAAAAAGAGTACAACCCATTCCTGGCACTCCCCTCATGAACAAGACAAGCACATAGTGAGCATCCATCATGGCGTTGAATCAGTAGCAATGATCACCGATCCAGGTAGTCTCCATGTATCCAAAATCCTTCTCACCTGCGTAGATTTCCTAGTAAATCGAAGTGAAAGGATCTTCAACCGAACAGTGGTAACAATATCATCGAACACCTAGTATATGACTTCAGACCCTTCTTAAAAAGCCTCGAATTACGCTCACGCCAAATAAAATAACATATAGCAGCAAGAAGTAGACGGGAAATCACACTACTAGCAGACCCTCCTTTAGACAAAGGTATTAGACATGCAACAGCATCCTCCAGTCTAGGTGGAATATTATCCATACCACATAATGCACGAACTCTCGTCCACACCTGTAAAGAAAAGGGGCACTCAAAAAAGAGGTGAGTATGAGAGTCAGGTTGATTATCACAAAATAGACAACGAAGCAGGTTCAAGTCAGTAGAAGGACCGACATCCCATTGCCTCAATCTATCTTGTGTTTTTAGCTTGTAATTAACAACAAGCCACATATGGAACGCATGCTTAGGGATACACTGAGAGAACCACACAACATGAAACCACGGGACCAGATTAGTACTCGCACGAATCGAATCCCAAACACAAGAAATAGAAAACGACTTAAAATCTCCATTAGGCAATTTCCAAACCAGCTCATCATCAACACCATCAATTAAAATGGGCGCAGTGATAAGCAATAAATCAGGAAACATAGTAGTCCACTCCATAGGCCATCTCCAAGCTCCATCAATGAGAAGATCACACACGGTATCCACCATAGAAAACCCAAAACGAGATATATCCCTAGCAGTAAGCAAACTCCGAAGCGGGCTCAAGTGGCACCAATTGTCAAACCATATAGACGCCCTTTTACCATTACGGATATAGAACCAGAAAAATGGCCGAATAACAGGACGAATCATAAGCAACTTCCTCCATCCCCAACTCATATCACCCGTGCAAGGAACATCCCAGAAACTTCTACCACGAAGTTTATAAGTATGAATCCATTTAACCCATAATGATTCTTTATGAGTCAAAATACTATAGATGTGTTTTGCCATAAGAGCCACATTAAAATAATGAAGACTCCGAATACCAAGACCACCCTCTTCCTTGGGTTTACAAATATCCTCCCACGCCACTTTAGCCTTACCCTTTTTCATATCACCTTGACACCATAAAAACCCACGCATGAGTTGCTCGATATCATGGATGACACGAACAGGAAGGATAAAAACAGAAGCCCAATATATATGCATAGACGATAATACAGAAATAATGAGCTGTAAACGACCCGCCATAGATAAGAATTTATTCTTCCAATCAGCAATCCTATTTTGAACCCTTTCCACGAGAACCTTACAATCCCGATACAACAACCGTGAAGATATAAGGGGAACACCCATATACTTAACAGGGAGAGTACCTTCATTAAAAGATAAAGAGTTCAAAATAGCTAACTTCACCTGGTTAGGAACATGACAAAAGAAGGCCGTACTCTTAGGAATACTCGGGACCAAGCCTGACACGTTCTTGAACTCATTCAAAGCATCCATAACCACATTAGCCGACAGAACATCCCCATGAGTAAAAATAAAAAGATCATCAGCAAAACATAAGTTAATAATTTTCTGCCTTTCACATAAGTTGTGATATTGGAAATCATTCGACTGCTCCACCTTTTGCTGCAATAAAAGAGTTAAGACTTCCATAACAAGAGTAAATAAATATGGAGACATAGGATCACCTTGGCGAAGACCTCTTTTACCTCGAAACCAACCATAAATATCACCGTTAATGCATATGGAGTACGAGACACTAGTAACACAAGCCATGATCCAAGATATCATCGTGGAATGGAATCCAAAACCAATAAGAACGGTTTTAAGAAAACGCCAATCAACAGTATCATATGCCTTCTGAATATCAATCTTAAAAGCACATCTAGGCGGTCCACGCGGCCGATGATAATTACGCATTAATTCTTGCGTAAGGAGAATATTATCCGAGATACTACGCCCCGGGACAAAAGCCGACTGATTAATACTAACAACATCTCCAAGACCCTCTTTTATTCGATTAGTAATGATTTTACTAATGCATTTATAAAGAACATTACAACAAGAGATAGGTCTATAATCATTTACCTTTGAAGGCGTAGAAACTTTAGGAACAAGAGCAATAATGGTATGATTAAGCTCCTTAAGAAGTTGCCCATTGGTAAAAAAATCCCGAATCGCCAAACATACATCATTACCAACAACGTCCCATGCCTTCTTAAAGAAGGCAGCCGTGAAACCATCCGGACCCGGTGCCTTGTTATCACCGATAGAGAACATAGCATCTTTGATTTCATTGTTAGTAACATCCCTAACCATCCAATTAGCCTTAACCGAATCAATGGTAGAAGAGAAACTCAATCGATCAGAGAGCTGATTGGTAATGGCTTCTACACCAAGGAAATTCTCATAGTGTTGAACAAAGACATTTGGAACCTCATTACCTTGATGCAAAATATTGTTAGCGTCATTAATAAGCTCAATACGACTCCTATGATTCCGACTCTTAACAATATTATGGAAGTGACTGTTCAGTGACTGATGGGGAGGGCTGTTCAGTGACTGGAACTTGAGGAGATGATGGTTTGAATGATTGTAGCGGGACAACAGTAGTGGTTGTTGAGAAAGTAGCTTCTGAAGTGGATGGAGGGATTGTTGAGATGATCATAACTATGGTTGTTGATGCATTCTCCCCCTTAGACTAAGGGAGGGATTTCTAGTGAGGGTTCAATTGCCTGAAGAGTTGTTGAGGCTTAGTGATTTGAACTGTTGTGGGAACTGGATTTTTTGCAGTTCTCTCCCCCTCAACAGGTGCTTGAGCTTCAGTGGGAGCAGCTGTTGATGTAGGCGTACTGCTAGAGGGGGCTTAAGAAGTTCCCTTGAAGGCTTGAAGGAAGTCCTTCATCATTGTTTTGATGCCTGAGGTATCCTTTCTGAGAGTGGATACTTCAGTGTGGATATCAGCTTGTGTACTTTCAAGGGCAGTCAGTCTAGGCCCAAGATTCCAGGCCATAAACATTGCTGACTTTGCCCATTCAGCAAGAGCTTTGTCTTGAGAGCTGAGGGTGGTCTTGATGGTACTGATGTTGGAGAAAAGATCTGGAAGATCAAGGCCGTTGATGATCGTGATAAGTTCAGTGAGACTTGCAGAGTTTATGATGTAACGCCTTGTTGAGTTCCGGATCATCTTTAACAGCCACTTGAATTGCTGTAACACCTTGCTGAAGATTTTTTAGGGATTTAAGGAACCCATTGAGATTTGTATCCAGATTAGTCACGGAATGCAGAATTACTGCACGGTGCTCCATACTGTCAAAATGATATTCTTCAACAGTGGTCCTTAAATCAGCATAAGAGGCAGCTGCTTCAGTATGCTTTTCCCATTGTTCATCAGTGATTGCTGTGAAGAGAGCGTGCGAAGTCTTCCTGAGAAATTTCACCAATTCCCTTTCAGTGAGTGGCATGGTGTTGTCATACTTCTTTAGCAGCTTAGAAGATGTAGCAGAATTAGATGAAGAGCTTGCTTGAGAGGGAGACTGATGTTCTTGTTCAGGCTGTGTTATTTGTTGTTGTGGTGAAGGCTGATGTTGTTGGTCAGCGTCTGGAGCATCAGAGTCCAGGTCTTCACTAGCTGCAAAGACTTCTTCATCTTCACTTTTGGCTTGCTCATCTTCAGAGAGAAGAAGAAAAGCTTCAACATCAACCAAAGTGTTCAAAAAAACCCTAATTAAACTCTGGCGAAAAACGATTAACACCTATTCCCTAACAATCGAACGAAAAACCTTGTAATTCTTAATCTTCTTCACTTTAGTGGGTCGGTTAACTATTATATTGGTTTTTTCCCTTCTACTCTTTTTGTGGCTGCATGTGAATTAATTTGCAAACCGACTTTCTTCTATTCTATTCGATTTAAATATTAACAATCTCATAGTTGGTCGGTTTTTAATTGTATTGGTTATATTCACCAGTTCTATTATTCTAATATATAACCAATTAGTATTACATGCAAATTGAATATGGGTGCTGGTTGATTTGTTCGTGCGTTAACATTTAAACCCTAATCTTGTGATTAGGGTTTTCTCTTCTTTATTGGTTTTTGCATGATTTGCTGGCTACTGTTTCGAGATTATTGTGTTTACTGATTGTGGTTGTGGGTTGTTGAGAGATGGAAAAGGGGTTTTTGACAAACAAGAGTGTGAACAAGGGTACGAATGCATCTGGTTCGAAGGATGCTGGTCAGGTTAATGTGGATCTTAGTGAATTGGCTGCTCATATGAGTAGGCTCAAGGGACAAGAGGATGGTTCGGGTGTGCAACAACTACGTAAAGCTACTAGGGTTTTGAACAACCCTACGTTGGATTCCGATGGCACCGAGGCTGTTGGTGTTTCTACTACTAGTCTTGGTGAGTTGAATTCGGGTTTAATGATGAACCCTAGTAATTCTATTGGTGTTGACGTGGTAGAGAATGCATGGGCTGTTAATGATGGAGCCGGTTTCACTTGATCATTCTAATCCTAAAGTGGTTAGCAATTCGAGTGGTGTTTTGAAACAGCCTTCGGCTCATGTGGATGCTAATCAGTCGTATGGGGTTGATAAAGTGGTATTGGATGCATGTAAGAACTTTGAGGAAGCAATGAATGGAGTACAATCTAAGAATATGGAGAATATGGCTGCTTCTACTCCATCACATGTGTTGAAACAGCCTATTGTTAAGGAGAAAGTTCATGTTGTCAACACGCATGATCCTCAGGCTAGTCATAAGTCTTATGCATCACTTCTCAATAACAACATTAAGAATAAGAGAATTAATTTTCGAACTCTTATTAATGATGAAAGTGATGACAAGGCTGATATTACATTACCTAATGACTCGGTTGAAGAGGTTAGATACAGGTTTGCTAATACTTTATTTGGGTATTTTCTAGGGAAGCGTTTGGCTTTTCCTATAGTTGAAAATTATGTGAAGAATACATGGGCCAAATACGGTATTATGAAGGTTATGTTGAATGACAAATTTTTCTTTTTCAAGTTTGCTTCTAAGACTGGTATGGAGCAGGTGTTAGAGAATGGACCTTGGTTTATTCGAACTATCCCTTTGATTTTGAACACTTGGACTGCTACTATAACCATGAAGAAGGATGATATAACGAAGATTCCAGTTTGGGTGAAGCTCCATAAAATCCCTTTGGCTGCGTATACTGAAACTGGCCTCAGTTTGATTGGTACTAAACTTGGGAGGCCGATTATGTTGGACGCTTATACCTCTAATATGTGCCTTGATTCATGGGGTCACACCTCCTATGCTCGAGCCCTTATTGAAGTATCGGCTGATCAGACCCCTTTGAAATCGCTGGTGGTTGCTATTCCGTTAATTGATGTACCTGGTAACTCATATCACACCATAGAAGTTGAGTACGAATGGCAGCCCCCCCATTGTGAAGTTTGCAAAGTGTTTGGTCATTCTAATGATCAATGCTCTAAGCGTGTTAATGAGGTGAACTCTTCTATTGACACAAATGACGGTTTTATTGATGCTAATCGCAAGGGAGGAAAGGGTAAGCAACCTGCTAAAACTAATCGTATTTATGGTGTTCATCTTACTAAGCCTCCTCCTAAGTTTATCTATCATGCTAAAGCTAAAAAAGTGGACACTGAAGCTTCTACTTCTTCTGTTAATAGTGGGAAGTCGGATATGCAAGGGAAGTCGGATGATGTTGGAAATGCTAGTAAGGTTAATGATGGTAAATAGGGTAAGGGTACCACGGGTAAGTCGAGTAATGTGGCGAAGGTCAAAACCAAAACTTCAAATTCGTTTGATGTTTTGGCCTCTTTGGCAGAGGAAGATGCGGTTGGGTTATCTCAGGAGGTTAAAGGGTCGCATGATTAGTGTGTGAGCAATTTGAAAGAGAAGGTGCAGGATACGGCTTCCAAACCGAGTACTTCTGCTGCTCCACATACTTCTTCTTCTAAAGGGGTTAAGGCTCCTAAACCTTCTATTGTCCTATCTTCTAGTGCTTCTGCAATCAAGTGTGGTAACCCATTTTCTAAGGTGGGTGATATAGTTGATTCGGAAAGTGATGAAGATGAGGTGTATGAGCCTGATAATCCTATGGGAAGTTACTTTTCATTAGTAGGTGGAGATAACGACCTTGAGGATTATTTATCCGATGATTATGCGGCTCAGGTTTACGACTTACCGGGACAATTCCATGATTTCAAGATCCAAAGTCGTGCTAGGAAGTAACATTTTATTTAGTTTTTTTTTCATAAGATTGGCATGTCATCTTATGTTGCTTATTGGTTATTCTAGTTGTTGGTAGCTAGTTGTTCATTTATGGCATGTCATAAATGTTCTAGTGGTTGTTCAAGCGGCTGGCTTGAGGTTAATGTGGCAATTCAGCCACATTCCATTGTACTTTAAATGTTTTTTTGGTTAATATATTTTACCAGGGTGGAAGATTACTCCCTTTTACCAAAAAAAAAAAAGTGTTCAACTGCAAAAAAAGTTTGTCAGTTTGGTCGGGTCCTGAACCCTCTAATCCAGCAGAGTGGGTTTGCTCTGCCTGGTCCTTAGGGTCAGGCCCTAAGGAATGCGCACCTTCTTGGGGTGTTGGTGGTTCCATATCAGCGGGTGGTTTGTGTCCCCCTGAGTCTTTGTCCCCAGTTGTCCTTTCAGATACTGGTGGGGTTGTGCCAGTACCATCATCAGGAACGGAGGTGTGTAGTGGTTCCATATCAGCGGGCGGTCTGTTTCCCTCTAAGTCTTTGTCCCTAATGTTTAAGCCCAAGGAAACTGATGGGGTTTTTTCAGTCTCCTTCATTGGCTTAGGTGGTACTGCTTGGTCCTCCTTGGGTGTCTCTGTAGGCTTGGGCTTTCTTTTCCTCTTTAGAGGCTGTGCTCCGGAAGCCTCAGAGTCATGTAACTTGGGTAAGGTCGGAGTTGCAGTCTGAGACTTCCCTCCCTTCTTCTTTAGAGATAGGGGAGGTGGAGACACTGAATCCGCATGATTTATTACAGAAATCATATGGTCCTTCAATGCAATAAGGTGGACTTGGGCAGGGTCCTTTTTAAAATTTGATGGACTCAGGATGCTGCAAGTAAAACCAATTTTGACATCCTGAGTGTAATCGAAACCCAGCAACCTTTCAAGATCACATGAGATAAATCTATGATAAGACACGTATGTATTCCTAGTCTTACTTAAGAGCTTGGTTATAACATCACTGTAAATGATCTCACCCATGTCAATCTCAGTCCCAGTGACGAGACTGTAGGCCATCAACATTTGAATAGAATTAATATGTTCAGTTGACGAGTAGTTCCCGCCGAGAACCTGAATGACAAAGGTGAATAGGATTCTCCAAGCCACAGGAAATGAGTTTTTGGTTACTAGAATTTTATCCACGTAACTTCGTTTTAAGGCAATGCTGCCTAGCTCAGCCTTGACAACATCTTGGTGAAGGTGAGGGGAATACTCACCCTGTTTATAGGCCAATCCATTGGATGAACAGAAGGTGTCGTAGTCAGGGGCGATTTTCCTGCAGCCTCCTCTTCATTTTTTCCGGCCAAAACCACCCCTAAAATCGCCTCTCTACTTCTAAACGATCTTCTGATTCGTTTGGATAGTATGCAATCGATGTTAGGGTTGTGTTAAATCAAAGAGGAGGCTGTTCAAACCCTAAATAGCTCTTTTTCGATCCACCATCTATTCTGATTTATATCTCTGATTCATGGATCGATCTATTTATTCTAGGGTTTAATCTTATGGTTATCCTTGGTTTATTCAGTCGATTTTTGGTTATTAGGTTTAAATCGATTCTGATGGTTTTTTTAAGGATTAATCGCCGCCTATTTTCTTGATCGATCCTTTTTGTTTCCTTATTATCTAAGTCGGTTTTGATCGACTTTTATATTTATTATGAGGATCTCGTTGTTGCTGCACATTATTTATCCAGGGTTACGATTTCCCTTTTGGGTTTCGTTATTTTGTGTGCTTTTTTCCAGGTCTATGGACTTAATGCTTATAAAACCTCTTTAGGTTTTTACTTTCAATTGGTTCATGGTTTTGTTGGGTTTGTTCATAAAGGCTGCGCTTTGGTGGATCTTGTTAGGGTTCACCATCACTCAACGAACTTTTTGGGTTCGTCTAGTGTGCGGATGTTTATGATGTGTGTGTCTACCTGCTCGTTATTTGGAAGTTGGTAATATCATGTATGTAACTTTGGACGTGGGTTTTGAGAGAGATGGAAGTCATGTTATTGGAGGTGTAGGTTTTCGATATACCTACGGTATGGTTCAATCTGATTCTGCTGCTTGTTTTTGCGGTTCATGATTGATGGTTATGCAATGGCAATGTTTTCGAGCTGTTTTCATGTAACCCTCTCGTGAGGGTTTGCTTTGTGCATGATATCAAAGACCTATTTGCTGATTCTTATCTTGGTCTTGGGTTCGTATTTGCTGGAAGTTAGGGTTGTATCACCCTATGGTTATGTTTTATGCTCGGTATCACACTTATTTGCTGCTGTTCATGGTGCCATTTATTATTATTGCAGTATGGTTCATGAGTGTGGTTCTTATGTTATTGATGGAAGTTAAGTTTTAAAGGTTTCTTATTCAAAAAACTCTTTTTGTGTGTTTAATGGGTATTCGGTTTCGCATCTAAACGCACACTTTTGGAGCAAGGTTATGCTTGCTGCTCTATCCGTGGTTTTAGAGTCTCCCACCAACCGTTGTGTGGTATTTGTGAACTGATTCATATTGATGATTACAAGATCATGAAGGTATGGTGGAGGTTTTGTTTGTGGGGTTCTTGCTTCTACAAACAGATTATATGTTGAAGATAGCTTGGATGTTATCACGTGGATTCTTCATGGAAGTTAAGGTGGACCGCCATAGTGATATAGAAGGCTCAAGTGTTTTTCTTGAGTAGTATTGTAAATTTTTATGTACTTTTGTCATTATTGGTAGGTTCATTTTATTGTAAGTTATAGGAATGGTGTGTCATTCTTATATTCGAGTCTGTAAGTGTCCTAAGGGACTGAGGTGAGGGACATCACCCTCATCCTATTGTACCTCAACGTTTTTGGTGTAATGAATTTTGCCGGGGTGAATTAACCCTTTTACCCAAAAAAAAAGGCCAATCCATTGGATGAACAGAAGGTGTCGTAGTCAAGGGTGAGTGGCCTTTGGTCGTTCATCACTGTGAAATTGATGAGGTATTCTTTGAGGGGGTGTTGCTCAGACTCATCGGTGGGTGGATTTGGGTCAAAGGCAACTGCAGTGCTCCAAAACTCACCGAGAAGATTTTTGTAGAGCACTGAAGAAAATTTAGTGAAGTCAGTTTTAAGGGGACAGTTATATAAAAACTTGATGATTTCTTTGTAGGCCAACACTTCCTTTGGGTAGTTAAAATTGCCTACAAGATTGTTTGTTTGAAAGACGATGTCATTAAGAGTCATGTTTGCCCATTGAGGTGCATACACAATTCCTTGGTATGCTGCCATTGTTGAGTCAAGAAAAAATTGTTTTAAGGTTTTAAATGGCAGAATATCAAAACACCAGACGGTCATAAGTTGAGTCCAACTTGATCACTGTCGTGAAATGAGTGATATGTTATCAAGGAGTTTGATACAAAGACGGATATTTTAGTATGAATCTTCTTGACCAAGAAAACACAGTTTTGAAAATGTTTTTGACAATTGACTGAGACAATACATACAACTTTGCTTATGTGAAAAATTTCAGCAGAGTTTACTTAAAAGATTTGTGTGTATATTTTTTGTGAAATTTTGGGGGTATTTATAGAGTGTTGGTGAGAGAGTGGTTTGTGAATTTCAAAATGATTAATTTTGAAAACGGCTTAGAAGGACGATTAAGGTCTGCATGTAATGCCACCATTCCACTTACCCCCGTTTTTCGCAACCGTTGATGTGAACAGTTACGCAGTCCTGCAAAAGACCCTTTTGCAGAAGTTACATGATCACATAAAATATCAGAAGATATTCTTTGTGAGGAAAGGCATTTAATGCCAAGTGAAATTGGAAAGGTCAAGTGGGGGCCCAAGACATGGATGACAGTTAGACAAAAAACATATATTCTCTTAATTTAATATGTTCAGTTACCTACCTAGGACATCTACTAACTAAATACTTAGAACATTTAGTTTCGCATTCAATGTGTCTATTGCCAATGTTATGAGCCCCTGAATGAGTTCTTCATTCAGTGTGAAATGGATTGCTTATTCAGTGGGTTGGAGTTGATTTGCTAACTCACTGAGATATGTTGTTGATCAGGGACCAATTTCATGTTGATGATGATTACTCAGTGACTGGATTATCAATATCTAACATGCCTAGTTATGCTTTTAGTCTTCTGAAAGTAGGTTCATCCAAGGATTTTGTAAAGATATCAGCCAGCTGATATTCAGTGGGAATGAAGTGTAGCTCAATATCTCCTTTCATTATATGGTCCTTGTTGAAGTGATATCTTATATCAATGTGTTTGGTTCTTTGATGAAGCACTAGGTTATTAGAGATAGCAATTGCACTTGTGTTATCACCAAAATGGGTATCATCTTGTAATGCATGTCATAGTCAATAAGTTGACTCTTCATCTAAAGTACATTTGTACAACAACTGACAACAGCTACATATTCAGCTTCAGCTGAGGACATTGCCACTAATTGTTGTTTCTTGGAGCTCCAACAGACAAGTTTTTCTCTAAGAAATTGGCGAGAGCCTGAGGTGCTCTTTCTGTCCATGTTACAACCTGCATAGTCTGAGTCTAAATAACCTTTGAGATCAAAGCCTGAGCATTTTGGGTAGTATAAACCAAGGTTTAGAGTACCCTTCAGGTATCTGATGATTCTCTTGATGGCAGTGAGATGAGATTCTCTTGGATCAGACTGATATCTTGCACAAAGGCAGACTGCAAACTGAATGTCAGGCCTTGAGGCAGTTAAATACATTAGTGATCCTATCATCCCCCTGTATTAGGTTTGATCAATTGACTTTCCTGCCATGTCAGGGCCAAGATTATTGGGAGGAACCATTGGAGTTTTTACTGAAGAGCAGTCAGTGAGCTCATACTTTTTAAGTAGGTTCCTTGTGTATTTTTCTTGATTAATGGAGGTACCTCTATCAGTCTGTTTGATTTGTAATCCAAGAAAGTATGTAAGTTCTCCCATCATGCTCATTTCGAATTGCTTTGTCATCAGTTTCTCGAACTGTTTGCAAAGTTTATAACTTGTAGAGCCAAATATGATGTCATCGACATACACTTTAACCAGAATGATATCTCCTTTTGTCCTGTAGATAAACAGAGTGTTGTCTATCTTTCCTCTCACAAATTTATTTTGGATAAGAAAGGCTGAAAGAGTTTCATACCAAGCCCTTGGAGTTTCTTTCAGTCCATAAAGGGCTTTATCAAGTTTGCAAACATAGTTAGGAAACTCACTACTTTCAAATCCAGGAGGTTGTTGAACATAAACTTCTTCTTTCAGTTTTCCATTTAGGAATGCACTTTTGACATCCATTTAGTAGACTTTGAAGTTCATGTAGGTTGCATAGGCAAGGAAGATTCTGATGGCTTCCATTCTAGCAACAGGGGAAAAGGTTTCCTCATAGTCAATGCATTCTTGCTAATTGTATCCTTTAGCAACAAGTCTAGCCTTATTCTTTATGAGTGTTCCATTTTTATCAGTTTTGTTTCTAAACACCCATTTCATACCAATGACAATGACATCTTGAGGACATTTGACTAAAGTCATTACTTTGTTTCTGTCAAACTGTTCAAGCTCATCTTGCATTGCCTGGACCCAACTTGGGTGTGTTAGTGCTTATTTTACATTCTTAGGCTCAACATCAAATAGAAAGTCTACAAATAGACATTCATTTGTTGAGGCTGCCTTGAGTTTAGCAGTCATGCTTCTTGTGAGCATTCCTTCAGTAGGTTCATCGATAATGTTTACAAGTTCTATATCATGAGATTTTGTCCATTTATCCTGAGGTCTAGGATGAATGTTAGAACTTGACGAAGCCTAAGTGGGAGGTGGAGTAGGTTCAGGGACTGATGCTTAAGACACCTCATGAATTTGAGGATCAAAAAGTTCAATTTGAACATTTATATCTTCTGATTCCTGAATTGTTGGTTTAGTGTGAGTGATCTCATTAGTGAATTGTTGAGCTTCGATGAATTCACTTATGGTTGACTGAGGTAGATTATGAGGAATAATGTAGTATGAGAAATCGGCATCAGCTTGATACTGGTGGAAGGACTGCATTCAGATCCATATTCATCAGGAGGATATCCTGATGAGTCATCAATCCCAAATTCTTCCATGGAATTGTTTGAGAACCTGATGGCTTCAGAGCTTTCATCAAAGGTTATGTGAAATGTCTCTTCAGTTTGTTGTCTCATTGTGTTGAAGACTCTAAAGGCTTTGGAGATAAGGGAGTACCCCAAGAAATATCCATCATCAGCTTTTGTATCAAATTTTCCCAGATGGTCCTTGTGGTTATGGATGAACACTGGACATCCAAACACATGAAAATAGCTAATGTCAGGAATTCTCCCTTTGAATATCTCATAGGGAGTTTTGCTGTGCCTTTTTGACAATGATGGATTTGTTTTGTTTTTAACAGGCAGTCTTTACTGCTTCAGTCCAAAAGTGTTTGGAGATGACTGATCCATTTAGCATTGTCCTTGCTGCCTCAATGAGCGTTCTATTTCTCCTTTCTGCAACTCCATTTTGCTCAGGAGTGTAAGGAGAAGAGAAGTTCTAATATATGCCTTTCTCATCACAGAAATACTCAAGGTTGTGATTTTTTGAATTCAGTACCATTGTCAGTTCTGATTTGTTTGATCTTGATGTCGTTTTAGTTTTCTATGTTTCTGACAAAGGACATGATAGTTTCCGCTGCCTGACTCTTTTTGGTGAGAAAGTATACCCAAGTGTATATAGAGTATTCATCTACTATGAGAAGGGTATATTTTTCATGATGAATTGACATTGGACTTACAGGTCCAAAGAGATCCATGTGAAGAAGGTGAAGGCAACTTTTGATGAAAAAATTTTGTTTTGTCTTAAAGGTTTTGTCTTGTTTTGTCTTAAAGGAAGCTCTGTGATGTTTTCCTTTTTCACAGGCTGAACATGGTTTGTCCTTTGAGAACACAAGTGATGGTAAGCCGAGGACTTTGTTTTGTTTTACAAGGTTGTTTATGTACTTAGCATCACATAGTTGACTGACACTGATTAGATTGTACTTAAGACCATCTACATAAGCTATTCTAGTAAAAACTATTCCACTACAGTTTACCGAACCATAACCTTCAGTGTGACATGATGAGTTATCAGCAAATACCACCTTAGGTCCTGGTTCTTTAACATATTTGTGTAGATATTTCTTCACACCGGTCATACTCCTTGAGCATTCACTGTCTAGATGCCAAACAGGTTCCCTGACATGTCTCTCCACAAATAGTAGACTGTGTTAGTTTTTCTTGACCCACTTCCTAGTAGGTTTGGCTTTGTTGGCCTTCTTGAATTGTACAACATATTCATGGTCAGTGGTTGAATGGACAGTACTTCCACATGTTTTTCATTTGGTTGATGAAGAGGGTTCAGTGGAAGGTGAAGAGTCTGTAGCAGTTGCTCTTCTAGTCTGAATGACCGAGTCATATCCAGAGGTATCATGAGATGAATCCCCACATATATCACAGCAGGGATACATAAGGCAATCATCAGGGTGACGATTATTGAATCCACAGTGTGGACATGGATGGAAAGGCTTAATCTTTAGTTTTTGAGTTTGTTTGGATGATGAAGCATACTTGAAAGCGTGCGCTTTGTAGCTGGCTTTTGCGTTCAAGGAGACAAGATGAGATTTGTGATCTGAGGTCCTATGATTTTCTTGTTTGCATATCATGCAAAATAGGATCCTGTAGCAATTATCAGTGGTGTGGTTTGTGTAATTGCATAATTCACATCTATGTTGAGGTTTTAGTGTGGATTTTGGTTTGGAGTTACTTGAGGAGGCTGGTGTAGATTCCTTAATCTTAGATAAAGGAGGTTTTTCAGATGATTTTAGTTTTTCACTCAGCTTCCTAACAAGTTCAGCTAACTGATCATATTTTGAGTCAGTGCTTTTTGTTTAAAATTCAGTAAGGACTGAAGGTGTGGAGGTTTTAGTAGGAACTGAGACTTCTTTGTTGGGGACTGTTGTGGGTCTTTTTAGGATTGTTCTACCCAATCCTGCCTACTCTTTTTGAGAGTGTTCTTGGTAGACAAGGGGTGTGAGGTCTGAGCTGGGGGCAGCTCCTTGAAGGACTTTCAAAGGAGGGAGTGGTGCTTGAGATTCTGATTCAGACTCAGCGACAGACTCAGTTTGACTAGGTTCATCAGTGACTCCAAGCATACTTTTGATAGCCTGACTTTCAGGTTCCAAAATTCTCTCAGTGTTGAAGCTAGGTAACTTGCTATCTGGGTTGATTCTTTCAACCCAGTCACTGGATTTTGGTTTCATTTCTTTTTCAAAAGATATGCCAGCAGGTAAGAAAGCTTTTTCACTGTGACTTTCACTAGAGGATTCAGTGAGTTGATCTTCTCCTAGTATCCTCTTTTTGGTACTAGGGACAAAATTGTGAATAGACTCATAGACTCTAGGATTTTTTGTTGTCCAGCTTTCGATAATGATCTTTTCTTTCTTAAGTTTTTCTTGAAGAGCATGATTTTGCTTTACAAGTTCAGTGTTTTGAATTTGAAGTGTGTCAGCCTCAAGTTTAGCTTGTTTCAAGGTAAGAAGTTCATCTCTACACTTGCTTAGTTCAAAAATTAGTTTGTTGTATTTAGAAAACAAGTTTAATCTTTGCTCTTTGACGAACTTAAGATCATCTACATTAATATAATCTAGATAGGATTGCCAATCAGAACCATCATCCATAGATAGTAATATGTTTACCTTTCTCATGGTGATTTTGACCCACTCTCCATTTCTGGCATGACTTTTTCCAACAGCTTGCTTGTTATCTTCTGAAAGTGCCATTAGTGCACTTACATGAACTTCTTCATCATCAGAGGATACGGCTTCTTCATCCCAGTCAAAGGTTTCAGCGACAAGTCCTTTACTTTTAGGCTGAGAGGTTTTGGAGACTTGCGTTGCCTGAGAGGTTGAGGGAGTGGCCTCAAGAAGTGCAAGTTTAGCTTTTGCTTTTCTATACTTAGTTTCAAAATCTTTTTGAGAGTTTTGTTCAGTTTTATTTTGAAAATGCTGAACAGAGTGAAGCATTCTTGGTTGAAATTTGTTGGTTCCTGAAGAGGAACTGTTTCCAGAAAATTTGTATAAGGGTTCTGAGGTTGTTTTAGAGAAACAATCTTTTGCAAAGTGACCCTTTTTGCCACACTTAAAACACTCTGTGTTCTCATTTGCTTTAGCGTTAGAAAAAAATTTATTTCTTTTGATAAAACGTTTAGAATTAGCAAGGAGTGCTCTTTCTTGAAATTCAGTTTGTAAATCATTTAGGTACTCCTCACTAGTTCTCTCATCAGCCTCATCACCTGAATTTTCTTGGAAATCCTGCACAACACCATTATAATAGAAAGCAATTGATATGGGTGCAGTGGTCATGGTATTTTTGATTTCTTGAGTGCTTTTTGAATCAGGGTATCTTCTGGAGATTAAGATGTCTTCATAGACAAACTTCCCATAGATTTAAGGGAGCTCAAGATTTTGAATCTGGTTAGCATTTATGAGACCCTTAGAGAAGTTTAACCACTTCTCAGGAAGACTGTTGACAAAGCTAATACTGATTTCATGCTTAGACAGGGTGACGCCATCATTGGTCAGTTCATTTATAAGGGCTTTTTTACGGGTGTAGGTCTAAAAGAGACTTTCAGATTCTTTTGCACTGAAAGTGTTATACTCAAGTTTTAGATCCATGATCCTATTTTTCTTGGTATCTAAGGGACCTTCAAAGCTATGAACCAAGTCAGTCCAGGTTTGTTTGGCCGTTGGAAAATTTATGACAGATTCCATTATATCGTCAGGGAGACATGATATAATGATGCTTTTAAGGCGTTGGTCCTGATTGACCACCCTTCTCTCATCAGGTGTCCATTAAGCTTCAGGCTTGGGTAACCCTTCAGCTGTTTTAGGGATAAATGGACCTTCATTAATACAATTAATGTAGTAAGTTTCCATTCCTGTTAAGTAGCAAAGCATACGCCTTTTCCACTTATGGAATTTTCCAGCTTCTAGTTTAGGAGCAACAGCAGAATAGCTTCCTCCCTTTTTATCGACTAGTTGGGGTACATTACTTTCAGCCATGGTAGGATCTTGATTTTAAAAACTTTGAGACTCTGTTTAGAAAAGGTTTATAAATCAGAGGCTCTGATACCACTTGTTTTTCCCTTTACACGATTAGCGTTAACTACAAAGTTAAACTAATGGTGTTCCATGGTAAAGTAATGCAAATAAAATACTTTGTTAAAAGATAAATGTAAATGTAAGAAGACACAAAGATTTTCAACATTTAATTCTATTTGCAATTAACAAAGAATTATACCCAAGTGTTTGCGGAATAACACTTGGGATTGAATGACAAGTTTGGTAATTCTCCTCTCTAAACTTAAGTTATGCTTAAGTACAACTATGCTAAACCAATTGAGCTAAGCTCAAGGACTTAGTTGTGTTTGGGGGAGAGAAAGGAGTTTGTGAATGTCTAAGCATTAAGTGCACATTCTTTTTTGAACCTTACATGTAAATTTTCTCTCTCTAGGAGCGATTTCAGCCCCCCTCCAACCCTAACAAATCCGGCCAAATTCTTCCTATTCGATTAGTTTTTTTCATTAATCTCTTATGGGATTATTAAATTAACAAATTAGAATCTGGTTTGTTAGGGTTGAGGGGCGGTTATTATCATGTTTTCTTCATAAGATCGTCCCTATTACAAGGTCGGAACCCTTACTGTACATCACTCTTATTGTTGTTTATCTAGGGTTTCGGATGTTCTATGCAGATCGTTCCAATGATTATGGCGGTTTTTTTAACCGCCCCATATTATTGGCATGATCTGATCTGGTGTTTGCCTCTGTCGGTTATTGGTTATATAATTGAGGCTGGGTTGATTCAATCTGTACTTCTTTGTTTAAACGAAACCCTAAATATTTAGGGTTTGGTTTCTTTCGTGTTGCAAGTAACCCTTTTAAGGGTTTGATCGGTATTATGCACGTGGGTTTGATTATAAGTCTGGATGTTAATTCCTCCAAGTTCTATATCAGATCTATGGATTATGCACGTGGGTTTAAGAGAGAGATCTATGGATTATCATCGTATTCTATGACCTGGATGTGTCGATCTGCATATCATTGGTTCTGGGTTAGTTTTGCTGGAAGTTAGGGTTCTCAACCCTATTGTTTGGTCGTTTGAATTTCATCAGACCTGGTGTTTACTTGGTTTCTTTTACGATCAATGTTTGTTAGGGTTTGGAAATCCCTATTATCTTACAGATCTGCTACCTACTTAGTCTTCATTGATGTTGCTGGAAATTAGGGTTTGGATAACCCTATTTGCGTCTCAAGATAGGTCCTCATGATCTAATTTGATGCATCTCTTTTTGATTAGGTGCTAGTTTTTTTATCTGTATTGTAAGTTGTGTGGAAGTTAGGGTTTCAATACCCTATTTTCGTTCTCATAACTGGTTTTCATGATGCTGGAAGTTAGAGTGCCTTTAACCCTACTGTTTCGACTTGTGTGATGATCGGTTGTGTGATGATTTGTTCGTGATTTGTTCATTAGATCTGCGCGGAGTGGTTATTGGTGTAAGTTCAAGTTCTATGTGGATTCAAAACGTGCCTCATGGATTACTACAGGGTGGTTTTCTGGATCGCATGGAAGTTGATTTCAAGTTCTATGATGACTATGGCTAAGATTTACCTAAGTGATGCAAGATTTTAATTCTCTTTTTTGGGTAAAGGGGAGTAATCCTGCACCCTGGTAAATATTACACCAAAAACGTTTAAGTACAAAAGGATATGGGTGAAGTCCCATATCGCAGTCCGTTACATGGGCACTTACAGGAATGACAAACCATTTCTATAACTTACAAACAATAAACTACCAGTAACCACAATATAAGAGTGACAAACCACTCTTATAACTAGTAATTGGACATTAAATTACAACGACTATAAAAGATAATAAATAATATACTATTCAAGTAGAAAACACTTAAATCTTCACAAGTCGTCATAGAAGTCCAAACATTCCACGAAGCAGCCACATCCATGGTAAGAACCATCCTCACCAATGGACTACAACGTACCATCACTATGACTTTAAACCCATACCGCATCTGCTAGAAGTTCCCTGAAAGCTCTAGCTAAGAATGTAACACAATGTATATCTAAAATCATAGACGAATAATAGGGTAATGATCCCTAACTTACATGCAAGATTTTAATTCTCATTTTCACATTCACTTGTATAGTCATTATAGATTGTTAGTTTAATATGTAAGTTATAAGAATGGCCTGTCATTCTTATATAGTGGTATGTTGACCTTTGCTTGTAAGTGCCTATGTAACGGGCTGAGATATGGGACTTCACCCATATCCTTTGTACTCAAACGTTTTTTGGTGTAATGTATTTTACCAGGGTGCAGGATTACTACCTCGACCATGGCAGAATGTTCAATGCATAAAATGTGGAGCAATGTTGTGGCATGCTGAGGTTAAAAGAGGAGCATATAACTCTGGTAGTGATGACTCATTTTCTCTGTGTTGTGGCAAAGGAAAAGTTGTGTTACCTGTTTCATTGAAGGAACCTCCTCAATTGTTAAAGAAACTAATGAATGGGGAACACAGAAAAAGCAAGTCATTTCTTGAGAATATGCGGCGGTATAACTCGATGTTTGCTTTTACATCCATGGGTGGTAACGTTGACAATACAGTTAACAATGGCCGCGCACCATATTGTTTTAGAATTCAAGGCCAAAACTACCATTTAATCGGAGATTTGTTACCCAAAGCTGGCGATACACCAAAGTTTTCTCAACTTTATATTTACGATCCACAGAACAAAATTCAGAACCGCATTGATGTTGTCAGGTAAATTTAATATATACCGTTTCGTATTATTGTTATTATTTATTCCGTTTCATTTTAAGGTTAAAAAATTATAACTAAAATACACTAACTATAACTTCTTTTTCCAAATCATGACAGTTCGAATGAGCCTGGATCATCTTCTTCTAATTGAAAAATAGATCGTCAACTAACTAAAGACCTTAAAACATTGCTTGATGCTAATAACCCTCTGGTAAAGAAGTATCGAATGGCTGGTCTGCAAATAGCTAATGGAGTAGAAAATGTTAAGATCAGGCTGATAGGAAGGCGTGAAAAAGATGGGAGGCAATATAACCTTCCTACAGCAAATGAAGTGGCTGCACTTATTGTTGGTGACTTTGACAACAATCATACCGAAAGGGACATTATGGTGCACAAAAACAGTGGCAAGATGAAAAAGATTAGTGAGTTACATGTTTCATACCTTCCATTACAGTACCTGTTATTGTTCCCTTACGCATAAGATGGTTATAGAACTGACATATACCATCAAGGTATTACTGATGAAACACTAGACAAGGATAAAAAGTATGTCACAATGCGTGAATGGTTTGCTTGCCGCATACAAGATAGACCAAATGTTTTTTCAACTGTTTTAAACAGTAAGCAGTTATTCCAGCAGTTTTTGGTCGATGGTTACACTATGGTTGAAGCCGAGAGGCTGTTATATATAAAGAATAAAAACAGTGAATTAAGATGTGAAACTTATTCCCAATTAGCTCAAGCTGCTGAATCATCCAACCAACAAAACAAGAAACGTGGAAAAAAGGTGATTTTGCCATCGTCCTTCACAGGTAGCCCAAGATATATGATGCAGAACTACTTGGATGCTATGGCGATGTGCACGTTTTATGGATACCCTGATCTATTTATAACCTTTACATGTAATCCAAAGTGGCCTGAGATTACAAGGTTTTTACGTAGCAAGGGTCTTAAATCAGAGGATCGTCCCGACATTACCACAAGAGTGTTTAAGATCAAGTTGGATAACTTGATAAAGGAAATTAAGGAGAAAGTATTTTGGTCGCGTTCGTGCAGGTACATGTCAAACTTTATTAACTTGTTAAAGGAAATTAAGGAGAAACGTATTTTTGGTCGCGTTCGTGCAGGTACATGTCAAACTTTACTTAACTTTTCTTTCCCACAAAAATCTTTATACAACTCGCGTTTTATTAATACAGATATGTTTATTTTTGTTTTTATTACAGAGGTTTACACAATAGATTTTCAGAAACGTGGACTGCCTCACTGTCACTTATGTGTATGGTTGGAATCAAATGACAAGTTGAGATTCCCCAAAGATATAGATAGATGTATATCGGCTAAAATACCCGATATAGATGAAGACCCCGAACTACACCAATTGGTTAAGGAATTTATGATGCACGGTCCTTGTGGTCTTGATCATAGAAGCTGTCATTGCATGGTTGCAGATAAGTGTTCCCAGAAGTTTCCAAAGCCATTTAATGAGTCTACTTTCATCGACGAGAGCGGCTATGCTATATATAAAAGGACAGATGATGGCAGGACTTTAAAAAACAAGGTGTTGATCTTCATTGTGATTTTGTTGTTCCCTACAATCCAACGTTATTGAAAAGGTATCAAGCTCATATCAATGTTGAATGGTGCAATCAGTTTGGATCCATCAAGTATTTATTTAAATACATAAACAAGGGACCGGATAGAGTTACTGCAGCTGTCGAAGATGAAGAGACGGATGAGATTAAAGACTTTTACGATTGCCATTATTCATCAGCTTGCGAGGCTGCGTGGAGGATATTTAAGTTTGATATACACCACCGGTTTCCTCCAGTAGAGCGTTTACCATTTCATCTTCCAGACGAGCATTATGTTGTATTTGATCCCACTGAAAGTATCGACTTTCAACTCGAGCAGGCCTCAGCTAATACTACCAAGTTTTTGGCTTATATGGATCTCAATAAAGAAGATGAATTAGCACAATCGTTGTTGTATGTTGAGATCCCAAAATATTTTGTTTGGAACAGTCAAGACAAAATATGGACTCGACGAAAGCAAGGCAAAAGCATAGGTCATATCCATCACGTTCCTCCCTCTTGGGGCGAGCTATTTTATTTGCGTATGCTTTTAAACAAAGTTAAAGGAGCAACAGAATGGGACGACTTTAAGACATTTGATGATGTAGTATATCGTACCTATAAGGAGGCTTGCGACGCACGTAGATTGTTACAGGATGACAAAGAATACATCAAAGGAATAATTGAAGCAAGTGCGTGGGGAACTGGTGAGTACCTTCGTAATCATTTCGTTATGTTAATACTATCAGATAGTATGTCAAGACCAGAGGTCGTTTGGGAGAAGTCGTGGACTCTTTTAGCAGAAGACGTGGAGAATTTGGAAAGGAAAAAAAGAAATCATCCAGGTATCATAACATTTTATTATAAATCATATATAGTAGTACACTTTTAAACGCAAATTTTAATTGCATTTTTATTTGTCAAACTTATTCAACTAAAATTCACTCTTTTTTTTTGCAGGATTACAACTAACGGATAAACAAAAGTACAATATATGTTCAACATATATTGAGGACAAGCTACTCAGCAATTCGAAAAGCCTCAAAGATATTGTCAATATGCCGTATCCGGATTCAGATTTCACAATGGATGGATACAATAGGTTGATTTACGATGAACTTAATTATAATGTTCCGGAATTGATACTCCAACATCAAGCACTATATGGAAGTTTGACAAATGAGCAAAAAGGAATATATGATACCATAATAGATGCTTGTGATAATGACAAAGGAGGTATGTTTTTTGTATATGGTTACAGAGGTACAGGGAAGACTTTCCTGTACAAGACATTGACAGCTGCTTTAAGGTCCAAGAGTCAAATAGTTCTAAACGTAGCATCCAGTGGTATAGCCGCGCTTTTGCTGGATGGTGGTAGAACAGCCCATTCTCGGTTTGTAATCCCTATAAATGCCGTTGAGTATTCAATGTGTAGTATTAGTGCTGATGGTGATCCTGCTGACTTGATTCGCGAGACAAAGTTAATTATATGGGATGAAGCACCAATGGTTAACAGACTTTGTTTTGAAGCTTTTGACAGAACTTTACGAGATATATCAACAGGTACATTTTACTTTATATTTTATGCACTTTTTTTACATCTGCTTACTATTACATTTTTATTATTTATACTTAACATATAATACAAACTTTCTTTACATATTAGCTGTAAAAAAGATACTTAATAATGTAAATTTAGTAGCTGTGTGTTTCTTACTTATGTTCTATATTGACTAACTTTTAACACGTATGCATCCTTTCTAATTAGCCCTTTCAATTTATTCATTTTAATTCTCATCATTAACATTCATTTGTAAACATGTACAAAATCATATGGGATTTGTACTCGCTAATTATTACCACCAATGTAAACACAGTATTGACATGATAAAATGAATGTATAAATAATTTCATTACCAGTTTATTTTTTTTAATGTTTATACGTAATATAAAGACAGTATATTTCTAAACTGTATATATTAATGTTTAAATGGTCTTTTTAACAGGTACTTATACGGCAGTTTCAGATAAGGTGTTTGGTGGTAAGGTAGTTGTCTTTGGTGGCGATTTTCGTCAAATACTCCTGGTTATTCAAAACGGTAGCAGGCAAGATGTCGTACATGCTTCCTTAAATCAGTCTTATCTATGGAATCATTGCAAGGTTCTTAAACTTACCGAGAATATGAGGCTTCGCGTTTGTTGCAACCCCGGAGATGCAGATCAGATTAAGGATTTTGAGTATTGGTGATGGGAGAATAGGTGGCACTAAAGATGGTACTGCTGAGATTGAATTCCCAGAAGAAATGCTAATACCTGATTCTGATGATCATGTGCAAGTTGTGATACAAGAAACTTATGATAATTGGGAGGATAATCTTTGGGATCCATCTTATTTCCAAGATCGAGCCATTCTTGCTCCAACACATGAGGAAGTTGACAAAGTTAATGACCGAATGCTTTCTCAACTTAGTGGCAGAGAGAAAGTATATTATAGTTCAGATACAGTGTCAGATTTAGACGTGGATTTTAATCATAGCGAGGATATGTACACTACAGATTTTTTGAATACAATCAAAATGTCTGGACTTCCACACCATAAATTAGTTTTGAAGATTGGCACTCCGGTTATGTGTTTGCGCAACATTGATCAACAAGGTGGATTGTGTAATGGAACCAGGTTACAAGTATTGAGAATGGGAGTCAATAACATTGAGGCAAAGATTATATCAGGTGGTAAAGTGGGTGAGGTTCGCTCTATACCTAGAATGATTATAAGCCCATCCGACAAGAAGATGCCTTTTCAACTTAATAGGAGACAATTCCCTATTTCCGTTTGTATTGCCATGACTATAAACAAAAGTCAGGGCCAAACATTGTCTAAGGTTGGGTTATATTTGGAACGGTCTGTTTTTTCACACGGACAACTTTATGTAGCAGTCTCAAGAGTAAAAAACAAGAGAGGCCTAAAAGTGTTATGTTGTGACAAAGACGGCAACTACGCCAATTCTACAACCAACGTTGTTTATAGAGAAGTTCTTCATAGATTATAAACTATATGTTACTTTGTTATTTTCAACCTTAGGTTTTGTTAAACTTTATTATTTTATTAATAGTAGCATGTTTATTTTTTTTCATTTATGTTGCTACACGTTCATGCTTATATTACTATTAATTTTATTGTATAATCAAATTCTTAAAGATAGCCGATGATGAAGATAGTGACGACGATTTTGATATTTGGAATGCCTATATTGGTTATTATTTTGATTCACCATGTATATGTTACTAAACTTTCAATATTCTCTTTGTATTTGGTTGAATCCAACAACCTTTCTTATCAATGAAATCAGTTATCATTCTTATCTTTTTCGCCCGTATATTTCAACATAACATGTAAATTATAATCAAAGACCATCTTAAACATATGTGCTAACACAAGTATTCCACAGACATTTCAAGAAAGGTATTGAACTCAAATTATATTAGCCGTTTCAAAATATATAACCAAAAGCAATCCCAAACACCCTTTAAATAGCTTTTAAACATAACAAATTGAGGCAATCTGTAATGGACACTTAAAAATCCAAACAATAAACATAACATAAGCAGATGCATAGTAATAAACATTTCATTAATATGATAACTATATTACAACTATTTTAGTTTAAACAACCAACACCTAACTGAGTCATCAGCAAAACTGCTACCTTCCAAACCATCCATCAAGTAGCACTTACACAAACATTATCACAGCAAAAAAGAACTACCTAAACCTTCAACTTCATGACTACGAACGATGACTATTTACATAATCCATCCAACACAGTTCCACCACTTACCCATAATTATGTTATCATAGTTAAAAACATAAACTTACAAAAGACAGCTACTTACACCCACCACAACGACTTTCAGACTTAATCAACTTTCAATAATTTTTTTATCATCTTAAACTTCTCATAAGCACGACGGCCACTTACCTGGTGCCTCACATTCAACAAGCCAACTTCCTCCAAATCCTCTTGCTGTGCCAACCTCAGACGTTCCAACGGTTCCTGAAGCACCAATGGGTTACCAAACTTCTCCAGCTCCTTGATAACATCATACCTAT
The DNA here is from genome assembly GCA_021014915.2 of Artemisia tridentata subsp. tridentata. Classification (NCBI taxonomy): domain Eukaryota; kingdom Viridiplantae; phylum Streptophyta; class Magnoliopsida; order Asterales; family Asteraceae; genus Artemisia; species Artemisia tridentata. The sequence goes on from CP139509.1 coordinate 307,653,082, forward strand.
GCTTAACACGACTTTCAATCTCCTCCTTAATATTTTCATATGCTAGCTCATCAGCCCTGTTTGCCTTTCTCTCCCGATCAAAAAGAACGGCAAGAACATCCTCAAAACTGCAAGAAGGAGCTTCCTGTGCTAACATATCATACATTGGAAACCTAGAACCCATGATTTTGAAGATATTTTATTTGAATACAATTGCCCTAAAATAAAGTTAGGTTAAACATGAATAGGGGAATATATAAAGACAATGTCTAATCCCTAGCCAACTAAACTTCTCGAGAAGGCAAAACAAACCTATCACTAATAATGAACTTAAACACATTTAATAGCTGTGTTGTGAGGATATGTACTAACATTTTATAAAAAAAAGGGTAAAAATTATAGTAACACTTATAAAATAAATGTGTGCATATTATTACCCAAAAAACATATTACACTACAAAACATAACCAGTGTTAAAACCGACACAAGTGCATCATATAAGAATTATAATGAAACCTAATTTCAACAAAGAAGCTAACCCAAACTTACATATTCTTGCCGTTACGATGATGACCTCTGATTATTGATAATAAAATATTGTAGTGTATGTACATAATAAAACAATTCATAAAGGTATAATTATTTGGAAGTTCTTATTGTTTATTACATAATAAAACATATTATAGGTCCTAATTATACTTATTGTTTACAAAATCCATATTAAATATATCATACCCTTTTCCAAAAAGTCGTGTTCTCGCTTTTTTTGCATAAGTTGTGGTTGCTCCAAGAAAATTAACTTGAGTTATTGAACTCTCATGCATGTTAAAACCCTGTAAACGTAAATAGTTATTGCTTCTCCTCATGAGCACCACATACTGTCCTGTAAACGCAGATAGTTATTCCTTCTCTTTATGATAAGGTGTTTCGTAGTAAAGTCGTTGTCTTTGGTGTCGATTTTCGGCAAATACTCCCGGTTATTCCAAACGGTAAAAGGCAAGATGTCGTACATTCGTCCTTAAATAAGGCTTATCTGTGTAAAACAAAGAAACTTTTATTATTTATTTTAACACTAAGTATTTATTTTATTTCATTTATGTTGCTACACGTTCATGCTTATATTATTATTAGTTTTATTGTATAATCAATTTCTTAAAGCTAGCCGCCCCATCGGGGCGGGCCTTGGATCTAGTAATCACAATATTGCAATCTTACAAAGATAAAAAAAAAAAAAAAAAAAAAAAAACTTTCAAAATTAGAGTAATATTTTTTTATTACGTAAATACTAACAAAAGACTATATATGTATAGCTATATTTGTATATGTGTATATCTTATTCGGGCGGAGCGGGGCGGGGCAAGGATTCCCCGCAATCCGCCCCAAACCCGATTAAAATCCACGTTTAAGCCTCAAACCCGCCCCGTAACCCGATTAGCATGCCCCGCCCCGCCTCGCCCCAATTAGTCGGGTTTTGGATTTCCCCGTCGAATTGGGGTTTTTTTGCCATCCCTAAACCAAGCACACAGTAAGTTATAGCAAAAAAATAGATTATCTATTTTTAATAGAGTAAATTGCATTTTTGGTCCCTAAGGTTTGGCCAAATTACAGATTTGGTCCCTAACGTTTCGAAAGTGCAACGGTGGTCCTCATTTTGAAGTTTTTGCTGCATGTTTGGTCCCTGATCAACATGAAATGACTAAATTACCCTCGCCTTCTTCTTTTCTATTTTCTTTTCAGCTTTCTTACATAAATGGTCCCTGTGTTGTCACACGTTTTACAAACTTAGTCTTTTTATTTTATTTTATTTTATTTTATTTTTTTTTTTTCTGAAAAGTTAATTTGGAAATAATTTTTTTAGAAAAATTATTTTTTTTTTCGAAATTAATTTTTTTAGAATTTTTTTTTTCAAAATTAACTTTTTTAGAAAGAATATTTTTTTTTTCAAAATTAATTTTTATAGAAAAATTATTTTTTTTTTCGAAATTAATTTTTTTAGAAAAATTGTTTTTTTTAAATTATTTTTTTAGGAAAATTAATTCTTTTTCAGGAATATTTTTTTAGGAAAATTAATTTTTTTTCGAATTTATTTTTTTTAAGAAATATTTTTTTTAAAATTTCGGAAAAAAAATAATTTTTCCTAAAAAAATTAATTTCGAAAAAAAAAAATAAATTTCGAAAAAAAAGTATTTTTTCTAAAAAAATAATTTTGAAAAAAAAAATAATTTAGAAAAGAAAATTAATTTTCCTAAAAAAATTAATTTCGAAAAAAAACATTTTTTATAAAAAAATTAATTTTGAAAAAAGAATAATTTCGAAAAAAGAATATTTTCTCTATAAAAATTAATTTTGAATAAAAAAATTAATTTCGAAAAAAAAAATAATTTCGAAAAAAAATAATTTTTCTAAAAAAATTAATTTCGAAAAAAATTTATTTTTCTAAAAAATTAATTTTTCTAAAATATTAATTTCGAAATTAACTTTTCTGAAAAAAAAAAAAGAATAAAAAGGACTGAGTTTGTAAAACGTGCGACAACACAGGGACATTTATGTAAGAATGCTGAAAAGAAAATAGAAAAAGAAGAAGGCGAGGGTAATTTAGTCATTTAATGTTGATCAGGGACCAAACATGCAGCAAAAACTTCAAAATGAGGACCACCGTTGCACTTTCGAAACGTTAGGGACCAAATCTGCAATTTGGCCAAACCTTAGGGACCAAAAATGCAATTTACTCTTTTTAATAAGAAATCCCAAATAACGTTTAATGACATTAACCTTTTGTATTTTAGCAAAAGCATGACAATAATATAATAGTTACAAATTACATTACACTCCAAAAAAGGTGCGAGAATAAAAAAAACAAAAACCATCATTGTCAGTGGGAAGTTGCAAGGCTGTGGGCATACTAAAACACCCAAAATAACCTCACCCACCAAACCCACAAATCACTAAAACCCAAGGGCAATTTAGTACTATGATACCCAAAAAATAAATACTCCTTATTGCAAGTTCAAGATATCAAGACAAGATCCACACCAGGAAGAAACAAGGGGCCCAAAAATAAAAGGCAATAAACGAAAAAGACGTATTCAGCAAGAAATTTGACAAAAAGTAAATAAAAAAAAAAAAAGAAAAAAAAGAAAAAAAAAAGAGAGTCTATATAAACCCCTCGTGTCTCTTGAAAATCCTTTCTCTCTTTTCGCAATTTTTGCAAGGTACACACCTACTACTTTTTCTCTTTCTCTCTCTATTTATTATTTTTCTTTTTTATTATGTTTTTATTTATGCACATGTTTTTATTTGTTATGAAAAGTTAACATATGGGTTTGTGTCTTTATGACTTTATGTTTTATTTCTGGGTTGATTTGGATAATGTAGTGTGTTTGATCTAATAAGGCATGATTATAAATGAAAAACTAAAAAATAAAAAATAAAATCCCAACATGTAAATCCTTAGGATATGTCATGTATCATGTATGAAATATTGGATTTATGATGTGTTTCAAGGCTATAAACATAGGTTATTGTGTAACATGTGACATTTTTTTTTGGGGAGATTTGGGGTTTTATGAAGTCTCTGTGAAGGAAAAGATTTAAGGATTAATGATTATGATTAAAGATTTGTGTTTTAGAACATTTGGAAGCTAAGAGCAAGGTTGGATCAAGTGGTTAACACCCTTACCTCTAGAGACAGAGGTCAAGGGTTCGATCCTCACCCCTTGCAAGGCCGGAGGTCCTTTTCTACTTTTGGTAGAACCGGAAGCAGCCTCTCAACCTTATGTAGGGGGTAAGGCTGTCTACGTCTCAACCTCCCCCATACACCGTGGAAGACGGTATTGGGACCCATAACCCGTGGAAGACGGTATTGGGAGTTACTTTTTAACATTTGGAAGCTAAATGTCTAAACATGTCATATACGTTTCTGTCAGCGTTAAAGGGTGTTTTAAAAGATTCAGCTATAATCTGTTAACAATGAAATAGAAATGATGATTTGATTAAAATTAAACTTGTTTGATGTCAAAAGAAATAGAGATTTGATTTTGGGTCCCATTTGTACATTTCAACATTTGCTCTTTGATATAGAAAATAGGCAACCATCTCTAGACTTTCATTTGTTTACGTTCCTTGTGCAGATCTATAGGGTGTGCGGAAGAAAGTGTGCAAAGTTAATGTGATGCAATCTTGACTAGCATTCAAACAACCTACATTTTTCCAATATATGAGCCTGTCTCGGTGAAATAAAAATAATCCTTAACTGTAAACATGATGGAAATTGACACCCCTAGTTCACAAACCAACAATATTATGATGATGGAAGTCAACACTGCAAGTTCACGCGCCAACAATATTATGCTGCTGGAAGTCAATGCTGGAAATTCACGACACAATGAGAAGCGGCCCTTAGAAATTTCTTCACCTGTGAAAGAAGCAAGGAAGCATCCGGAAAATAATGGAAATAACACCTCTGTGTTTATTAACCATGGTGAGTATTTATTTTATGTGAAATCATATATTGTGCATAAATACAAATCAACTTCAAATCAGTGTGGAAGCTATTATTAGAAAATGTGAAATCATATATTGTGCATAATTGTGTTTGTATATATATTTGTTGATATGTGTTTGAATGATTCTGTAGGTGCGATTGCTTGGAATGAGAACAGAAGAAAATGGGTCGGAGATCAATCTCAAAGATCAAGAAGAGCAAGAACGCCAGAAGATCCAGTCATAAGGTTTGGTTTTACTTTTGAATTCAAACATACTAGTTTTCAACTAAAAAGATTGATATTGTTTTGCTGTAAGATCAACACCTATAGTTAAATTGTGGAGTTTATTATTGTAAAGTTGAATGTTACTATGCTATATTTCTTGTACTTCTAGAAAAATGGAATCATTTCTTAAGCTGAAAGCTTGTTCACTTGACTTTAAAAAGTCAAAATGCTAGGCTGTTAGATCTCAAGACTCAAAACTCTTTTTATGCTTAATGCTGTTTTTGGATCTGTATTCCAGCTGGTCAACGACATACGAGGACCTGCTTTCAAATAATGACCGTTTTTCTGAGCCAATTCCTTTACCGGTAAGCTATATCAACCTTCTCACACCAACACGCACATAATACGTGGTTCTCTTGTTTAAAATCAAGAATTACCTCTGTCATATGAAAACTTTTAAAAGTTATTTCTGGTATGTGCCCTAAAATTGTCATTAATAATTCTTAAAGATTTTCTAGAAATTTACACTCTTCAAATATCTCTCTAAAAGTATTGTAAATAAAACTTCTCTTTTGAGATGTATTCATTAAACAATGCAAATCTCACATGTATTCACAAGATAAGCCACAGCTTTTGCACCAAACTAGTTGACCATTGTGAATTATGGACCACTTCATGTGAAGCATTAAAGAGTCAAAGTTTGAGCTGACAAAACCAATCACACTCTAGCTGTTATTCTGATATATTTTTTTCAATTCTTTTCAGGAAATAGTAGATTTCTTAGTTGATATATGGCTCGATGAAGGTTTATATGATTAGGTGATTGGTCAGAATCCATTGTTCGAGTAGAAGAATTATACTCATCACACGATGTTCATAGCACCACAGCTTATATATTTAGTCGATATCAAGTTTTTAGTCGATTAGGCTGGTTCTTGATTGGATAAACTTGGATGAGTTAGGTTCTTTCTCTATTGATGATTTTTTTTTTTTTTTTTTCCTCGTAAATTGCAAGTTGTAAGTTAATAGCATAAAGTATGGATTTTTAGAGCTTACAAAGGATCAATAATTAGTTTTGTAACAAGATACTACGTTTTATGTATTTATGGTAGTAGTTATATTTTGATGTTATTTTGCTACTCGTTTGCTCCCAAGTAGAGTATATACTCAAGCAAGCGCTGAACTGGATATATCCATATCATGAAAAGAAGACTTAGTAGTCTCGAGCTCGAGTTTAACTTGTCTCTTTGCAACTGTAGTGTGAAATCTGTTTGACCATTATGCTAAAACACACTTGGTAGTTGGCATGATACTTTATTCACATAAAGTAATTGGTATGATACTTGATTTTCTTTTCGAGAAATGATACATCCACAAAAACAAATACACAAAAATATTCACAAAATCTCTTTGATTGGTGTGTTTTTTTTGATATTTTCTTTCTCTTCTCTCTGATTAAGCCAATTAGTGAGTGATATTTTGTAGATGATTTTGTGGATTTATTTTTGTGTATGTATCATTTCTCTTTCCTAAAAAGTTTGGATAAACATACTCCTTTAATAGTCTTTCGGGATATGTTTCAGAAGTCGAGACATGTTTAAATGTATGCCTTCACCACTTTTGCTGATTTGTTTGTTTATAAGGGTAATTTCATATCTCTCCTTCTTAAATTTAGAAATTTCATATATACTCAAACATGTTTGAAAAATATTGTATATTATCTATACTACTTTATAATGCATTTGGGACTTTCTATTAATGGAAGGCTTAAATTCAGATTCAACACTTACATATAATAGAAAGAATTATACTCCCTCCGTCCCAAAATATAAGTCAATTTTTGACTTTTCAAAGTCTTTTTCTGCTGACTTTGACCTTAATTATTTGTTTTCGTGTTATATAATACTTGATGAAAAGTATACCAATGAAAATACATTTAAAACACAAATCAATTTATATATTTTGTATCAAGTATTATATAACACGAAAACAAATAATTACGATCAAAGTCTGAAGAAAACGACTTTGAAAAGTCAAAAGTGGACTTATATTTTGGGACGGAGAGAGTATTAATTTTGTTATTAAATCAATACAAAGTCTATTAAATTAATACATCAATTTAGTTTTCAATTTTCAAATGCAGACGTAACATCTACCTATAAGTAACAACCCATTTTAAATACAGTTTTCAAATCAGCCCATTATAAGTAACAGCCCATTTACTCCCTCCAGCCATCCGGTTTTCACAAAATAAAAAGGGCTACAAATCAGGAATGAAACGGCTTTTCTCTTTTCATTACTCCCTCCAGGGTTTTTGTGTTTGGCTGTTTCATCTCATATCATCATTTCCATCTCATATCAACCACACCACTACCAGCTGAACCGCAGCCACCAACACCATTAGATATTTCGATAATCGGTGGTGTTTGAGTTTGGTTGTTTTCGTTGGTGCTTATGTGGTTTCGGTGGCGTTTTTGTGCTTTGGTGGTGTTTTTGGTTTGTTTTGTGAGGTACTTTAACCGGATCTGCATGGATCTTTCCACATCTATTAAGACCTGTGATAAAGTTTTGGTGGTTTAAGACCTAAGACCGTCGTTCATTTTGGTTTCTTTGTTGTTTAATTGGGTTGCTTCGGTTGTCGCTCTCTTCGCTGTCACCGGACCCTTTGATGCCGCCATTCAAGGTATGTGACGATGTTACGGGTCAAAAGTAATAAGGATCCAATGTCAACATTCCTAAAAGATGAGGGGCTGGAATTAAATATTCAAGAGTTAGTCAGACTTTGGAGGCATAATCTATTACTCTGCATCTTAGGCTTTATAAGGCCATTTACCTTTCATTTCTCAATCAAGCTTTGTAAACCAAATATCTCCTTCCTGTAATTCTCTCTCTTATGATAATAACAAATATGTTGTTCATCAATCACACGAACAATTCAGTTGCGAATCTTGTTTCTAAATTCTATAGATTCCTAACTAATTGTTGCCATTGAAATCATATTCTCCATTTCTTAATTGATTTTAGGATATGTACGTTTCAATTGGTAACAAAGCTGCCTTCCTGGCAACTCATATCATTTTTTTTGGGCGAAATTCCGACGAGTCAGTTATCTTTGCGGCAAAGTTCATTGTTACGGGTTAAATTCTTGGTCGATTCTTGTTCGATTTGGGTCAAGAAACAGTCACTTTAGTCAAATTCTTGTTGGGTTGTGAATTCAGTAACTTTAGTCAAGTTTCGAAGATCATCAATGGCGGTTGCAGCTATGGCGTTTGCTGAATTGTCTATGAAAGAATTTCTCAAAAAATATGGTATGGTTACAGAGTATTATGAATCTTTTAATTCATCGTTTATCAATGAGGGTTTGAAGGAACGGTATCTAGTTGACTATTTTTAGCGTGAGTTACCATCTCAAATTACATTTGAGCATAGATTTTTACCACCCAAAACCATCTCAGATGCATATCGTTTGGCAAAGTTGGAAGAAAAAACCTACCGTTCTAATCAATAAAAAAACGAATCCACCATTACTTCTTAGTTCACATTCTAAAGAATTAAGTGAAATCAAGAACAATAGAAGAAGTTCATTTGATTTGGGTTATGGGGTTTCAGAAAAGGAAGAGTTAGTTGCAAATGGCGGGGACAAACAAGAAAGTGCGTTGACCAGGTCAACCACTATTGAGAGCCAGTTGGATAGCATGACAAGTGCTTTGGAAGCATTGAAGGAAGGAGTAAATAAGCTAGCAAGAGATCTTACTCTTGGTAATAATAAAGTAAATGGAAATGGCAAAGAAAGTAAGTATGATGGGTTGACTTCTCTTGACGAATGTTGTGGAGAACAAGTTGAGAGTGGAGAAAATGCTGATGGAATTGAGATTCTTGCTGGTTCTAATGGATTTGCAATGAATAAACACAGTGAGAGGTCTTTGACTGATGAACATGAAACATGCATTGTTGAAGTTAAAGGAAATACACCAAAGAATGCAAAAGAAAATGATGTGAAGCAAGATTTTAGTGTTGTTGATCTGGGAAAAGGAAGTGGTTCCAGTGGTGCTGGGAAAGAGAATGATTTTGGAGGTGCTACTTTGGTGGCAACTACAATAATATTTGAAAAATGTAAGGCTTGTGTTGAAGTGAAGACAATTACACCTTTGAAATTTGACAAGATGTTTGTTAGTTCTGATGTTAAAAGGGATAAAACGTTTGTTGAAGACTGTGACATTGAATTGTCATTTTTGGTTGGTGGAATAACAAATAATAACCGTGGGAACAACCAAATGACAACTCATAGAGATATGGGAAAGTCGTTTGAAGTGGATCAAAAGGTTCGTTGGAAGTCGAGAGCGCCCTGTATTTCATTTAGTGATGAGATAGGTTGGCAAAGAGGAGCGGGTTTAGGATGGGAAAATGATGAAAGGAAACTGACCCTTCATCAGTTGTTGGCAGAAATGGATGGGTTTATAGGGTGTTTGGATAGGTACTTGGGTGATGATAGAACTGATATAGTTTCCGCTTATGGTTCTGATATTGCCAATCATAGTAGCAGCTGGACGAATGTATCAATAGAGAAAGAAGATGTTATTGGGAAGGAATCTAGTTTTGGTCAATTGAAGTTTTATATATGTAAATGGCCGAAAAGGAGGAAGAAATATGTGACGGTTGATTATTGGAAATGGCCTACAAGGAAGAAAAGGGGTGACACACGATGCAAAGTTAAGCTGAGAAAAAGGAAATTTTACATTTGGAAATGGCCAAATAGGAAAAAGAAAAGAGCAAGTTGCTATGTTGTTGTGAAGTCTACAGAGGTATCTAATAAAGTTCTTAGTGAGCATAGGAAATTCAGTGATGGTGATAAATTGTCTAATAAAGGTTCGGGTAAGGATGTTTGCGCTAAGAAAAGGTTGTTTGGTTCAACAGTTGTGGTGAAAGGGGTGTGTGGTTCAGCTGTTGTAGGAATAGGTGGAGTTGTGGTATTAGTTGTTGGAGTTGAATTGGTTGGGTCAGCAGTAGCAGTGGTGGATAAGGGAGTGTTTTGGGCAGATAAGGAGTGTTTTGGGCAGAGGTTTGTGGTGTTGTAGTAGAGGTGTTCTGTGTAGCAGGATTAGGTGTAGTAGAAGATATAGATTGTGTAGTTGGCTCAGCTGTGAACTCCTTTAATATAGTTGTTATTTCTGGGGGTGTTTGGGAGATTGCTAACAAGGAAGAATTTTTAGATGTTCATCAGCTGATCACACTTAAGGATGACAATTCCTTTATTAGTAGGTTGGAAGGAACATTGACAAAGCTTTCCAGGTTGTTGTTGATGGCTGCTGCTAAAGATGGTTGGTAGTTGTTGAATTCATGCTGACACAAGTGGATGCAAGTAGCTGCTCTGCTACTGTATAACATGCTGATGCTACTTGAAAGTTATGGTGATTTGATTCAAAGATATTATGAGTTTGAGGAACAAGCTTGAGGACAAGCATTGTTTGAAGAAGGAGGGATTGTTACAGGTCAAAAGTAATAAGGATCCAATGTCAACATTCCTAAAAGATGAGGGGCTGGAATTATAAATATTCAAGAGTTAGTCAGACTTTGGCGGCATAATCTATTACTCTGCATCTTAGGCTTTATAAGGCCATTTACCTTTCATTTCTCAATCAAGCTATGTAAACCAAATATCTCATTCCTCTAATTCTCTTTCTTATGATAATAACAAATCTGTTGTTCATCAATCACACTAACAATTCAGTTGCGAATCTTGTTTCTAAATTCTATAGATTCCTAACTAATTGTCGCCATTGAAATCGTATTCTCCATTTCTTAATTGATTTTAGGATACGTACGTTTCAGACGATGGAGAAGCGTGTGTGTTGATGGCGATCAAAGGTGTGTGATGTGGGTGTGGCTGAGATTTGATGATGGTTTCGAGTTTGTACGAGTCTATAACAGATGAGACTTTATATGGTTTTGGTACACTTGATGATTGCACCTTCTGGAGGAAGACAACCAAACCATGTAATACCTTTGTTCTTGATGAGACTTTGCCTACTAATTAGAAGTGTTGTCTAAACTTTATGTTAGATTACTCAAGTTATGTATGTATGTGATGGATCTTTCTTTGATACCATCTGCATCACTTGTGTTTTTAACTCTTGGTATTTGTTACTATGGAGTAATAATTAATTTCCCAATAGAGATATAGGCAAAAGTTCGATATAGATCTCATATTTGTTATAGATCTAATGAACAAATCCTAGCCACTTATTTTTTTTATCAAAACAAAAAATATAAACTTTCATCATTTTTTTAAAAATTAAATATCTCGCAAACCGTTAATTGTTACGCTAAAAAAATTATACCATCGCATCTTTCTATAGAAATGCAATTCTATTTACTTTCGACGAACTTTTTTTTTTTTTTTAAATTTCCGCCAAGAAAATCACACGTGATTTGTAAAAATCACATGTGATTTTATTTTTACAAATCACATGTGATTTTTTTGGGCGGAAATTTTGAAAAAAAAGTTCGTCGAAAATATAGAGATATGTGATTTTTTTTGCGGAAATTTTGAAAAAAAAGTTCGTCGAAAATATAGAGAAATGCATATCTATAGATAGATAATTTAATTCTCGTCGCGATGGTGTATTTTTTGTAGCTTGAAGATTTACCGTTTGCAAGATATGTTGTTTTTAAAAAAAATATGAAAAATGGGTTTTATTAATTTAGATGAAAAATGGATGACTAAGATTGATTATTTGGATCTATGACAAATATGAGATATATGTTGATCTCAACTCTAGAGATATATATATCAACTTTATCAGGTGTTCATGAAAGTATAATAGATTTATGTCCATAGTTTAAGCTGTAATTATGTTATTTGACCAAAGAAATATATCAACGTTTACATTTAGTGTTCAAAGACAACTTGTTCGTTTCCAAATTTCAAATGCAGTCTAAAAGATCAAAACATCGAGGTTGGTGGAGAGAAAAAAGTACAATTGCAACAAGGGTATAAATTGAAGATCATTCAAATAAAAACCTTACTAATAAGTAAATTTCATAAATCGTCTTTACCAATTCAATAAGTAATATGGTCAATTCAAATAAAACAGGCTTCTACAAGGTTGTACTATGTTGGCGTATGTGTCCGGACGTCATACTTCGTCCGGACCAAGCCTACGTGTCCGGACGATACGTATTGTCCGGACTATACACTCACTTCCGGACATCTGCCGAAAGGACCGCCGCCGTTTATCCACTGAGCAATCCCATCAACCGCCGCCAACGACGCCATCCCAGATTTCCAGGGATTGTGTCCCCCACGTGATCTGACACCTACCTACTAAGATAGGCTTGGTCTGCTCGCTTAATCCCAAGGTAAAAAGGTAACAGGTGTGGGTAGTATAAATACCCACACCTCATTTATGATTCGCATTCAATTTTACACCTACAACATTTACTCTCATTTTACTGTTCAACCCTCCATAATTATCATATACTTACTTTCACGCCAGAGGTTGGTCTTGGGATAAAACCCAAGGCGAGTCTAACGTGCGTGTTTCTTGTGTGTAGGAATTCGCAACGTCCGGAGGAATCATTCCAAAGGATACTACACGGGAGTTGGACCTACCTACGAGGTTTTACTTCAACATACTATGAAAAGTTTATGCGACAATATAAACCAAGTACCAGTCCAAGTACAAAAGTCGTGCACACTCCATGCAAAACGAACTCAAGTTATTGAGCTCTATTTGGAGATAGGGGTCTTAATCGGGTCGTATTTGCCGAGTTCGGTTTAAGTCGGGTTGAGACAAAAAGTATCATGCCCAAATCCGACCCTATTTAGATGTCGGGTTACTCGGGTTCGGGTCAATTCGGGTTTCAGTCAACCCGAATATGAGTAAATTGATCAAAAAATTGGCGTAGTAATTTACTAAAAATTATATAAAAAACTGCATGTATATTAAACACGGTTTTTCCGTGATAAGAGGGTTTTCCCGGTTCCTGTCTCTTGGTTATCGTTTTTTGCGGTTTCGGATGGAGCGGGTCAGCTCGGTTTGTCGATTTCACGGATTCTTTAAATACCCCTATCCATAAAGCTTAACTTTATACAAATTAGATAGTCATTTTGAACAACAAGAAATCATTGCTCACTAAAGTATTTATTATCGCAAGTGTTTAATGAAAAACGTTGTCCTTAGTGAAATAGTTAAAATATGCTAAAATTCTCTCTCTATGAGGGGCGATTTCCGAAACCCTAACTACCCTTAATCTTCAATCGTTCTTCCATTAATTCGTCCAGTAACCATGTTTTCCTTCTACGATTTGATCTGTATCATATTTGTGGATGGTTATACTAATTATTGGTCGTTTTTTTGAGGATTAGATTATCTTTTTTAGGGTTTTGGAATCGTCCCTGTGGGTTGCTGGTTGTCGTGTTTTTTTTCCTATACTATTCAGATTACTCCTTTACTAATCACCTATCTACCTTTATTGGTATGCAATCGATTATCTAAGGATGTGTTATTATGGAAAAGATGGCGGCAGGTGTATTCTATGCGATGGTTGCTGTGCTATTTATGCGAAACCCTATTTTTAGGGTTTCTTATTCATTATTCAATCTGTGTTTGGTCCTTTGATTGCTAATACTAAGTCATTATGGCTTGGTTACTTCGTGCTGGTACGTTTCTTGGTTGGAGGCTGATGCGTTAATGATCGATGAAACCCTAATCCTTAGGGTTTCGTTATTTTCATCATTGGTTAGTGGTTTATGAGGCCTGTTAATCGACTGCAAGTTCTACCAGATTCATGTTTTGTGTAAGTGGGTTTATGAGAGAGGTAAGTCAAGTTTTTAGGGCAATCTTGTTCAAAAACCCTTTGCCTGCTATCTATGACCTGTTGCGATTTGTTTATTTATTCGGTCATGTAAAGTGCTATTGCTGGAAGTTAGGGTGTTATACCCTATTATCGCCTCATTACTGGTCTCCATGATGTGTTATGGGGTGTATGGTTGTGATGTACTGTCCGCTATGTGTATATATGACCTGCTGGAGTTCTATTGTGTCCATTGTGGGGTCTGCTACACGTGTGTGTTGGGAAGTTAGGGTTTTTTGAAACCCTATTATGGTATTGTGCTACTGCCACAATCGGATCTGCTGGGGTTCATTAGTGTGGTGGTTGTAAGTTGGGGTTTTTTTAACCTCTTGGCATCATCGATAGTAGGGTCTGTTTAGTATCATGCTTGCTGATGCTGCTGACTCGTACCATTGATGTTATGTGTGGCGTACATGGATCTTTGCTAGGGTATTGGTGCTGCTATGTTTACTTTTGTCCTATCCTGTACTTGTTCATGTTTGCTGGTTCTGTGTATGGTGGTAACTTGGTGTGGATTGGTATTCGAATCCCATGAAATACCTTGTTTACTGATTATACTATGGAAGTTAGGGCTCGTTAAGCCCTATTATTCATATCTACTTGGGTCTCTTGCAACGGTACTGTTTTCGTTGATCCTTTGTGATGTGATGGTACTTCGGGTTTGTCTAAGCCCTATCGTTCATGTAAGTTAGGGTTTCTTAACCCTATTTTTCGTCTATGACTGATCATGATACACTGGGTTTCATTCCTAGTTAGAGTTTTTCTTCGTTAAAACTTGTAGCAGATGAGTTATTGGATCAAGTCGTAGTATTGATGTGCATTTTATGGACATTGTTGGTTTGGTCCTTTTTTGGATCAATGGAAGTTCGGTGTAGTTGGTTTGGTATGGATTGGTGTTGTTCTAGTACTACCATGGATAAAGCTGCATCGTTGAAGGTTATGGACATCTATGACGACCTTTGAAGAATCAAGTGTTTTATCTTGAGTTTATTATTTGTAATCTTATAGTCGTTGTAGTTTTTATGTTCATTTGTTTTGTTATAAGAGTGGTGTGTCATTCTTATATTGTGGTTATTTGTTAGTGTCCTACGGGACAGTTGAGTTCTTCATGTAAGTGCCTATCTAACGAGCTGAGATATGGGAATTCACCCATATCCTTTGTACTTAAACGTTTTTTGGTTAATCTATTTACCAGGGTGCAGGATTACTCCCCTTTACCTAAAAAAAAATAGTTAAAATATGCGACATGAAATTTTTGACATCCGTAAATTTATTGTCGCAAAAAAACGTAATAAAAGAAAAAACTTGGTTCACGAGAAATTTTTATTTCAGGGTACCCGCTGCCGCAACGCGCGGGTACCCTGCTAGTACATTCAATAATTGCACTTTGAATATATATGAAATTAGAGTCACGATCTTTTGCAAAGTGGTAAAAAATAAAAAGTGTAAAAAGCCACTCATCATGTGACACATGTCACCCATCTATATTATTCAAAAAAATCCGTCCATGGGTAAAATGGTCATTTGACCCATTTTTTACATTTCCTCCTCAAACTTCAAACGCAAATAACTCTTAAACAACAAACTTTTAGAAAAAACCGGTTTCATCATAATTTCTAAAAATTTTATCCTCTTTAATTTGGTATAAATCTTGTTAAAAATTTTGAAACTTTTTTTAATATATGAAATAGGTTTTGATTTTCTTTATTTTTTGGGCATTTTCGACCCTATTTTTTACCCTCATAAATACCGAATCGTGAAAAACTTAAAACATGAAAGTTGTAGACTTTTGTTCACTCTTTACCCAGAAATTTGAATCACTCAAATCCAATATGATATGAGGGATATATCGCACGTTAAAGATGATGTTTTAGTCATATTTGTTGCATACAAGGTGTTTGATAAAATGTCTAGCTTAGATTTTTAGTGCTAAAATTGTGTTAAATGCACTAATTTTTGTACCACAATGCATCATTAACCATTCTATTAATATAAGATTCAAAAAGTAATGTTTTTTTAATTGTTATTTTTTAAAAAATGTACGTATTGCGTGTTATTGCATTTTTGACCAATATTAAATTCGAATTAGAAAAATTGTAAAACATAAAAGTTATAGATTTTAGGTCAATCTTTACTATGGTTTTTGAATGCCTCAAATCCGATGTCATATGAGTGATATATCACACGTTAAAGATGATGTTATAGTCATTAGTTCATCAGTCTTGTTCATGAACTGATGAACAACACTAATTGATGAACAAGACTAACTACTGATGAACAATACTAACTGATGAACAAGACAAAATCAATTTACATTTTGTTCATAAGTGTTCATCAGTTAGTCTTCTTGATGAAGTGATGAACAACACTAACTAATGAACAAGACTAACCACTGATGAACAAGACAACATCAATCTATATGTTGTTTATAAGTGTTCATCATTTTATCAGTCTTGTTGATGAACTGATAGTTTGTTAAGTCAGCTCCAAAAGGATAAGTTGCCTTGGAATCGAGAAAGTTACGTGGAGTTCATAATTGCATAAAAGGAGTCAAAGTAAAGTAGTGGCTGCGGCGCGTTGAGGCACTTCTTCGACGGTTCCCGTACGCCCGGCCTGCCGGAACAACACTAACTACTGATGAACAAGACAACGTCAATCTATACGTTGTTCATAAGTGTTCATCAGTTAGTCTTGTTTATCAGTTCATCAGTCTTGTTGACTAATTGATGAAAACTAACTGATGAAAAAGACTAACTACTGATGAACAAGACAACATTAATCAACATGTTACTCATAAGGCTGGGCACAGTCTGTGACCAAAGCGACCTAAGTCACCGGCTGCCACGTCAGCTTTCTCTCTCCGGCGAACAGAAGCGACCGACCTGCCACAATCTCTGACCGGCATTTTTTTTTAATCAAACATTTAAAATAAACTTAAAATTCATTAATAATAAAAACATTACAATACTGAATTAAAAAAATTACAATACTGAATTAAAAAAACGTAAACTAATCAGCTACAAATTGTATTTTGCTTTGATTTCTGCCTTAAGCTGCCTAAGATGATTTTGTTCATTTTTGGGCAATGTTGGGTCGATTTTGGTGTAGTATAAGATAAAATCTTGGTTTTCGTCGATTGTTTCAAGAGATCGACCTGTTCTCGTTGAAGTGCTACTTTTTCTGCTTTGATGGCCAACTCTCTTTCTTTCATCGACCTATATTCATCTCCATCGATCTTCTTTTTTCCCGATTTTGATGGCTTCGATCCCCAGAAGTTCTTGCTTATCGAAGCTACAAACGATTGTGGTGGTTCACGAGAGGAGGACGATGATTTCCTCCTTGCTGCGTCACGACCTTCTGGTCGTGATTCTCTAGTATCATCTTCAGTTTCATCATCATCGACTTCATGAAAATTCAAAGGACCTTGTGTTGACCCCGAAGTTGTTGTAGAGCCCTTTGTTTTCTTCCTACTATTCGTTCGAATAGCTTCCCCCTCCGTATTCCAAGCATCGTGATTCCTCAAGATTTTCCAACATTCCAACAAGGTGAACTCATGCTTGTAAAGCGTACGGTATTCCCTCAACGCTTTCTCACGATCATCAACATCATTTTCACCACTACCATGGTTAAGCTTGATATTTTCCATGATAGCAGCAAAATTTCCAACCCTACTCCTAATCCGATTCTTCCATTTGCTTGCGATAGAGTCGTAGCTTCGATCTGAACCAGTTTCTTTCTTAAAATACGCTATAATCAATTCCCAAAAGCGGTTCTTGTTGATAGCGTTACCTCGTTGGGAATTTTCTGAGACAAATACCCAAGCTTTACAAAGAGCGGCCTCTTCTTCCTTTGTCCAATTAGTCTGTTTTTGGGACGGTTCGGCCTTCTTCCCTTTGTGCAATTAGAAGTGGTTTATGGATGAGAAGTTGAATTTGAATTGTGTGTTTGAGGTGGGTATTTATAAGATTGAAAAAGTTTGTTTTTTTTTTTTTTTTTTTTTTTTAAAGGTGTGCAAACGGTTTGATTTTTGGTGTGATAATCGATCAATTCACCGATCGATATCCAAAACACAACAAGCGACCAAGAAGCGACCTGATGTTTGCAATCCAATCGACCGAACAATGGATCGATCACTTTTTCATTTCCCAATCGATCGACCGATAATATACGGTGGGTTGGGGCCAGCCTAAGTGTTCATCAGTTAGTCTTATTGATGAACTGATGAACACTAATGATGAAAAAGACTAACTACTAATGGACAAGACTAACACTAACTGATAAAGAAGACAACATCAATCTACATGTTAATCAATAAAAAAAATGTTGTTCATCAATAATAAGTGAATAATAAGTGTTGTTCATCAATAAAAACAGATGTGCATCAATAAATAGTCTTGTTCATCAGTTAATGTTGTTCATCAGTCTTAATCCATGTTCAGTATTGTTCATCATAATTCATATCGTTCATAAACCATGTTTTTCATCATCAAATACGACTAAACCGTCATCTTTAACGTATGATATCTCACTCATATGACATCGGATTTGAGGGATTCAAAAACCACAGTAAAGATTGACCTAAAATCTATAACTTTTATGTTTTACAATTTTTCTAATTCAAATTTAATATTGGTCAAATTTATGGACGAAAACGCAATAACACACAATACGTACATTTAAAAAAAATAACAATTAACAAAACATTACTTTTTGAATCTTACATTAATAAAATGGTTAATGAAGCATTGTGGTACAAAATTTAGTGCATTTAACACAATTTTAACACTAAAAATCTAAGCAGACATTTTATCAAACACCTTGGGTGCAACAAATATGACTAAAACATTATCTTTAACGTGCGATATCTCACTCGTATCAAATTGGATTTGAGTGATTCAAATTTCTGGGTAAAGAATGAACCAAAATCTAAAACTTTCATGTTTTAAGTTTTCACGATTCGGTAATTATTAGGGTAAAAAATAGGATCGAAAATGCCAAAAAAATAAAGAAAATTAACACCAATTTGTTATGTAAAAAAAAGTTTCGAAATTTTTAACAAAATTTATACCAAATTAAAGAGGATTAAATTTTAGAAATTGTGGTGAAATCGGTTTTTTTTTCTAAAACTTTGTCGTTTAAGAGTTATGTGCGTTTGAAGTTCGAGGGTGAAAAAGAAAAAAGGGGTTAAAAGACCAAAATGCCCTTTGACTGAAAATAATAAAATAAATGAAAGGATATCATCAAATGGTGGAGATTACTTTTTAAACTTTGTAATTTTTATTTAGAAAACATTACACGTTTGGTCCCTGTGGTTTGCTCAGATTTTATGTTTAGATACTAAGTCGTTTTAATTACACCAGAGATACCTATTTTTGAAACCTTGCACTCATTTAGTCCCTATTTTGGATGGGCCGTTAGTTTGACTGTTAAGTGTTTAAATATTATTTGCCCGTTAGTCCCTCCGTTAATATTTTTTGCACCGTTAGTCCTCATTTTTTAAAATAAATTAAAAAGGGCATCATACGCTCGAACTCGGGTCTTGTTGCCCAAAAACCAACGCCCCAACCACTTGACTAAGCGTCTAGTGGTGTAATTATATCAAAATAAATTATATTTAACATTTTTTTTGCTCAAACTCGTTTTTATCTGTTTTCGTCTGTTTTTATATGTTTTCGTCTGTTTTTTTACGTTTTCGTACGTTTTTATACGTTTTCGTCCGTTTTCTTACGTTTTTGTCAGTGTTTTTACGTTTTCGTCTGTTTTTTTACGTTTTCATCCATTTTTTTTACGTTTTTGTCCATTTTTTATGTTCTCGTTCGTTTTTTTACGTTTTTGTCCGTTTTTATACGTTTTTGTCCTTTTTTTAAGTTTTCCACCGTTTTTTATACGTTTTCGTCCGTTTTACTACATTTTGTCCGTTTTTTACTTTCTTGTCCGTTTTTTTTTATGTTTTATCCGTTTTTTTACGTTCTCGTCCGTTTTTTTTTTGATTTTTTACGTTTTTGTCCCTTTTTTTACGTTCTCGTCCGTTTTTTACATTTTTGTCCCTTTTTTTTATGTTTTCCTCCGTTTTTATACGTTTTTGTCTGTTTTTTTTTTGTTTCGTCCATTTTTATACGTTTTCGGCTATTTTTAAACGTTTTCTTCTATTTTATTACGTTTTTGTCCGTTGTTATACATTTTCGTTCGTTTTTATACGTTTTCATTTGTTTTTTTATACATTTTCGTTCGTTGCTATACACTTTCGAAAAAAATTAAAAAAGAAAGACGAAAACGTATAAAAGGGAGAAAACGTAAAAAAACATACAAAAATGTATAAAAACGAAGAAAAACGTAAATAAATGGACGAAAACGTAAAAAAACAGACAAAAATGTAAAAAAATGGACAAAAACGTAAAAACCGAACATGAACGTATAAAATTGGTTGAAAACGTATAAAAACGGACGAAAACGTTAAAAAACTGACGAAAACGTATAAAAACGGATGAAAACGTAAAAAACGGATGAAAACGTATAAAAATGGACGAAAACATATAAAAAATTATGAAAACGTGTAAAAACGTACGGAAACGTAAAAAAAGAAACAAAAAATTAAAAAAACGGACGAGAACGTAAAAAATGGGACAAAAACGTAAAAAAACAGACGAAAACGTAAAAACACGGACAAAAACGTCAAAAACAAACAAAAATTTATAAAAACGGACGAAAACGTATGAAAACGTTAACAAAACGGACGAAAACGTATAAAAACAGACGAAAACGGATAAAAACGAGTTTGAGCCAAAAAAAGGTTAAATATAATTTATTTTGTTATAATTACACCACTGGACGCTTAGGTGGTGTTTCTTTTTTTTCCTGTTTCTAGTTAGGTCCTGTGTGGATATATGTGTACTGTTTCTAGTTAGGTCCTGTGTGGATATATGTTGTTTCTTTTTTATGCTTAATTGACCATCTTAATACGAGTTTTTTCCCGAACTAGTGTAGGTGGAAAAAATTTATAAAAATTCGAAAAATTTATGAAAATTCGAAAAAATTTATAAAAATTTTTAAAAAATTCGAAAATTTATAAAAATTCAAAAAATTCGAAAATTTTATAAAAAATTATAAAAATTCGAAAAAACTTATTAAAATTTTTAAAAAATTCAAAAAATTTATAAAAATTTATAATTTTTTTAAAATTCAAAAAATTTGTAAAACTTTATAATTTTTTAAAAATTATAAAAATTCAAAAAATTCAAAAATTTTATAAAAAATTATAAAAATTTTTAAAAAATTCAAAAAATTTATAAAAATTTATAATTTTTTAAAAATTCAAAAAATTTGTAAAAATTTATAATTTTTTAAAAATTCAAAAAAAATTATAAAAATTCGAAAAAAAATTTAATAAATTCAAATTTTTTATAAGTTTTTTTGAATTTTTATAAATTTTTATAAAATTTTCGAATTTTTTGAATTTTTATAAATTTTTTGAATTTTTATAAATTTTTTATAAAATTTTATAATTTTTTGATTTTTTATCAATTTTTCGAATTTTTATAAATTTTTTGAATTTTTATAAATTTTTTCAATTTTTATAAATTTTTTGAATTTTTATAAATTTTTTATAAAATTTTCGAATTTTTTGATTTTTTATCAATTTTTCGAATTTTTATAAATTTTTTTGAATTTTTATAAATTTTTTCAATTTTTATAAATTTTTTCAATTTTTATAAATTTTTTGAATTTTTAAATTTTTTTTAAAATTTTTATAAATTTTTTCGAATTTTCATAAATTTTTCGAATTTTTATAAATTTTTCGAATTTTTATAAATTTTTCGAATTTTTAAATTTTTTTTGAATTTTTATAAATTTTTTCGAAGTTTTCTAAATTTTTCGAATTTATTTTTTCCACCTACACTAGTTCGGGAAAAAAATCGTATTAAGACGTCCTGAATAGAAACAGTATCAAATTTTGCCCCCTTCCACATTAAGGATTCTCTTTTGCAATAAGTTAAAAAGAAACACCAAAGTTTCCTGTTTCCAGCCAGTTTTGTTACCAAACAGGACATTAAGTTGAAAGTAAACGGCCCCTTAGTCCAGTTGTTGGGGTGTTGATTTTGGTCAACAAGACCCGAGTTCGAGCCTATGATGCCCTTTTTAATTTATTTTAGAAAATGAGGACTAACGGTGCAAAAAAATTAACGAGGGACTAACGGCAAATAAAATTTAAACACTTAATGGTCAAACTAACGGCCCATCCAAAATAGGGACTAAATGAGTGTAAGGTTTCAAAAATAGGTATCTCTGATGTAATTAAAATGACTTAAGGACTAAACATAAAATCTGAGCAAACCACAAGGACCAAACGTGTAATTTTTTCTTTTATTTATTTACAAATGATCTGCTACCTATAAAATTAATTATGAAAGTAGAAAATATATGAAATTAATCCTTGTTTATAATCTTGTAATGATATCTTCAATTCTTTTTTTTCTTCCAATTGTCATATCATGGTTACCAACCAAATTATTAAGCATAGTTAGTTTAAACGAGCAGGGTAGCACGCGCGTTGCAGCGGGTTGTTCAGATAGTTGTTTTTTGTTGTACGATGTTTGTTTTACGTTTTGTAGGTTCACAATTATTTTGTATTTTTGTTAGAATTTTTTTTTTAAATTAATTTTTTTAGAAAAATTAATTTTAAAGTTTTTTGAAAATATTTTTTTTTTGAAAATATTTTTTCAAAAACTTTTTTTTTTCTTTTTTTTTTATATATTTTTTTTTCAAAATTTTATTTTTTCGAAATTATTTTCCCTTAAAAAAAAAGAAAAAAAAAAGAAAGCTACAGTAGCGTGAAAATATTTTTTTTGAAAATATTTTATTAATAATTTTTTTTTTAATATTTTTTTTTTCAAAACATTATTTTTTCGAAATTATTTTTAATTATTTTTTTAAATTCAAAAAAAAAAAAAAAAGGTACTGTAGCTACTTTGAAAATATTTTTTCAATTTTTTTTTTTTTTTTTTTCAAAATATTATTTTTTTTCGAAATTATTTAGAAAAAAAAAAAAAAAAAAAAAAAAGTTACTGTAGCAGCTACAGTAAAGTACAACCGGCTGAAGCACGTTACTGTGCGAAGCACTGTTACTGTAACAGTGTTGTGCAAATTTTTTATGCGACCCAAGTACCCATCTTTAGTATATATATATAATTATCTGTGATTAATGTGAAAGTCCACAACTGTTGGTACGAGTGCAATTGTTCTCCAACTCTCCTTCGTGTGCAAATTATGACGATGACATGTCAGGTATAGTTTGGTAGGCAGTTACTATTCGAGTTTATTAGACATGTTATGATATTGATTATTCTCACACGCGTGACCTAATTTAGGAGGTGTTTGATTGCCTCTTAATGTGCTTGACACTGATTCGATAAGTGACTTTTGTTGTTTGATAAAGTTTTTTCTACCCCTTAGTGATTCCACTAGGTGTCTAATGGCTCGGCTATCAAGATATGCAAATTGATACAACGCCTCTTCCAAGGCCTATTTTTATATCATTTATAATTATTAAATGAATAATCTATATATATATATATATATATATATAGGGGGGTTTTATTTTCAGAACCCTGTTAAGTGCGGGAACTGCGAGAACTCCAATTTTGCATTAGAAAACATGCATGTTCATATAAAACATGTATGTTTTCTTACATACACCTTAATACACATGCATGCGTATTAAGGTGTATGTAAGAAAACATACATGTTTTATATGAACATGCATGTTTTCTAATGCATAATTGGAGTTCTCGCAGTTCCCGCACTTAACAGGGTTCTAAAAATAAAACCATTTTGCATTGATTTGTTGCACTTAACAGGTTTTTATTTGAACATGTATGTTATGCATGTATGTGTATTAAGGTGTATGTAAGAAAATATACATGTTTTATATGAACATGCATGTTTTCTAATGCAAAATTAGAGTTCTCGCAGTTCCCGCACTTAACAGGGTTCTGAAAATAAAGATACACTATATATATATATATATATATATATATATATATATATATATATATATATATATATATATAATAAAATAATTTTTTTTTGAAAATTGCCACCTCATTTAATCCACGTGGATACAATGACACGTCATAAATGCCAACTCATTAATTCCACGTGTAAAGCCAACTAGGATGTCAAGGAACTGGTTTTGAATATTATGAAATAAGTTTGACAATCATTTACTCCAAAGTTGATGTACCACTTTTATTTTAATCGATCATTTTCATAAATTTCATTTACTCCAAAGTTGATATACCATTTTTATTCTAACCGCCTAATTAATGATTTCTTTTACTAATCTTAATAGATTTCAGCTGGATATTTTAGTTATTTGATTTTAGTATGGAATGTTTATTTGATTGATAATAGTTGATAAATTTGAGGCATGCATGCTCAAGTCGTCTCCATTAAATATCTTGCGACTTGAAAACATATATAATTTTTAAAAGTGTCTATCGTAAGCAATTATATTTTTGGAGAGAAACTATTTTGATTTATTTAACTTCTTTTTTGTTCAGACCCTCAATATATAGTGCCTCATTTGTCTTTTTCCGTGCATTCACCTTCTATACGTATTTTGTATATAGACACCGTTTATTTTTTCTGATACTATATATTTTCTTTGCAGGTGCTCATAAAATGATTACATCTCATCTCACATGTATCAAAGGTAAACACTACTGTATTTTGAAATCAACTGCAATCTTAGATCTATTGATTTGTATATATAGTTATTCATCAAAGTATGTGATTTATTTTCTTTTTTTGGTTTTTATAAATACATTGGGGTTGTTAGTACAAATCTTGGGTCCAACGCAAGACCTAGTTTAAGCTAGCTATTGACAAGGGCGGATCTTGTGCTAAGTATCTATAAAGCTGCTAAGAAAGAACAACACCGTCAGTCTCACCGCGGAAGGGGGGTTCCGCGGTCGGCCTCCGGTGTGAGAGTAAGTGTATTGTTTAGAGAGAAAGTATATGTGCGGACTGTGAGAATAAATGCTATATGAGTGTTGGTCCAGAGTAATAAATGAGGTGGGGGTATTTATACTACCCACACCTGTCACCTGTAGCTGCATCGGGACTCTGCGAGCCGAACTATGTCTAGCATAGTAGGTAGGTGTCAGATCACGTGGGGGACATAATCCCAAGAGATCTGGGTCTGGCGGCGTGGCGGCGGTCGATGATGTGTTTCGATTCGGCTTGGTAAGACGGGAGTCTATGATGTGTTCCTGTCCGGCCCGGTTTGGCAAGGTTGCGGTCCGGGTTATTCTGAGATCAGGGCTATTATGAGCATGCCCGACCCAGTATGTTGGGTCCGGGAGTACTATACACGATCAAGTCCCCCCAGTCTAGTATACTTGTTTGGTTTGAGAACAAGTGTTCTAGACTTTTTTTTGGAGTTCCGCGGCTACAGATGCCGCGTCTTGCTAATTAGACTTTTTGGAATTTCGCGGCTGATGTTGCCGCGTGTCCCGTTTTGCTGACTAGATATTCCACTTGTCGCTTGCTTCGGGTGTGACAGCCTGTCATTGGTATTCGTGAAGCGTTTTTACCCACTTATTTACTGACTGACTTGACGTTTTGACGGCTGACCATTCGTTTTCTGCGACCATCGTGACCGTTCATCTGGGTAGATCTTCGACCGTCCAATAAGTGTCCAGGGACGTGTCAAATTCATGGCCTTTCGATCTAGCTGATGGCGCGTGTGTGTGTGGCTATAAATACCAAGGGGCATCTCACTGTTATACTTTTTTCACACACAGTAATTATTTTTACCCTTCTCTAGAAAAAAGACTCGTTCCGCCTTTATTCCTCCTGCCTCCTTTACTTCCGGGACTAGATTTTCAGGTTAGGTTTCTTCTACATTCCGTTTTTTGATCACTTAGAATGGCACCCGATCATATAGATAGTGTGACCTCTAAGCTTACCCAAGAGGCTCTAGATGAGTTTTGTAGGAAATATAACATCCCTGACCATCTTTTACCAGAAGCGCCCGGCGTCCGAGATACTATTAGGGATGCACCAGAGGGGAAGATAGGTGTTTATACTAGGTTTTTTGAGTTGGGTAATTTTAGGATCCCTCTTTCGCTGTTCTTACTACGCGATCTGGAGTATTTCCAGATCCATCTTTCCCAGTTGTCGGTTCTAGCGGCGTGTAGGATTAGTCATTTCGAAATCCTCTATCGCGTCCACGGTGGTACTCCTACTGTTGCCCTTTTTAGGAAGTTTTACTACGCCGGTATCAACAACGGCTGGATGACCTTAGAAAAAAGGAAAGGTCCTAAATCCTTAGTGGTCCCCGTCTGTTATACTGCCGCTCTTGATTCGGTCAAGAATTGGAGGGACCGCTTCTTCTTTGTCAAACGAACCATTTTCCCACTTTTCATTCCGTGGTATGACAAGGTGTCAATAGATCGTGACCCTCCTCCTTCTGACACGAACGTGGATCAGGAGTTGTTGCGGCTCCTCGATACCCGGAGGGCCGCTTTCAAGAAGTATCCGAGACGCTTTTTTGAACGTTATAGGGTTGAGTCAGACCTGGGATGATGACACCAGCCGTCCGACTTTTTTATGGCCAGATGATTCGGGTGGGTTGCTAGATCTGTCTTATTATTATTTTTCATGTGTGTGCGTCCGCATCTAACCATATACTTTGATTTTTGCAGAAATGGACTTGTTCTCGTTCATCAGTCAGCCGGATCCCTTCAAGGTTGCGACCGGGGAGCGCACTTTAAAGGAGGGTGAACCCACCTTGAGGGCGAAAATGGCTTCCCGTGTTGTTGAGCCGAGGGAGGATGTGATTAGATTGTCGGAGCGCACTGTGGTGGATGAGCTGAGGCCGCTAAAGCCGGCAAGAAAGCGGGGAAGAAGAGGGTGACCATCGATGCACCAGAGAAACCCCTAAAGAGAAAAAGGCTTGTTCGTAAGGAAGCCGCGGCTGGGTCGGGTATGCCTTGCTTGCTTGCTTTTTTTTTTTTTTTTTTTTTTTTTTTTTTGCCGCATATGTTGCTCGTACTTATGTTTTTATTGTTGTTATTTTTCAGGTGGTCCCTCCGCGGAAGACCCTCCTGTGATTGAACTCTAGGATGAGTCAGGGGATGGGTTGGAGCGTTCTGGTCCTCACACCGATGCCAACATTATGAAGAACTCCACAGTTGTCTCTTCCGATTCTGCCGCTCCTGCTCATCAAGATTCTGAGGGCAAGGCTTCCGAGACTTCTTATCCGGATCCTACCGAATCTGTCAATCGAGAGTCTCCTTGTCCGTTTGTTGAGGCCCCAAACCCGGATCATGCTGAAGGTGCATCCGAGCATGCTGAGGCCGAGGTTGAGAGGTTTGCTGGTTCGGAGGATTTCTACCAGTCTGTTTCCGTTGACACTGCTGAGGCCTCTTCTACTTATGTTCCGAAGTGGCTGCCTACCAACGGGTTCAAGATGGATGACCCTTGGATTTGCCGCAACTTCGTGGATAATCTTGCCACGCTTGGGTATGTGTCCGTGCTCCGTAATATGGCGGCCGAAGACTTGCTGAACCAGTACAACTTGCTCACTTCCCAGCAGGTTTGTATGAGTTCGGAGGTTCGTCTGCGGTTGGAGTTCGAGCTTCAGCAGAATCACAGGCTGGGTAGAAAGTTGGAGAGAAGGGAGAAGCTGGTTTCTAATCTCAAAGCTCGGGTTAGCAAGTTGGAGGGGAGAAAGCTGGTTTCTAATCTCAAAGCTCAAAGCTCCGGGGCCGAGTATCCGAACTGGAGTCGACCGCGAAAGCCAAGGACCAGGAGTTGGCTGAGCTCCGTGCTAAATGTGAGAAGTTATCTGGGGGGGGGGGGGTGGCCTTGGCTGGGGAGTTGGGTAAGAAGAATGCAGAGTTGGCTCAGAAGGTGGCGGGTTTGGAGATAGTTTGCGGTACCTTAGAGTCGGCAGGTTAAGGGTGAGGAGCAGTTGGGTAAACAATTTGAGGAGAGGGAGGAGGCCATCCGCGCCAGCTTCGAAGAACATATAGCAGATTTAGATAAGAGGCTAGCCGCCTTGAATGAGTAGTTTGATACGGAGCTCTTCCCTTGGTGTTTAACGGCTACTGAAGGTAAGCGATGGGTCATCGGCCATGGTTTCCGTTATGCCTTCCTGAAGTTTAAAGAGTCCTTGGAATTGAAGACCAGGCTGGGGCAGTGTATTTCTGCGGCTATTTCAGAGGGGCTGCCAGGGGTTTGAGGCCGGGGTTGTCTATGGGTCAAAGGGAGTTAAACTTGAGGATGTAGCGGCTTATGATCCCGAGGCTCAAAGGTGTTATCAGGACGCAGTGGTGAGGTTAGCAAATGTGCCCTTTCCGCTGCTAGAATCTCTCGAAGCTTGTAAGGATGCTCCGTTAGAGTTTTTGATGTCTCAGCTGGTGTTAGAGGAGGAGCGTGCTCCGGGGTCTTCAGAGTTTACATTCAGACCTTCTGTTGCGGAAGAGTGTGTCCTTCCGGAGTCTGTGCTCAAGGCTGTTACCGCTCGTCCCAAGGCTATTGCTGCGTACAAGGAAATGAAGAACAGGAAATATGGGACAGAGTTTGACTATAGTGACAAAAGCCTTGTCGTCTCAGTTCCCACTCCTTCTGCTTCCGTGCCTTCTTCCAGTGTTTCCCTTGCAGCTTCTGAGCCTCGAACCATTGCTACTCCTTTAGGGCCGGTGATTGCTCCTACCGGGGATGATAGTGTTCAGAACGATGATATGTTCGACACCTCGGTCCTCGGCCAGATTGACCCTAATGAGTTTGCTTCTTAGCTGTTTTGGTTTCTTCGACAGTTCTTTGGGTGATATTTTGACTATATCTACCTTGCCGCATCTTTGTGAAGCTTTTATTGCAATCTTTGTTGATGTAATCCGGATGTATGCATCCGTGAATATTGTAACTGACTATGAATATAACTTAACCATTTTTGTTGTGTTTGTACTTTGTTACTTTTAGTATCTTTTTTTTTGCCGGGCCTTAGATGGCCGGACTTGATTTACTATCTCTGTGTATCCGTACTTAAAATTACGGGGATAGCTTAATTTGGTCAATGGGCTTGCAATACCACTTATATGCCTTAGTTAATTCTGAGGCTTTATTGTCCTCATGCCGGGCTTGCAATACCTCTTACGCATTTTTGTGATTGTGGAATCGATTTCCGGGTTATGCATGCATATGACAAAAGTAAGTAATAAAAGAAAAAATGATAAGTAATTTTTAGAAAATTTGCGGAGTTGATCGAGCTCCGCATGTCATTAATAGAAAAGAGAGTACATAAAACTGACTAAATATGCTAGGGGGTGAGTTCCCGCTGCTGTTTTTTGACCGCGGTCAGCTACAAAAATGGGAACACTTACATTTTATTACACGTAACATTTCTTGAGGTTCCGGATATTCCATGTCCGGGGCAGGTCTTGGCCATTCTGGTTTCTGAGCTTGTATGCTCCTTTACCCAATGCATCCACAACTTCATATGGGCCTTCCCATTTAGGGCCCAGTTTTCTGGTGTTCTCAAGAGAAACTGGCTACCAGCCCTCCCTTCTTATCTTTGATCATTCAATCCTTCTTGGTCTGATTCAAACACCTTATAACACTCCTATTTTCGGATTACTAATCATTGGATTGTACCCTTAAACGGTTTTTTATTTGGTTGACGTTTCATTCAATTAGGGTTGCGATTTTATTTTGCTAGGGTTAGCCGCTATTAATTGGTTTTATTTTGCTAGGGTTAGACGCCATTAATTGGTTTTAACGGCCACATGTGAACTTGTATCGACCAGAATGACCTCAGTAGCTAATTGAGGTTCGACAAGCTTAGGAGAGCTGACCAAACAGCCTCCTCCACATCCAAAGGATTAGTGGTCCCACTATTAGGGTTCGTAGTCGATTGTAGCATCGACTCACCAAGGCTAACAGTAGGCTTCATCTCATTAGTAGACTTCTTTTCATTAGTATCAACGTGAACTTGATCCTCATTAGCAGGTAATACATCATCATGAGTTTTATGGACCAACGAGAATCATGAAGTGCATCAAACTTAGGATCACGTCTAGGTTTATTAAGAACGTTAGCAGCATTACTAGTACCTCCCAAATTCTTCAACCTCGGCCATGTGCCATAATCCAAACCCAACCCAGAAGCGTTAGTCATGATGGCAGCATGGTTACCATTAGATTCAGAATTAGGGTTTCGCAAAACCCTAAAGTCTTGCGATTGTGGAGGAACACCGGAGTTCCCAGATTCAATTCCCTTTAACTTTTGCATTCGAGCAATTAATTCATCAACATCAACACGAACACCAGTAGCAGATTTGGACGCGCTTATGTGATTAAGAAAGCCCTTATTCATCTCTCTCAAACCCTCATACAGTATAACAAAGTAAACGACCCCAGAAACAGTAAACCCTAACTTAATCAGTTAGGGTTTTAAGCGTGATCACCAGAAAACTAACCACCAGCCATCATGTCGATCAATAATGATTAAAGTAATAAATAATGATCTCTAACAATAAATAAAAACCGATTAGGATAAACCCTAAGGGCATGTTTGGTAGTGGGAATTGGGCCCAAAAAATAGAAATGGGCTTATTTCTCATGTTTGGTTTGACAAACAAATGGAAATGGAAATGGACTTAATTCTCGGACGTAATTCTCGAGAATCTGTTTGGTATGTTAGAGAAATAAAAAGGTGGAGAATTGTGGGGAATTGGTGGAGAATTGGTAGTGCAATTTTTTGAGTTTCATTTCCACTACTTTTAGTGAGGAAATAGAAGAAATGAGGGGAACTTTGTAGGTTTTTTTTTTTTTTTTTTTTTTTTTTTTTTTTTTTTTTTTTTTTTTTTTTTTTAGTTGCAAACCGATTTACGTAAATGTATTTTTTATAAAAAAAATTAATAATTTTTTTAAAATATATTTTTTATAAAATAAGTTTTTAAAAAATAAATAAATAAATAAATTTTTTATAAAAAATAATTTAAAAAAATATATTTTTTTAAAATATATTTTTTATAGAATTGTTATTTAGAAAAAATAAATTTTTTTAAATAATTTTTTTAATTAATTTTATAAAAAATAAAATTTAAAATAAATTAAAAAAAATATTTTTTTTAAAATAAGTTTTTTAAAAAAATAAATAAATAAATAAATAAAAAATAATTAATTTTTTTTAAATATATATTTTTTAAAATAAGTTTTTTTTTTTTAAAAAAACAAACAAAAGTTCTAATTCTTTCAATAAAAAGTTTTTTTTTTTTTTTTGCACATTCTCGAGTTTATTTCTCATGTTACCAAACACTAGAATTGACTTTAAATTTCTCTACCCATTTCTATTCTCTGAATTCTATTCTCTACTTCATTTCTATTCTCTGAAATTCTCTCTATCAAACGTGCCCTAAATTCGGTTAAGAAAATTATGATATCCAAGAACTGATTAAACAAAAAAAACCCACCAACCGTATGATTCAAGTAAGAAACTGGATCAAGAAATGATAAACACAAACGCAAATCAGTTACTCAATCAATTAGTAACAAAAACCAAACGATTAGATAGAGTTTTTAGGAAAACGATCAAGGGTTTTAGGGTATCGGAAATCGCCAAGGAGAGCAATTGTCCGTTACTTGATGAGAGCCGTTGTTCCTAAATGCTTGCTCACTTGATGAGAGCAATTGCCCTTTACATGTTGAGAGCCATTATCCCTGAATGCTTGCACACTTGATAAGAGCAATTGTCACGTACATGATGAGAGCCGCTGTCCATAAAGGATAAATTTATGAGGGTAATTGTCCTTTACATGATGAGAGCCGTTGTCCCTAAATGCTTGCACACTTGATAAGAGCAATTGTCACTTACATGATGAGAGCCGATGTCCCTAAAGGCTCACTTGTTGAGAGCAATTGGCCGTTACTTGATGAGAGTCGTTGTCCCTAAACGCTTGCTCACTTGATTCAAACAAGAAACTGGATCAAGTAATGATAAAAACAAATGCAAATCCGTTATTCAATCAATTAGGAACAGAAACCAAATGATTAGATAGAGTTTTTAGGATAAACGATCAAGGGTTTTAGGGTATCGGAAATCGCCAAGGAGAATGTTTTCTTAGGGTTTTTATGTTTTCTAATTACTTGATGAGAGTAATTGAGAGCAATTGTCTTACTTGATGAGAGCTGTTGTCCCTAAACGCTTGCTCACTTGATGAGAGCAATTGCCCTATACATGATTAGAGCCGTTGTCTCTAAATGCTTGCAAACTTGATAAGAGCAATTATCACTTACATTAATAGAGCCATTTTCCCAAAAGGCTAACTTTATGAGGGCAATTGTCCATTACATGATGAGAGCAATTTCCTAAAGGCTCACTTGATGAGAGCAATTGTCCTTTACTTGATAAGAGCAATTGTCCCTAAAGGCTCACTTCATGAGAGCAATTGCACGTTACTTGATGAGAGCCGTTGTTCCTAAATGCATGCTCACTTGATGAGAGCAATTGCCCTTTACATGATGAGAGCCGTTGTCCATAAAGGCTCACTTAAATGCTTGCACACTTGATAAGAGCAATTGTCACTTACCTGATGAGAGCCGTTGTCCATAAAGGCTCACTTAAATGCTTGCATGATGAGAGCCGTTGTCCCTAAATGATGAGAGCCGCTGTCCCTAAATGCTTGCATGATGAGAGGGTAATTTTCCCTTACATGATGAGAGCCGTTGTCCCTAAATGCTTGCATGCTTGATAAGAGCAATTGTCACGTACATGATGGGAGCCGTTGTCCCTAAAGGCTCACTTGATGAAAGCAATTGGCCGTTACTTGATGAGATTCGTTGTCCCTAAATGCTTGCTCACTTGATTCAAGCAAGAAACTGGATCAAGTAATGATAAACACAAACGCAAATCAGTTACTCAATCAATTAGGAACAGAAACCAAGCGATTAGATAGAGTTTTTACGATAAACGATCAAGGGTTTTAGGGTATCGGATATCGCCAAGGAGAGAGCTTTCTTAGGGTTTTTATGGTTTTAATTACTTAATGAGAGTAATTGAGAGCAATTGTCTTTTACTTGTTGAGAGCTGTTGTCCCTAAACGCTTGCTCACTTGATTAGAGCAATTGCCCTTTACATGATGAGAGCCGTTGTCCCTAAATGCTTGCACACTTGATAAGAGCAATTGTCACTTACATCATGAGAGCCGTTGTCCCAAAATGCTAACTTTATGAGGGCAATTGTCCTTTACATGATGAGAGCAATTGTCCCTAAAGGCTCACTTGATGAGAGCAATTGTCCGTTACCTGATAAGAGTAATTCTCCCTAAAGGCTCATTTCATGAGAGCAATTTTCCATTACTTGATGAGAGCCGTTGTACCTAAATGCTTGCTTACTTGATGAGAGCAATTTCCCTTTACATGATGACAGCCATTGTCCCTAAATGCTTGCACACGTGATAAGAGCAATTGTCACTTACATGATGAGATCCGTTGTCCCTAAATACTTGCACACTTAATAAGAGCAATTGTCACTTACATGATGAGAGACGATGTCCCTAAAGGCTCACTTTATGAGAGCAATTGGCCGTAATTTGATGAGAGTCGTTGTCCCTAAACGCTTGCTCACTTGATTCAAGCAAGAAACTGGATCAAGTAATGATAAAAACAAACGCGAATCAGTTATTCAATCATTTAGGAACAGAAACCAAATGATTAGATAGAGTTTTTAGGATAAACGATCAAGGGTTTTAGGGTATCGGAAATCACCTAGGAGAGAGTTTTCATAGGGTTTTTTATGTTTTCTAATTACTTGATGAGAGTAATTGAGAGCAATTGTCTGTTACTTGATGAGAGCTGTTGTCCCTAAACGCTTGATCACTTGATGAGAGCAACTGCCCTTTACATGATGAGAGCCGTTGTCCTTAAATGCTTGCACACTTGATAAGAGCAATTGTCACTTACGTGATGAGAGCCGTTGTCCCAAAAGGCTAACTTTATGAGCACAATTGTCCTTTACATGATGAGAGTAATTGTCCCTAAAGGCTCACTTGATGAGAGCAATTGTTCGTGTGATAAGAGCAATTCTCCCTAAGGCTTACTTGATGAGAGTGATTGTCCATTACCTGATAAGAGTAATTGTCCCTAAAGGCTCACTTCGTGAGAGCAATTGTCCGTTACTTGATGAGAGCCGTTGTTCCTAAATGCTTGCTCACTTGATGAGAGCAATTGCCCTTTAAATGATGAGAACCATTGTCCCTAAATGCTTGCACACTTGATAAGAGCAATTGTCACTTACCTGATGAGAGCCGTTGTCCATAAAGGCTCACTTTATGAGAGTAATTTTCCATTACATGATGAGAGCCGTTGTCCATAAAGGTTCACTTTATGAGAGTAATTTTCCATTACATGATGAGAGCCGTTGTCCCTAAATGCTTGCATGCTTGATAAGAGCAATTGTCACTTACATGATGAGAGCCGATGTCCCTAAAGGCTCACTTGATGAGAGCAATTGGCCGTTACTTGAAGAGAGTCGTTGTCCCTAAACGCTTGCTCACTTGATTCAAGCAAGAAACTAGATCAAGTAATGATAAACAAAAACGCATATCAGTTACTCAATCAATTAGGAATAGAAACCAAATGATTAATTAGAGTTTTTTGGATAAACAATCAAGGGTTTTAGGGTATCGAAAATCGCCGAGGTGAGAGTTTTCTTTGGGTTTTTATGGTTTCTTATTACTTGATGAGAGTAATTGAGAGCAACTGTCTGTTGAGTGATGAGAGCTGTTGTCCCTAAACGCTTGCCCACTTGGTGAGAGCAATTGCCTTTTACATGATGAGAGCCGTTGTCTCTAAATGCTTGCAAACTTGATAAGCGCAATTGTCACTTACATGATGTGAGCCAATTTCCCAAAAGGCTAACTTTATGAGGGCAATTGTCCTTTACATGATGAGTGCAATTGTCCCTAAAGGCTCACTTGATGAGAGCAATTGTCCGTTACTTAATAAGAGCAGTTGTCCCTAAAGGCTCACTTCATGAGAGCAATTGTCCGTTACTTGATGAGAGCCGTTGTTCCTAAATGATTGCTCACTTGATAAGAGCAATTGCCCTTTACATGATGAGCGCCGTTGTCCCTGAATGCTTGCATACTTGATAAGAGCAATTGTCAATTACATGATGAGAGCCGCTTGTCCATAAAGGCTCACTTTATGAGGGTAATTGTCCCTTACGTGATGAGGGACGTTGTCCCTAAATGCTTGCAAGAGATAGCACAAGAGAATGAAAATGGTAAGACAACCCCTACTAAGAACATTTCTTGCCTAGGAAACAAAAAGAACTTCAAAAAGATTTGGACAACCCCAAATCAATATCAAAAGCTGCTAATGTCTAGAATACAATAACCAAATAATAAAAGATAACCAACAAAAACAATACAACCCCCTAAAATACAGTCTAAGTATAATGTAAGCTTGATCTAAATCCATACCCATACTCTGAATACATGGACAATTACAAAGGAACCAACCAATGCAATGCCAAACATCACCATATGAGTATAGACCATAGAAAGCTAAATTACAAAGACTAAGCAAAAACAGGGGGATATATAGCAGCCATGTTGATGCAGCAAAGATCTACCAGATAGCATCCCATACATACTCAAGTAATGAGGGTAATTTTCTTTTACATGATGAGAGCCGTTGTCCCTAAATGCTTGCCAAAAACACTTGATAAGAGCAATTGTCACTTACATGATGAGATTCGATGTCCTTAAAGGCTCTCTTATTGAGAGCAATTGGCCGTTACTTGATGAGAGTCGTTGTCCCTAAACGCTTGCTCACTTGATTCAAGCAAGAAACTGGATCAAGTAATGATAAAAACAAACATAAATCAGTTATTCAATCAATTAGGAACATAAACCAAATGATTAGATAGAGTTTTTAGGATAAACGAACAAGGGTTTTAGGGTATCAGAAATCGACAAGGAGAGAGTTTTCTTGGGGTTTTTATGTTTTCTAATTACTTGATGAGAGTAATTGAGCGTAATTATCTGTAACTTGATGAGAGCTGTTGTCTCTAAACGCTTCCTTACTCGATGAGAGCAATTGCCATTTACATGATGAGAGCCGTTGTCTCTAAATGCTTGCAAACTTGATAAGAGAAATTGTCACTTACATGATGAGAGCCATTTTCCCAAAAGGCTAACTTTATATGGGCAATTGTCCTTTACATGATGAGTGCAATTGTCCCTAAAGGCGCACTTAATGAGAGCAATTGTCCGTTACTTGATAAGAGCAATTGTCCCTAAAGGCTCACTTCATGTGAGCAATTGTCCGTTACTTAAAGAGAGCCGTTGTTCCTAAATGCTTGCTCACTTGATAAGAGCAATTGCCCTTTACATGATGAGAGCCGTTGTCCCTGAATGCTTGCATACTTGATAAGAGCAATTGTCACTTACATGATGAGAGCCGCTTGTCCATAAAGGCTCACTTTATGCGGGTAATTGTCCCTTACGTGATGAGGGACGTTGTCCCTAAATGCTTGCACACTTGATAAGAGCAATTGTCACTTACATGATGAGAGCCGATGTTCCTAAAGTCTCACTTGATGAGAGCAATTGGCCGTCACTGGATGAGAGTCGTTGTCCCTAAAAGCTTGCTCACTTGATTCAAGCAAGAAACTGTATCAAGTAATGATAAACACAAACGCAAATCAGTTACTCAATCAATTAGGAACAGAAACCAAATGATTAGATAGAGTTTTTAGGATAAACGATCAAGGGTTTTAGGGTATCGGAAATCACCTAGGAGAGAGCTTTCTTAGGGTTTTATGGTTTTTAATTACTTAATGAGAGTAATTGAGCGCAATTGTCTGTTACTTGATGAGAGCTGTTGTCCCTAAACGCTTGCTCACTTGATGAGAGCAATTGCCCTTTACATGATGAGAGCCGTTGTCCCTAATTGCTTGCACACTTGAGAAGAGCAATTGTCACATACATGATGAGAGCTGTTGTCCCAAAAGGCTAACTTTATGAGGATAATTGTCCTTTACATGATGAAAGCAATTGTCCCTAAAGGCTCACTTGATGAGAGCAATTGTCCATTACCTGATAAGAGCAATTCTCCCTAAGGCTCACTTGATTAGAGCGATTGTCCATTACCTGATAAGAGTAATTGTCCCTAATGGCTCACTTCATGAGAGCAATTGTCCGTTACTTAAACAGAGTCGTTGTTCCTAAATGCTTGCTCACTTGATGAGAGCAATTGCCCTTTACATGATGAGAACCATTGTCTCTAAATGCTTGCACACTTGATAAGAGCAATTGTCACTTACTTGATGAGAGCCGTTGTCCATAAAGGCTCACTTTATGAGGGTAATTTTCCATTACATGATGAGAGCCGTTGTCCCTAAATGCTAGCATGCTTGATTAGAGCCGATGTCCCTAAAGGCTCACTTGATGTGAGCAATTGGCCGTTACTTGATGAGAGTCGTTGTCCCTAAACGCTTGCTCACTTGATTCAAGCAAGAAACTGGATCAAGTAATGATAAACACAAACACAAATCAGTTACTCAATTATTTAGGAAAAGAAACCAAATGATTAGATAGAGTTTTTAAGATAAACGATCAAGGGTTTTAGGGTATCGAAAATCGCCAAGGAGAGAATTTTCATTGGGTTTTTATGGTTTCTAATTACTTGATGAGAGTAAATGAGAGCAATTGTCCTTTACATGATGAGAGCCGTTGTCTCTAAATGCTTGCAAACATGATAAGAGCAATTGTCAGTTATATGATGAGAGCCATTTTCCCAAAAGGATAACTTTATGAGGGCAATTGTCCGTTACATGATGAGAGCATGTCCGTTACCTGATAAGAGTAATTCTCCCTAAAGGCTCACTTCATGAGAGCAATTGTCTGTTACTTGATGAGAGCCGTTGTTCCTAAATGCTTGCTCACTTGATGAGAGCAATTGTCCTTTACATGATGAGAGCCGTTGTCCCTAAATGCTTGCACACTTGATAAGAGCAATTGTCACTTACATGATGAGAGCTTTTGTCCATAAAGGCTCACTTTATGAGGGTAATTGTCCCTTTCATGATGAGAGCTGTTGTCCCTAAATGGTTGCACACTTGATAAGAGCAATTGTAACTTACATGATGAGAGCCGATGTCCCTAAAGGCTCACTTGTTGAGAGCAATTGGCCGTTACTTGATGAGAGTCGTTGTCCCTAAACGCTTGCTCACTTGATTCAAGCAAGAAACTGGAGTAAGTAATGATAAACACAAATGCAAATCAGTTACTCAATCAATTAGGAACAAAAACCAAACGATTAGATAGAGTTTTTTTTTTTTTTTTTTTTTTTTTTTTTTTTTTTTTTTTTTTTTTTTTTTTTTTTTTGGGTAAAAGGGAGTAATCTTTCCACCCTTGGTGAAATACATTACCCAAAAAAAGTTTGAAGTACAATGGATGAGGGTGAATCCCCCACCTGGGCCCGATCAGGGCTAAAAACAAGCTACACCACACGTGCAACGAAACAAAGCTAACAAGCTAAACAAAAACCTAACAAAAGAAACAATAAAAATGTTTATGACATGCCATAAACATGATCAACTAATTATTTCTTTCTGCGACCTTGCACCTTGAAATCTCCCATATAATTTGTAGCAAACTGCAAATTTCCACTATAATTAACAACAGTTAATTTAATATTAACCTCTGTTACTGTTCTAATTACCACTTTTACGGGAAAATTTGAAATTTTCTTTATTATATTATTATCACACGAACACATTATCACGTAATTTACCAAATAACGGGACGAGCTCACACGCGAATTATGGTATCAAATTATACACAAATATTACCAAATGGGCTCAATTAAAACTCAGCCCAACCCCTTTTCTCGTTACTGTTCATAACAGCCCACACAAGGCCCAACTTCACTTAATAATACATATTCCAGTCGACCCACATGCCCTCCAAACGCCCCATTTTTCTTCCATTTTTGAAACACGGCCTATACATGTTTTTGCACCACCTATTTGTTCCCCCACCAGAGAAATAAGATGCAAAGTTTTAGCTCCTAATATCATCGTTTGATACGTTTAATTAAATCAAAGTGAAGTGCCCTTGAACACCCATTCGACTTATGTGAATTTTCACAAAATCATCCGTTTTAACTCAAACTTGTTTCCACCCCATTCTAATATTTATACTTGATCATTTGTGAGTTATTAAGTGTATTCCCAACCCAAGAACTCAATGATACACGTTGAAACCAATTTTTGGACCCTTAATAATTCTAGTCGACATATATATATACAAGGCAACTCTCATTTTGCTTCCTTCACTCACATATATTCTTAAAGTCATTCATGTCAGTAAATCCCTCTTAAAATAAACATCCCTTACATACTCCCTGACATAGAACAGTAGGAGCAAGTTGTGTTGTTTTAAAATGAATAAAACTCCTATACGTGTTACATATATACACATATATACATTCCCTAGTTCACCACCTCTCACCCTCAACTCATTTACATGTTTCTCAGTCCCTTTTCATCATTTAGAAACCACAAAACGATCGGAAGCAATCACCATCTCCTTTGGAAGCTTATTCGAAAAGCTAGGATTTTATATAAATCGTGTTTTGGTTGTAACGACTTGTGGGAATTATTTTCTTGTGTTCTATTCATTCTCACACGTCTCTTTACCACCCTAGAGGTGTAGTAAGTCATCACACTCCCTTTTTTTTGGGTAAAAGGGTATACCCGGTAAATATATAATCAAAAAAATAATGTTAAGTACAAATGGAATGTGGCAGAGTACCACATTAACCTCAAGCAAAAGCTTGATAACCTAGTGTTTATGACAGGCCATAAACACAAACAACCTAGCTAAATTACAAATCAACTAACTAGGCATAAACAAGAATAAACTTGTAATCAGCGAACATCCCGCTTCCACCCATAAACACGAAGGGAGCAAGGCGACCCAGGAAGTTTGCCTCCTTAAAAACCCTTTCCAAGAAAAAACCCAGAGGGAAAACCTTGGAGTAGGGAAAAAGAGTACAACCCATTCTTGGCACTCCCCTCATGTACAAGCCAAACCAAAAATAACGTCCCATCATGAGCTTGAACCACTGGAAATGATCACCGATCCAGGTAGTCTCCATGTATCCAAAATCCTTCGAATCTGCATAGAAGTCTTTGTAAACCGAAAGGAGAGGATCTTCAACCGAACAATGGCAACAATATCATCAAACACCTGAGTATATGACTTAAGCCTCTTCTTAAATAGCCTCGAATTACGTTCACGCCAAATAAAGTAGCATGAAGCAGCAAGAAGAAGACGAGAAATCACACTACCAGCAGAACCTCCTTTAGACAAAGGTATAAGATACGCAACAGCATCATCAATCCTAGGTGGAATGTGATCCATACCACATAGCGTACGAACTCTTGTCCACACCTGTAAAGAAAAAGGGCACTCAAAAAAGAGGTGAGTATGAGAATCAGGCTGATTATCACAAAGAGGACAACAAAGCAAGCTTAAGTCAGTAGAAGGACCGACATCCCATTGCCTCAACCTATCTTGCGTTTTCAGCTTGCAACTAACGACCAGCCACATGTTAAATGCATGTTTTGGGATACATTGAGGGAACCACACGACTTGAAACCATGGAACCAAATTAGCCCTTATACGAACAGAATCCCACACACGTGAAATATTAAATGGCTTAAAATCGCCATTAGGCAATCTCCAAACCAGCTCATCCTCAACAACATCTAATAACGTTGGAACATTAAAAAGCATTAGCTCGGGAATCCTATCTAACCAATCACTAGGCCATCTCCAATCGCCATCAGCAAGAAGATCACCCACAACATCATTAAGAGAAAACCCCGAACGAGATATATCTCTAGTAGTAAGCAAACTCCTAAGAGGGCTCAATGAACACCAATTATCAAACCATATAGACGCCCTCTTCCCATTACGAATATGGAACCAGAAAAAAGGCCGAATAATAGGATGAATCATAAGCAATTTCCTCCAGCCCCAACTCATATCACCCGTGCATGGAACATCCCAAAAACTCCTACCACGAAGTTTATAAGCATGAATCCATTTAACCCATAAAGATTCTTTATGGGTCAAAATACTATAAACATGTTTCGCCATAAGTGCCACATTAAATTCATGAAGGCTACGAATACCAAGACCACCCTCCTCTTTTGGTTTACAAATATCCTCCCACGCTACCTTAGCCTTGCCCTTTTTCATATCACCTTGACACCATAAAAACCCACGCATAAGCTGTTCAAGATCATGAATGACTCGAACGGGAAGGATAAAGACAGAAGCAATCCTATTTTGAACAGAAATAATGAGCTGCAAGCGACCAGCCATGGATAAAAATTTATTCTTCCAATCTGCAATCCTATTTTGAACCCTTTCCACTAGAACTTTACAATCCCGATACAACAACCGTGAAGATATCAAGGGGACGCCCAAATACTTAACGGGGAGAGTACCTTCATTAAAAGACAAAGAGTTTAAAATAGACAACTTCACCTGATTAGGCACATGACAAAAGAACGCCGTGCTCTTAGGAATACTTGGAACCAGGCCCGATACATTCTTGAACTCCTCTAAAGTATCCATAACCACACTAGCTGAAACAACATCACCATGAGTAAAAATAAAGAGATCATCAGCAAAGCATAGGTTAACAATTTTCTGCCTTTCACATAAGTTGTGGTATTGGAATTCATTCGACTGCTCCACCCTTTGCTGCAATAAAAGAGTTAAAACTTCCATAACGAGAGTAAATAAATAACGCGACTTAGGATCACCTTGACGAAGACCCCTTCTGCCCCGAAACCAGCCATAAATATCCCCATTAATGCATATGGAGTACGAGACACTAGTAACACAAGCCATAATCCATGAG
Source organism: Artemisia tridentata subsp. tridentata (assembly GCA_021014915.2). Taxonomy (NCBI): domain Eukaryota; kingdom Viridiplantae; phylum Streptophyta; class Magnoliopsida; order Asterales; family Asteraceae; genus Artemisia; species Artemisia tridentata. The sequence continues at coordinate 307,694,582 of CP139509.1, forward strand.
ACCATCTTGGTGTGAAAACCAAACCCAACCAGAATTTTCTCAAGGAAACACCAATCAACAGTATCATACGCCTTCTGTATATCAATCTTAAAGGCACATCTAGGCGGTCCACGAGGGCGGTGGTAGTTACGCATTAATTCTTGAGTAAGAAGAATATTATCAGAAATATTACACCCTGGAACAAAAGCAGACTGGTTAATAGTAACAACATCTCCAAGCCCCTCTTTTATACGATTAGTAATAATTTTACTAATGCATTTATAAAGAACATTACAACAAGAGATAGGCCTGTAATCATTTACCTTAGCGGGAGTGGAGACTTTAGGAACAAGAGCAATAATAGTGTGATTAAGCTCCTTAAGAAGTTGCCCATTATTAAAAAAGTCCCGAATACATACATCATTACCAACAATATCCCATGCCTTTTTGAAAAAGGCAGCCGTGAAACCATCTGGACCCGGGGCCTTATTATCACCAATAGAGAACATAGCATCCTTAATTTCATCATTAGACATGTCCCTCACCATCCAAACAGCCCTATTCAAATCAATAGTAGAAGAGAAAACCATTCGATTGGACAACTGATTTGTATTACCTTCCACACCAAGAAAATTCTCATAATGTTGAACGAAGACATTAGGAACTTCATTACCTTGATGCATAACATTATTGGCGTCAGTAACAAGCTCAATGCGACTTCTATGATTCCTACTCTTGACAACATTATGGAAATAAGAAGAATTAGAGTCACCCTCACGAAGCCAACCAACTTTTGCCTTTTGTTTCAAAAAACGTTCCTCATCCAATAAAGCATTCCTAAAAGCCTCAAGATAAACAGCCTCCTCATCACGAAGCACAGTGTTATTAGGGTCCTTATCAAGAGCCTTTTGAACTTCATCTAACTCAGCACGTAGATTATTAACACGGGCATGGATATTACCTTGGTCCTTAAGGAGCTTCCTAATAGGCGATTTCAGACCCTTAAGCTTTTTAAACACCTTAAACATATTGTGACCTTGCAGATCGTTACTCCAACCCTATCTAACAACATCCAAAAACCATGGTTTATGTGTTAAAAAATTAAAGAATTTAAACGGTTTTGGCTTCTTCTTAGTAAAGAATGGTCAGAAATACGGTAAGGTTGAAATATAGCAAAAGATCCTGGAAAATCATCACTAAATTTAACATTACCCATAACACGATCAAGCTTCTTCAATATACCATTGCCACCCTTCGGTTTCTGGTTCCAAGTAAAGTGTAAACCCGAAGAATTAAGATCCATGACTTCAATGCTGTTGACACAATCTTTAAACTCAGTCATAGCAATACGCTCATAGCCACCTCCAGATTTATCATCCAAAAACAACGAGGCATTGAAGTCACCAAGCAGCACCCAAGGTTTGTGACGCATAAGACTACCATGAACCTCAAGATCATGCCAAAGCACTCGACGATCAATATAGCAATTATGGGCATACACAAAAGAAACAAAGAAAGCTTTATTATCAGCCTTTACATTGACCTGCACATGCATAACCTGGTTAGTTTGAGACATAGTTAAAACATCAACAATAGCATCATCCCAACCAAGAATAATACGAGAACCCTTGTCACATAAACTCCCATTAGAAGTCCACTTCCATCCACGATAAACCTTAGCACATGTATCATAAACACAAGACGCCTCAACATGAGATTCCAAAATAGCTCATAAACATACATTATTTTCATTAACCACCTGACGAACCTCTTTTTGTTTAGGGGAGCGGTTCAAACCCCTAATATTCCATGAGGCAACACTAAACATTAGAACCCCTCAAATTAGGAGTGCTTGCCCCTGTAGTATTAGTATGACCCATGGAAGTAGAAGCCATAAAACCCGCTGTTTCACCATAATCATTAAGCATATCATCCTCCTCTTCATCAACCAAGTGAACACAAGCATTACCATCATCATCATCAAAAGCTAAGGAATCATAAGGATTAGATGTAGAAATATTAGCAGCCACGTTTGACGAATTAACCTTAGGTGTAGGGTAACTACTTGTAGAATTAACATTTTGGGTAGATTGACTATTCTTACTAGGATTAGCTTTCACACCTGAAACAGAAGCATCAACCGTAACAGTAGGTTTACCAGAACTAGTGCTAGCCTCTCCCTGAGAAGGAGTACTCTTAGGATTAGTAGCAACCGCTTTAGGCCTATATTGGAGGTTCTTTGCAACTGGGATACCACTAAACACACTACCTGCTTTAGAATCCTTAGCATTCTTTTTATTCTTACCTTTTTTATTAACCACTTGTTGAAACCCATCATTAGATTTCTCAACTACCGGGGGAGTCACAACTTTTTTAGGGCAAGTTTCAACAGAATGGCCAAATATTAAACAAACATCACCATCTAGGTGGCTTCCATTCGTTTTCAACACGAATGGTTTCAGTAGTAAAACCAAGCCTATCAATAAGGGGTACACCAACTGTAATCGACTCTTTGAGGGCAACATTAGAATCAATCTCAATTAAACAACGTGCAAAACTACTCCTACCCCATGAATCAATACACATCGAACTAGTATAAGAATCAAGCATAATAGGCTTACCAATATGGGTAGCAATGATACTTATACCATCTTCAGAGAAAACCTGTAACGGGACATCATGAAGTTTAACCCACACCGGAATACAGGTTAACTCCTCTTTCGTTAAGCTAGTACTCATGTTCCATTGCTTGAGGATGATATGGCTGTTTTTAATCATCCATGGACCACCCTCAAGTACAGCATCAACACCAACCTGTGAGTCAAAGTTAAAAAAGAAAAAACCTTTTGCATTCAGCATAATACGTTTAAGACCATATTTCGATCAATTATTACGAACATAGTATTCAACCACCGGGAATGCAATACGCTTACCAATGAAGTACCCATAAAGCGTGTTCTCAAATTTGGTACTAATAGATTCAACAACTTTACGAGGTATAGACACATCAACTCCAGCAAACACATTATCAACCTTAAGTGGACGAAAGTTAGATTTACCTTTTGCAGGAGCAGTTTGTGAACCACTAGCAACACCAACATATGACTTTGGATTAGCAGTAACATCACAAGATTGGACGATTGGCACATCATGGGAGGCTGATGTAAGAGGTTCCTACTGATCCTGAACCTGTGTCGAACTATTAGTAGTATTCTGATCCACCACGTGAAGCTTACCAGCCCTAGACGCAACATGAACACCATCGCCTTTTGGCAGGTTTGCATACGTATCATCATGACCAACTTTAGCAGGTTCGACACCTTGACTAAGGGGAGGGAATCCAACCCCCACTTCATCAATAACATCAGTATTATGCACATTAAAGAAAGTATCATCATGATCAGTATCATGTGAATCAGTTCGAACACTAGGGTTTAGTAAAACCCTAGTTGCTTTTCGTTGCTGCACTCCATCTTGAGTACTAGAATTCCTTCCCGTCATACGATTCAACCTAGCTGCAACACTAATATGAAGATCAGGATTACCCAAACTCGCTTTCTCCATAACAACTTAAAACAAGAAAATTAAAGAAACCCTAAAACAAAAACAATCAGAAAACTGGAAAACAAGAAGAACTCCGCCAATCTTCAAACGAATAGCACCCCAACAGAGTTAGAGCATAGATTTAAAGACCACAGATGCATCAACCGACTTCCATAATTATTAAATCCAAGAAGAAACGAAATCAGAACATGCGATAACCAAAGAACCCTAAAAACAGCGATTTTTAAAAAACCCTAAGAAAAACCGAAACCCTAATCAAACTAAGCCTAGATCCCAATAAAAATAATGTTTAACGTTAAATTAGTCACAGCTAACCATAGAAAACACAATCGTTGTAGGGAGTAGAACAAAGTTAAAAATCAGAATTCGATTTCAGAAAGATTCAAGGGTTTTAGCAAAGAAATCGCCATTCACCAGGAGAGCGAGAGTTTTTAGTTTTACTTAATCCGGCCTTCCATCACACTCCCTTTTCAATTCATTGCATACGTCTTTATAGTACCATGCAACGTATATGCATTTTATTCGAACGTACCTATTTTTACTCTTTATTTATGTACAACGTTTGCATATAGAACTCGAGACACGATTAGCCTCCCTTGTGGAAGGCCTAGGAATCATGATACACACTCACCTCACATTTATTTATAGTTCGCATGCATTATTCGAGCCTATTTTAAACTATGATACACACGTATAAAAACACCAACACTTAGAAGATTTCTTAAGTCTTTTTACTCAGAAAACATGTTCCATTCGACCAACAAAATGACCTTGTATAGTCATTTTAGATTGTTAGTTTTATTATGTAAGTTATAAGAATGGTCTGTCATTCTTATATAGTGTTGATCATGTAAGTGCCTATGTAACGGGCTGAGATATGTAAGTGCATATTCTTGTTTCTGGATCAGATCTGCTGGAAGTTAGGGTTATAAACCCTAGTGTTTTGGCCATTTGAATTTCATAGGACCTGGTGTCTATGTGGTTCTTGTACGATCAGTGTAAGTTAGGGTTGTAAAGCCCTATTTTCGTCCCTATGGATTTCTTTCTGGGTTTGAAACACTAAGCTGTTAAGGTTAGGGTTTTTGAACACTATGTGGAGATCGTGGGTGCGTTATTAGACCTGGTGGGGTGTTATCGAATTGTATATCAGACATGAGGCGTTGTGATTTGTTTTTCTTGTTGGTCTGCTATACGATCTGGTTCATCTATGATTTGCTTTGGTCTGGTTCGATGTTGCTGTAAGTTAGGGTTGATTACCCTATTATTGTTTGCAATTCTGGTCCTCATGATCTTATGTGATGATCGGTTATGTGATATTCTATTCATGCCTCGTATATCAGTCCTGGTTGTGGTCTTGGGTATGCTATACGAGCGTATTGGGTCTACTATTGATCGATTTGCTGGGCGGATCGTGAATGTGGTGGTTGGGTGGTAAGTTCAATTTCTATGAGGATTCAAGATGTGATTCATGGATTTCTTTATGGGTTGTTTTTCTGGATCGTATGGAAGATGATTTGAAGTTTTACAATGATTATGGCATTGATGCTACCTAAGTGATGCATGTTTTTGTTTTTCATCTTCATACTCACTTGTATAGTCATTGTAGATTGTTAGTTTTATTATGTAAGTTATAAGAATGGTCTGTCATTCTTATATAGTGTTGATCATGTAAGTGCCTATGTAACGGGCTGAGATATGGGATCCACTCATATCCTTTGTACTTAAACGTTTTTTGGTTAATCTATTTACCAGGGTGCAGGATTACTTCCCTTTACCCAAAAAAAAAAAAAAAACAAAATGACCTCGTATAATAAAATTGGACTTAACAACCACCCCATATTATTACACGACCTAATTGTTTATACCACTAGCTACAAGTTTCGTATTTATAGTTCATAAATATAAGCTCATCTAGTCCTTCTAATTTGGCCAAAGTGAAGCGACCAACACGTTTTTAAAAATAGTTAATAAGTTTTGGTTTTGACTAAAAGCCCAATAAGCTCTTTTTAAGCAAACTAAATAAGCTGGACCTAAAAGCTCTTTTAATATGAAATTAGGACATTAAAAATGGGCCTAAGGATAAGCCCAACTTGTCTCAAAGCTAATCATTAAACATTAACGAGCCTTTGTTTAGCTCGTTAAAAGCCCATTTATTGAAAAATAAGCTATTTTAGCAAATAAGCAGTTGATATAAGTTTTAATAAGCTTCAATAAGCTCCAAAAAAATTCGGAATATTTTTCCCCATAATTTTTGTGCGTTTGGACTAAAAATGCAAACTAGTTACACTTTAGAGGACCAAAACTGTCAACACTTAAAAACATGGACTGAAACTGCCAAAATAGAAACTTTAGGATAGAAATTGATATTATATGATATTCCAAGCTCAGAAAGTTATTTTGGACAAGTAGTGGACTATAAATGCAATTTATATTTAACTAAGGACTAACGGTGCAACGCTAACGCCGTTAGGGTGTAAAGTGTAAAAAGAGGAAAAATACAAGGACCAACAGAACATAATTGATATTTTCATTTCTAATTTACATTTACGATTCCCCGTCACGTCACGTGCGTTTTTCTACGTTTTAGTTACTTAATATATAACGTTACATTATTTATATATAACGAGATTTAAATGATTTAACTTCACGTTTCGTTTCACCACTTTTGAGGAAACGATATTATTAGATTAATTGACATAAAAACAAGATAATATTATATATAATATTATTTTTAAACTTTAGGCATTTTAAGCATATCAAACTCACGTCACCGATCAAATCATCATCCGTTATCTCACTTTCACACTTACTATTCGTATAAGTCGAATTCTCAGACTTCCCTATGTATTCAGGTCGTGTGTTGAAGCCGTTTCCGTAATCTTACTTAATTTCATAACTCCACCTTGCCAGATACATTCAAGGTGAGTTGTAGCCCCACTTTTACTCGTTTAACTACTTTATAAACTCTTTGGGGGAGATACATTCTTGTTCCTATTTACAAATTACTTGTTTACCTTGAATGTTGTACTTAAATGGTAAAGTACCCTATTAGTTATTGAGACATAATACTTGTTTCCACTTACAAAAATAGTTCACACCTTTACGAATCACTGTGAATTTACATACCACTTTTTATATGTTATTTCCAAACTTCAATGGAAATACTTGCTAGAATTAGAACACTCGTATCCTATGTATACCACCATTTAGTTGATATTGCCTAAGTTTACTGTATTGCCAAAAAGCCCCTCGAATCATGAACCATTAATCACTTGTGAGTGAACGCGAATATAGTGAACAACTTCGAAACCTGTTGAAGGTTGATGACCTATTCCACTAATACTTGACGAATAGCCTTAGTTGCTAGTCGTATTAGTCGCAATGCACTATATTTGAGAAAAATAGGAAATGGCATATCTCCTATTACTCCGAGGGCCATAACTCATGCCATTAATTTGGATTGTTCACCCCCACCGTTTTACCGTTTTACGGTACTCTGTTAACGTTTGCGTGTCATAAGGCTTAGGGCAATATTTATAAGAATATATATGTTTTCATAAATATTTAGATACAGCTGTATTAGTATTACTCTAGACTACAATTGTAGGTTTTAGGCAGAACACCATTATTATCACTCCCAGCTAGGATTATGATTCCCATGGAATCCTACCCTATATTTAACTGATTCTATATGTGATTTACTTGTGGTTTTTCCCAACGCCACTTACTACTTATTGCGGGTGAAAAAGTGATCGAAAAAATTTAGATAGCAGATTTATTAAATAATTGACATTGATAATGAAATAATAATAATAATAACGGGTAGTTGTATGAACCTCAACCTCGGGAAAGTTAAATTTATCTCACAAATAGCTTCCTTCATTTACAACTTTACTTTTATCGAATATTATTATGCATATGCTTATACGAAACTTGAAGTTAAGCTATTCAAGACATAACATTTTGGATTTGGTTATGCTATAAAAAAAAGTAGATGAGTCAGTAAGAGTATTAAAACTTAACGAGACAACCCATTTGCAAAAGAAGAAAATCGATATGCAACTCATGTTTGTTGATAAACCCAACCTAACGAATAAGTTTCCTTGTAGGGTCGGTTGCGAGTGCAAAAGTAATCAAAAAATTTAAAGATAACAGATTTATTTAATAAGAGACATTGATAATAAAATAATAATAATAATAACGGATAGTTATATGAAGCTCGAGCTCGGTCAAGTTAAATCGATTAATCTTAAGTTAATCTTGAGCTCGAAAACTAATTAATTAGCTTTGAGTTAAAAGTCAAGCTCTGGTTGAGCTCAAGTGGAGCTTAAGTCGACTGTCTCACAGCTGAGTTCAATTATCTCACAAATAGCTTCTTTCATTTACAACTTTACTTGTATCGATTATTATAATGTCTATGCTTACATGAAACTTGAAGTTAAGCTATTTAATACATACTTTTTTGGATTTGGTTATGTTGTACAAAATGTAAAAAAGAATTGGTAAACGTATAAAAAGCTAACAAGATAACCCATTTGCGAAAGAAGAAAGATCTATACACAGCTATTGTTTGTATGTTAGTAAGTACCCTAATAACCTGATTGACCTGAACCAGACAAGTCCGTTTAATATAGGTCTTCTTGCGAGTTAATTTCTTTCCTTTTAACATCCAATAGACCTGATAATGTGATTAGCATGACTAATTCTAATTCATAATTACTAAAATACTAATGAAGGGGTAAATAACAATAATACTAATAATAATTAGGGGTGTTACTCGGGTTGACTCGGTTGGGTTCAAGTCAATTCGGGTTGAGGCTAAAACAACATACCCAAACCCGACTTTATTTAGAAATCAGGATAATCGGGTTCGAGTCAATTTGGGTCGGGTCAAATCGGGGTAGGTCAACCTGAATAAAAGTAAAATGATTAAAAAAAATGCTTACTTCAATATGTTTAGAATGTAAAAATGTTAGTCGAATCAGGTTGATCGGGTTCGGGTCAATACGGGTTGAGGCTAAAAAAATATACCCGAACCTGAACCTATTTAGAACTCGGGTTAAATGGGTTGACCGAAATTAACCAACCCAATTAACCCGACCTGAATAAGCTTAATCGGGTTCGGTTCGGATATGTGTTTCTGACACCCCTAATAATGATAATATATAGTATTTACTTATTCATCAAACTATATTTTATAATAAATACTAATGAATATAGTGAATAATAAAACTATAGGTTTAGTCATTCATCTTCCACACCATACGGTTATTGACTTGTGAAAAGATATTGGCGCCATTCTGGGAAATTATTTGGCGCCCCTAGATATGTGGGGATCGTGGAGCAGCAGTCACTCCTTCCACATAAGGTTTTTCTGGCAGTTTATCAGATGCAATAGACTTTCAGGAAGCAATAGAACAAGGTATGTTCATACACCATTCACTATATTATATCATAATTTGTGGTAATTAGTTTTAATTTACCTTTTAATTTAATGTTAGGGTGCTTGATTCATTGAGTTTTATTGCATGATTAGAGTTGATTAGGTTTATTTTTACTTTACACTTTCATGTAAAAAACTTAAGGGTTCTTTGAATTAGTATTGATCGATAACTGTAATTGCGTGGGTTAATGAACCACATAGGAAATGTATGTGTAAGAAGGGTCTATGTCTTCATTTTTTTTGTTACACCAGGCGTAGTAAGCCATATGAACACACATGGTTAGTCTATGTGGTACCATCACCGCGTGTCGTCATTGTTACATCTTGTGTTTGTTACACGTTTTGCTAAAAATGGCTAGCCATATGAAAAGTTTCTTGTTAGCTAGGGTTTCGAGCTTCTTATTTATTTTTTTAATTAGATGAAGTAAAATTATCACTTTTTGTGTAGATTGTGGGCATCACTTAGTTAGACTCTTGAATTTTTTATAAACGACTCTTGAATTTTATAATAATTTATATATGTGTGTGCAAATTGTGGGCATCGGATTGTGAAAAGTTTCATATGGTTGATGGGTTCATAAAAAGTCAATGAAGTGACATACTAAATTCATTAGATTTTTCAGGGTATCGCTAACTGCTTTCCTGTTTCTGTTGCGATCTTATGATGGAAGTCGGTTAGTTTTTGCTGGGTATTTAATTCATGCCTCAACCTTGTTGAGGCCATCGTTCTCTGAAGATTTGACGTGGTTCTTCTGGTTAGTTTTTTGCGCTCGTTATTTTTGTTTTTTAGGGTTTTCTTGTTTTCTTTTTTAAGTCGTATATGGAGAGAGTGGGTGTTCCTAATGTGAATATGGATGAACTTAAGACGAGAATGAATCGATTGAAGAGTGTTAATGATGGGAATTCTGGTGTTACCGAAACACAACCAAGGATGGCAGCTAGGATTTTACGAAACCCTAGTTTGGGTACTGGTTTGGATACTTCTGTTGGTGGGGATGTACCTCACTCGTTTGGTGATTTCACATCTGCTACGACTACATTTGAGTCATTCCCTTCTACTAGATTGAACCCTAATAGTGGGCATGGACTTGATTATTTGAATACTAGGGATGAAGGTGTGATAGATGCTGATAATGTCGATGCTAGTAATATTGATGCTAATCTACCTACTGGTGATGGTGTTGCTGTATCTAATATGGCGGGCAAATTCACTATTAAACATAGTGCAACTAGTTTCAATGAATCGACACAAGCTCAAACAAAGTCTATGGGTGCACCATCAGTTTCTAGTCCTATCGTGCAATCCGTTGATGTGAATTCAACCCCTAAATCTTATGTTGGTGCTACTTCTGGTACGACTAATGCTACTACTAGAGTGAAACCTAATTTTCGGGCGGTTAAGGTGGATAATGTGTTTAATGGTGTTGATATTTCGATCCCTCGCAAGGTTGTTCAAAATATTAGTGCTAAATTTGAGTTCACCCTTTATGGTTATTTTATTGGAAAGCGTATTGCGTTTCCCGTGGTGGAATACTTTGTTCGTAACAATTGGGCTAAGTATGGTCTAAAACGAGTTATGATGAATGATAATGGCTTTTTCTTCTTTAAATTTGATTCCCAGGCTGGTTTGGATGCTATTCTAGAAGGGGGTCCATGGATGATTAAGAACAACCCTATTATCCTTAAAAAATGGACTATGAATACAAGCTTAAAGAAAGAGGAACTAACGCGTATTCCCGTATGGGTTAAACTTCATGATGTTCCATTGCAGGTGTTTTCTGAGGATGGTATTAGTATTATTGCTACGCATTTAGGTACTCCTATAATGCTTGATTCTTATACTAGTGCGATGTGTATTGATTCATGGGGAAGAAGCAGCTTTGCTAGATGTTTAATTGAGATTGATTCTAAAGCTGACCTTAAGGAGTCAATTACAGTTGGTGTCCCATTAATGGATAGTCTTGGGTTCACGTCTGAAACTATCCGGGTTGAGTATGAATGGAAACCTCCTAGGTGTGATGTATGTTTGATTTTTGGTCATTCCACTGAAAGCTGTCCTAAGAAAGTTGTATCTACTCCTGTTGTGGAGAAATCTATTGATGATGATGGCTTTCAACAGGTGGGAAAAAAGAATAATAAGAAAAAGGGTATAGCTAAGGATACTAGTGCTGGTAATGTGTCTAAAGGGTTCCATGTGGGTAAGAATATGTACTATCGACCGAAAGCTACTGTTACTTCTCAGCCACCATCTGGTGTAGCTAGTACTAGTTCTGGTCCTCCTCAACCACCATCTGGTGTAGCTAGTACTACTTCTGGTCCTTCCCCTGAAAAGGTTGATGTCCCTTTATCAAGTAGTAACTTCACGTCCAATGAAAGTATTAATACGAACAACCAAAATCCCAAGGTAAGCTCATCTAAATCGACTGCTAACATTTCCACATCAAATCCTTTTGATGCGTTGGATTTGGATGAGGGTGTTCAAGAGGATTCGAAGCTGGATGAGGAGGAGGTTGTTAATGTTTATGATGAATCTGTTAATTTGTTTGATAATCCGGGGGCAAGCACTCCCGTTCTAAATGTTCCCGATGTTTAGTATTGCTTCATGGAATATAAGGGGTTTGAACCATGCCCCTAAACAAAAGGAGGTTCGTCAGGTGGTTAATGAGAATAATCTTAGTGTGTGTGCGATTTTGGAGTCTCATGTGGATGCTACGGTGGTGTATGATACTTGTCGTAAGGTGTGTCGTCGTTGGAAATGGACGTCTAATGGGAATCTTTGTAATAAGGGCTCTCGAATCATTCTTGGCTGGAACGATGATATTGTTGATGTTATGGTTATGGCTTCTACTAACCAAGTTATGCATGTTCAGGTTAATGTTCGTAATGAGAACAAAACTGTTTTTTGTTCTTTTGTTTATGCAGATAACTATTATATTAATCGGAGAGCGCTTTGGAGCAATCTTGTTAGTCATGCTAGATTCATGCGTACTCGGCCTTGGGTGCTTTTGGGAGACTTTAACGCTGCTCTTAATTTGGAGGATCATTCTTGTGGCGGATATGCTCCTGATATTGCTATGCGTGATTTTAAAGAGTGTGTTCTGAATATGGAGGTGTCGGATGTTAATAGTACGGGACTTCATTTTACATGGAATCAAAAACCAAGAGGCTCTAATGGAACTTTAAAGAAGATTGATAGAATTATGGGTAATTTAAAGTTTGGTGATGATTTTCCGGGTTCTTTTGCTATATTCCAACCATACCGTATTTCAGATCATACTCCTTGTGTTCTTCGTATTCCTCAGGTGGCCAAACTCAAACCTAAACCTTTTAAGTTCTCTAATTTCCTCATTCATAAGGAAGGGTTTATTGATACTGTTAATTCGGGTTGGAATCTTAGTGTGAATGGTTGTGCTATGTATCGTGTTGTTAAACGTTTGAAGGGGCTGAAATCCCCTTTTCGTAAGCTTCTGCATAATCAGGGTAACCTTCATGAGAGGGTTGCCAATATCCGTAAGGAGTTAGACGAGGTCCAACGTGCTATAGATAAGGACCCGTTCAATTCAGCCCTTAGGGAAGATCATGCTCATTACCTTCTTGCTTTTAAGGATGCAACATTAGATGAGGAGAGGTTCTTGAAGCAAAAATCTAAGGTCCAATGGCTACAAGCAGGTGATTCTAATACGGCTTATTTTCATAATGTTGTTAAAAGTAAATGTGCTCGTAATCGTATTGAATTGGTTCGAGATGCGGCTAATGTTTTGCATGAAGGTAATGCTGTTGCAGGGGCTTTTGTTTCTCATTATGAGCAGTTTTTGGGTATTGAAGGGGATTGTTCCCCTCTTGATGAAAATACTTTATTCCCTAATGTCCTTAATCCTCAAATGGCTGATTCTATGGTTAGAGATGTAACGGATTCTGAAATTAGGGAAGCTATATTTTCAATGGGAGATGATAAAGCTCCAGGGCCTGACGGGTACACTGCCGCTTTCTTTAAGAAAGCTTGGGATGTTGTTGGTACTGATGTTACATGTGCTATTCGGGATTTCTTCTCTAATGGTAAGCTTCTAAAGGAGATCAATCACACTATTATATCATTGATTCCGAAAGTATCTACCCCTTCTAAGATTACTGATTATAGGCCTATCTCTTGTTGCAATGTTTTGTTTAAATGCATTAGTAAAATTATTGCGAATCGGGTTAAAGGGAGTCTTGGTCATTTGGTTAATATCAACCAATCTGCTTTTGTTCCTGGGCGTCGTATTTCTGATAATATTTTGCTTACCCAAGAGCTTATGCGGAATTATCATAGAGGAAGAGGCCCTCCTAGATGTGCGTTTAAAGTGGATATCCAAAAAGCGTATGATACGGTTAATTGGTCTTTTCTTAGGTCCATTCTGGATGGGTATGGTTTCCATCACAAAATGGTCGAATGGATTATGGTTTGTGTTTCTACCACATCGTACTCCGTATGTGTTAATGGGGATCTGCATGGCTGGTTCCAAGGTAAGAGGGGGCTCCGTCAGGGTGACCCGCTTTCTCCTTACTTGTTTACTTTGGTTATGGAGGTTTTAACTCTTATTCTACAGAAAAGGGTGGCTAATTCGGCGGAGTTTCAGTTTCATCACTTGTGTGAACAACAGCGTATTATTAACCTTTGTTTTGCAGATGATCTTTTCTTATTTTCTAGAGGCCATCCTGATTCGGTTAATGTTATTATGCAAGCTCTAGAGGAATTCAAGAATGTGTCGGGTCTTGTTCCTAGTATTCCCAAGAGTACTGCTTTCTTTTGTAATGTGCCTAATGCTTTGAAAGCTATTATTCTTCAATCTATGCCATTCGCAGAAGGCTCTCTCCCGGTTAGATATTTGGGCGTCCCTCTCATTTCGTCTCGTCTTCTGTATAGGGATTGTAAGGTTCTTGTTGAGAAGCTAGAAGGGCGAGTGAATGATTGGCGTAATAAATTTCTTTCGTTTGCGGGTAGGATTCAATTGATCAGATCTGTTTTGTCTTCGATGCATATTTATTGGGCTTCTGTTTTTATTCTCCCTGCTCGTATTATTCATGACCTGGAACAGCTCATGAGGGGTTTTTTGTGGTGTCAAGGGGAAATGAAAAGGGGTAAGGCTAAAGTGGCGTGGGAATCTGTTTGTAAGCCTCAACATGAAGGTGGTCTTGGAATTCGTAGATTGGCTGATTTTAATGTTGCTCTTATGACTACGCATATTTGGGGTATTTTATCTAATAAAGAATCTTTATGGGTTAAATGGATTCATTCATACAAACTTCGTGGTAGGAGTTTTTGGGATGTTCCTTGCTTAGGCGATGTCAGTTGGGGTTGGCGCAAATTGCTTGCTATTAGACCTATTGTTCGTCCGTCCATTTGGCATAGGATCAACAACGGTAAGTCTACTTCTGCTTGGTTTGATATGTGGTGTGATCTTAGCCCTATTCGTAATTTGGTTACTCCTAGAGACATTATTCGGGCTGGTTTTACCTTATCGGATTCAGTTGTTGATGTGATTGATAATGGTTCTTGGAGATGGCCTGCTGATTGGTATACTAGATTTCCGGACTTATGTAATCTCCCGGTCCCTAATTTACTTGGTGATGCTGAGGATGGGTTACTATGGCGTGGGTTGGATGGCAACCTTAGGCCATTTTCGGTTGCTTGTGCTTAGGAATCCATTCGGGCGAGGGTTGATCAAGTTGAGTGGTTTTATATCCCGTGGTTTCCTCATTGTATTCCTAGGCATGCGGTGCATATGTGGCTTGTTATTAGGCAAAAGTTGAAAACTCAAGATAGACTTCGGGAATCGGATGTTGGGCCTAATGTTGATCTTTCTCTCCTTAGATGCCCGCTTTGTGATTCGGTTCAGGATTCTCACTCCCATTTGTTCTTTGAGTGTCAATTTTCTTTGCAGGTTTGGTTGAAAGTCCGGTCTCTTGCAGGCATGGATGCCGTCCCACCTTCTTTGGAGGATGTCCTGACGTTCCTTATTCCTTTATCTAAGGGGCGTTCTGCTGTTAGCATTCTTTCTCGGTTATTACTTGCTGCTTCTACATATTACATTTGGATGGAACGCAATTCTAGACTTTTTAATCAAAAGAAGTCTAATGTTGATGAAGTGGTCCAAGTTATTGTCTCTACCATTCGGTTGAAGCTGGTTACCTTCAAGTTCAAGAAGTTAACCCCTCGGTCTCGTCTGCTGCTGGATAAATGGAAGATTCCAAGTACTTGTTATGTTCACGAGGGGAGTGCCGGGTAAGGGTTGTACTCTTTTTCCCTACTCCAAGGTTTTTCCCTCTGGGTTTTTCTTGGAAAGGGTTTTTAAGGAGGCAAACTTCCTGGGTCGCCTTGCTCCCTTCGTGCTTATGGAAGGATGCGGGACGTTCGCTTGATTCAAGATTTTTCTTGTTTTTATACCTAGTTAGGGTGCTTTGTAATATTGCTAGGTTTGTTGTGTTTATGGCCTGTCATAAGCACTAGGTTATCAAGCGTGTTGCTTGAGGTTAATGTGGTACTTCAGCCACATTCCATTTGTACTTAACGATTTTTTGGTTATATATTTACCGGGGTTTTCCCCTTTACCAAAAAAAAAATAAATTCATTAGATTTTTCAGTTTTGCATTCTCAATTTGGTTAATCATATTGTTGTGCTCAAGTAGCCTAGTGATTGTATATTAGTATTACTGGTATATATTGAATAATTTTATGATTACTAATGTACATTGTATCTTGGGTTACCAGTAATCAATGTTTTGATATAAACTTCGCTATATCTTAAGTTATATGTGATTTGCAAGTAAGTCTTACTTGTATGGAGTATCAGATGTGGTATGTTGTTTTGTGGCATTCAAAGTGGTTGTGGTCTTTGTAATTTAGGTACAGGTATTGTGGTTAGGGCATTTGGCATTCATAGTGGTCTTATTAGTGTAGTACAGTCTTGTGTTTAGGGTGTTTTCCGATTCGGGCAGGCATTGCACCAGTGGGTGGTACACTGGTGTTTGGCATTGCACCAGTGAGTGTTGTAGTTTTGTTTGGGCTCCCATCCTAGCTGTTGTGTTTTGGGGGCAAAGACACATGAATACATGCTCAAGTTATCTATATTTTGTAGCCATGGCTGACACTAGTAAGGCTAAGGCTAAGGCTAAGGCTAAAGGCCAAGTAATTGAACCATTGATGGTATTGCACGCGTCTAGAAAGTATGGCGCAGAAAATGGTTTTAAACCTGGATACAATCTAGTTTATCAAAATTTGTTTGATGTAAGTCTCCCGAATTCGGGTTTAAAAGCAGATCCACATATAAAGTCTCGGTTAAAGACATGAAGGGATAACTTTAGCATTATACAAGACATGTTACTCATGTTTAAAATTTCATATATCTTTCTTTAAAGTACTTATATATTGTTTTAAGTCTGTTTTAAAGTCTAATTTTGGATATCATTATCTCAGAAATTTCTCACATTCCTTTATATTTGAAAACTTTCTCCTTGTAGACATGGCTAGACGAAAGAAAATACTTCGATCAGGAGAGAGTAGGCCTCATGCTAGTGAAGGACAATCAAATGGTATCCCTAACAATTCAACGAGGCAACGGCTTGGAGCAGGAGAGAGTAGGCCTCATGCAAGTGAAGGACAATCAAATGATATCCCTAATAATTCAACGAGGCAAAGTCTTGGAGTAGGGGAGAGTAGGCCTCATGCCAGTGAAGGACAATCAAATGATATATCTAACAATTCCACAAGGCAAAGGCTTGGAGCAGGAGAAAGTAGGCCTCATGCAAGTGAAGGACAATCAAATGATATCCTTAATAATTCAACTATAAATGACGATACCCATCAAACGACGCCTGAAAACATCATTGAGAACTTAGATAATCCATCAAATGGAAGAAAACAAGTGCAAGTTGTGAATGGATTGTAAGTACTGTAAATATATAATTTGAGCATCACAAATTTTTTATTCTGTTATTTCATTCTATTTTTCATCACCGTAACAGATTCGACAAATCAAGTGCGTGTTCTCGAGAGATTACAAAGATATTTAAAGAAAAAATTGATGATACCGGGTACACTTGGACAAAGGTGTCTCAACCTACAAAAGACTTTTATTTTGGAGAATTTAAGGTATTGATTAGATTTTAATTGTTATTCAGATTTATGTTTCTTTTTATAAATACTAATTATTTGAATTTATAAAAGAAACATTTTTTATGGGATTCGGAAGCCGAGACAAGCGTGAGGGTAGCATGGGATGCAAAAGCTTCTATACGCTATACTGATTTCTTTAGAGACATAAGAAGTAAAATGGTGAAACCTGTATTCATGAGTGACAACGCATGGACAAATTTCACAACTTATTGGGGAACATCAAAGTATAAGGAGATCCAAGAAAAAAATACACAAAATCGTCTAAAGGGTGAAGGTTCTGCAACTCATACCGGAGGGTCAATCTCATTTCGTGAACATGCGAAAAATCTTGTAAGTATAATTGGAGTCCTTGAGAATCTGCTCTAGATAGTAGCATATATATTTTTCGAGTTACATGTATGTGTAGCTACATATTACTTAAACAAGTGTTAGTAATATGTGTAAAGTATAAATTTGTTAAAGAGAAATGACTGATGATGTACCTGTGGGCATTCTGGGGGGTGGTCGAGTAGCAGCAGCAGCTTGGTAAATGTTTCCAGATGCATCTGTTACTCTGCCACTACTAATTGTATTATCTATTATCAACTGTAACTACAGTCTGTTGAGGTCTAGAGGCAATCATATTTGAATTGATCGACGACCTGAATAGAAACACCAGAATTTTAAACATGAGAAAATTGAAACACCGAGCTAGCGTTATATTACCATTAGATATTAGATTTTTGATAATTCCACATTACAGAATCAATTAGGTCATTAGTTTCCAACTCAATCATCCATACAATAAACCTTATATCTTGTATTTAGGCTGCATATAATACATCATTAATATGATCGGCATATTTATCCAAATTTTTTATTAATCTCTTCTTTATGCATATGTGATTTAGGAATCTATATACAAGCGTCCACCTACAGGATTTGAGCTTTTTTTGCATACTCCCTACCAGGGCCATGACAAGAAAACATTTATTAATGAGAAGTCAAAAACAATTTGTAAGTTCTGAGTTTTCCTTTTTAAACCAAAATGTTTTTAGTTCTATGATTACTATGATAAAAAGTACACACTTTAAAAGGAGAGTGTGGGTTTCGTCTAAAGGGAAGAAAGGGAGGAAAATAAGCTTTGCAGAAAGTCAGGTGACGAAAACCCCCCCCTTTAAAATTGCAGCAGCAAGTGGTTTCAAAGAAAAAAAATTCTATGGTCTGGCTCAAAAAGAGTTTATTATATATTTAGATACTGGAAAAAAACAATGTGTTAAACCCAAAGGAAAAACCCCGGGGAGGAGAAAAAGTTAAAAAAAGGAGAGGGAAAAATCAACAAATTAAGTAAAACCCCTTTAGATTGTGGCAATCGTTTAAATAACCCTTCCAGATTGGGGTTCTGAGGTGAAAGTTCTGGGTGGAGGAGATG
>CP139509.1:307713230-307988985 GCA_021014915.2 Artemisia tridentata subsp. tridentata
TTTTATCTATTTATATTTTTAATATAGTTTTTAATTCATAATAAAAAATATAAAAGTCAGAAAAATATAAATCTTTTTTCTAAAATTTTATTTTATTATTTAGGATTTAAGAAAAATAATTTTGCACTTGTAAGATTAGATTTCCATATATCTTAGTTTTAATCCCGTTTTCAGAATTTCTATTTCGCGTTTTTAATATAAATTATTAATCTTAATTTTCTTGTGAGAATTTGTTTCTCATTTGTTAATTAGAATAAAAATACAAGCAAAATTTCATATCATCAGTCACTCTAATCCAAACCTCTAACGATTGCCCATTCACACATCGTTGGGACACGACCCGGGTAATCAATTATCTGGTATCACACACATCACAAACGTGAGTTTTTGCAAGTTAGCCTTTTTCCTAAAGGGTTGATTTGTCTTTATTCACGTGTATCCGTCGTCTGCATAATATTTATATATCTATTTAGCACGGATCAAATTTTGGCGCCGCTGCCTGGGAGGTTGTGTTGCGACAATATCGTTGAGATTTAAAAAAAATACGATTAGTGACTTGAGATCCTTCTTTCAGAAGTTTCCACTTTCATAAACCCATATAAAAAACAAAAATATTTTTCTTTTCTTTTATATATATAATATCATATAAACATAAAAACCCAAAAACATTTTCTGTTTTATTGTTAAATAAAAGATAAAAGCAAAATTAATATAATATTCCTCAACTTGGGTATTATCATAATAAGTTCCCAAACATCAGATTAAAACTTGCCTTTGTGTCGCTTGCGAATTCGGCTCACCTTTGATTGATAAACAAACTCTAACGGAGGTTTCAGGAGGTTTGACATTAAATTGTCGAACCGAAAGGAGCGGGTTTTTAAGGAGCATTTATTGCCCACCTTTGCTCCTCCGCCACTCTGTGCGTTTTTCTTTCAGAGATCTACCGTACGCTTGTTGATTTAAGGTTTAAGTTCCTTGTGTTTTGCTTCGATCTTGTTTTAATTGAATTATTTGATTTAAGGTTTAAGTTTTTTCCAAAAAACCAAAAAAGTTGAAAAACCAAAAACCCAAAAATATTTTTCCTCATCCTCTTAAACCGTTTGATTCTATCTTCTTAACCCTCCTTATTATTTAATTCTCATGTCGTCACTGAGCTATCACTGTTTTGATTGTAAAGGTCCAGTGGGTGATAATCATCGTTGTTCCAAGTGTAAGTGTGAGCGGTGTGGAAATCACAACCCAAGAGGATCTTGTTATTGGTGTGAAGTAGCCCTCAAAAGAGAGCTTAATTCCATCGATAATACTCAAATTCTTCCCGAACACCCTCCACAACCCCAGCCATCTTCACTCACTCAGCATAATTGTTTTATATGTAAAGATCCATTGGGGGATGATTCACAGTGTGAACGATGCTTTTGCAAAGGATGTGGGTTTATTCATGGACTTTGCACGTGTTGCACTTCTGAAATCAAAAATACGCTTACTTATCCAAATTTTCAAAACGATTTCAGCTCCCCTCCTCAAAATTCATTTTGGCAAGAACCGTGCTATCAAAACTTCAATGACACATCATTTCAAAATGTGCCAAATGATATTTGCGAGTATTTTGGAGGTCCACATTATGAATCCGATTGTCAAACGAGGACCCCGCTTGTCTATGAGCATGGCCCTTGTGACAATTATGACTAGCCTCCACAGCATCAAATGATTCAACCTCAGCCATCTCCTCTTGAAGAATTCTCTTGAAAATGTATTCCAAAAACTTCAAAATATGATGGATACACTTAATGATTTGGCTGTTAAACCTACCCAAGAAGATCCTCATCAGAAAACTATTGGAGAGCTTCTAGCTGAAGAAGAACAAACAGCTAGATTAAGTTCCAAATATCGTCAAACTTTCATTTGCGATGACGATGATGAAGATTCTATGTGGGGAGTTTGCGAGAATTCGTCTGCTGCAATCACACCTGTCCAGAAAAGGCAGGAAGACAAGACTATTGCAGAATTGCTAGCAGATGAGCAAATGGAACGTGTAAAAGCCATTTATATTGATGAGGAGGACGACGAAGAGAGTGCTATTCCTTTGAGCGATATCATTTCTCAACTCCCTCAGTCTATTGCAAACACAACCATCTTACAGTCTATGGAGTCCGAGGACTCTCTTATTATGGGGGATGAGCATCTTAGCACTATTCCGGGAACGGAGTCGTCTAGTGTTGAGAACCTTGTCCCAATCCCAAGTGAGTCCGAGGGTATTTCTGATAATATGTGTGATTTGTCTCCTCTTGACATTTCACATGATCATGTTGAGATGTTTTCCGATTCTGACGATGATTGTACTTCAAGTGATGATTCTTTATCTTGTGAGGACATCGATTATGTTGAGGAATTACCTTTTAAGCTCGTCAGCCTAGAGGAAGAGAAGGATTTTGAACCTGATAATGAAGTAATTGACACTGATATTCTGGAAATCAAAGACGATTTGCTTCGTGATAACTTATTGAATATCAATGTGCTCATTTCTAAGATAGAATCATTTTGTGAAAATCCAACCTCATCTCCTATCCCCGTTGAGGATAGTGACTTTTTCTCGGTTGCTTACGAATCATTTAGTTTTGATTTCACGGAAGAGACGAGTAGTGGCAGTACCACTTCTCATGCTGATTTCTCTCTTCCAGAATATGATTCGTTTACCTTTGATCTTGATCATGAGGAGTTCGCCGATGAACTTACTCCCATCATATCTCCACCAGAGTATGATCACTTCTACTTTGATCTAGACAAAGATGTTTTGTGTGACCCGGGGGGAGGCATTCTCAATCCCGATATTGATCTTTCTCCGACATATGTGACATTTCCCGTTGAAGATCGCCATTATATTGACTTCACATATGTCGTTCGAGTTTTTCTACCCTTCTTCACCTATACGGTGACTTGTCCTCTCATTCTCTCCTTTGGAAATGAGGACAAAGTTTTTGACCCCGGCATCTCAATTTATCATTCTTTTGAGCCGGATGTATCTCATCGGCGTGGAACTTTCTTATGTTCATATGTTAAACACATTGAATGAAAGTCCGATGGAGATGGTTTCTTCCACTTGCTTCCCCATGAACAAATGAATTCGGGGTCGAGTCAAGCTAGTGACTCGGTTAAAAATAACATTAGTGACAACCCATGTTTCTGACTTCTTTCTATTTTCTGACACTAAGTGTGGGGGGATTCCTCTACTGTGCTTTGTTTTGTGTGTTGTTTGCTCTTGTTTTCAGGTTTCCCTTGGATTGTGATGATTGCCGCGCCTGTTTTCAATCCAGCCGCCCAATATCCTATCCTTTTGCTAACGATTATCTAGGGATATCTTTTTAATCCTGTTTGTGAAAATAGAGATTTTTTTCACACACTTGGCTATTAGTCTTACCTTTTTACGTTCAATAGTCTCGGCATAATAGCCGGTACTTTGAATATTGAGGGCAATATTCAATTCTAAGTGTGGGGGGGAATTCTCTCGAATTTTGTCACATGTGTACCTTCTAGTGCCCTAGTACCCCCGTTTTGGCCAAAATTTTAAATTTTTTTCGTTTTTAGATAAGAAATTGCAATAAAAAAGAAGTGTTTAGTCTTGATTAGGTTAGAACAAAGGGAATCCCGACTCTGCCAGAGTATTGAACTGGTTGCTTCCTTAACTACTAGACTAAGGTTTTACGATTTGTGCAAATGAAAATGCTAAGCGTAGAATAGTGGTTTTCTTTAGAGCTTATATAAGTAATCTATGGCTTTTCCTCCCAGGAGATAACGAATCTGACTTAATATGTGCTTATTTTTCAAAAATTTGAACACACAAAATCATTTTTCTTTACGATTTTGAAAAATACTAGTTCAAAGCTTCATTTAAACTTCAGAACAAGCATATGTCATAATAATGTAAAAGTTAAGTAATAAATGTATGTGCTAAAAGCTAAGGTTCAAGATCGGCCCTTGGATTCTTATTTCCGGAAGGCATTTAGGTCTTGGCTACCCTCTTACACCGACCCTTGGACCCTTAATTCTGAAAGTCGTTAAGGTCTTGGAACTCTCTGTTGTAACGGCCCTTGGATCCTTTATGCCGAAAGGTTTAAGATCTTGGTTCCCGTGAAACTCCGTTAGTTTATATTGCACAAGGCAAAGTTAAGTTAAAAAAAAAAAAAAAAAAAAAAATGAATGAATGAAAAAAATGAAAAGAAAAAAATAGAATAAAATGGAATGATATTCCAAAATGCAATGAATTTTGAAGCTTGCTTGTTGTGAATTTTAAATCTATCTTTCAGCTAGTATTAGTCAAAGTTTTATAAAAACGTCGATTTTTTTTGGGTAAAAGGGAATCACCCTGGCAAAATACATTAATCACAGAAACAAGTTAAGTACACTGGAATGTGGCAGAAGTACCACATTAACCTCAAGCAAAAGCTTGAACAACCTCTACTCACTAATCGCTTGTGACATGCCACAAAGCGAAACAACTAAATACATACAGTAACCAAATGACCAATAGGAAAGAACCAATGCAAGAAACATGAGTCACCACAACAATCCATAAGCCGCTTCGAAGGAGATTGATGAACCAAAAGAGACTGCCTCCTTAAAAACCTCTCCAAGAAAAAACCCAGAGGGAAAACCCTGGAGTAGGGAAAAAAGAGTACAGCTCTCAATTGGATCTCCCCCGAATCATCAAGAATGCCAAAAGCAACTTCCAAAGAGACCCCTTCCACCAGCAAAAACCTCCGCTCCATAGAATAACACGACATCAAGAATGCATAAGAGAAGGAGACAAATTCCAAGTGCGCACAAGCTCCACCACATTCGCCGTCTTCTTAAATCTACACGTGAGAAGCTTCAAACGAACCGTAGACTTAATAAAATCAACAACTTGAGCTGCCGATCTTTTTTGCTTCTTAAAAATCCGGTTGTTTCTTTCTTGCCAAATAACATAGGATGTAGCAGCAAATAAGAGCTTAGAAACAACACTACGAACAGATCTAGACCTCGCCGAAATGATAAGGAAATCAACAATAGCATCCAACGAGTACGGAATAGATCTAAAACCAGCAAACGTCTTCAACGAATCCCAAACCTGCATACAAAACGAACAGAGAAAGAAAAGGTGATCATGCGAATCCGGTTGCATCTCACAAAGAGGACACAACAACGGATCATCATTAAAACCAGAATGTCGCATAAGCATATCTTGAGTTCGTAACCGCCTTTTCATGACTAACCACAAGTGAAAAGCATGTTTTGGAATCCGATGAGAAAACCACACCAAGTGATACCAATCAACCTTATTACTCCGAGGCCTAATACTATCCCAAGCCACAGAAACAGAGAATGGCCTAATCACTCCATCACCAGAACGCCAAATTAACTGATCGTCCGTATGTTCCATAAGCTGGGGAACTAAAAGCGAACCAAGAGAAGGATAACGCACCATCCATTCATTAGGCCAAGCCCACCCATTAGAAACAATAATATCCCTAACAGTAGAAGTAGCGCTAAAGCCAGCCCTATGAATATCACGAGACGAAACAATGTGCGAAATAGGGCTCAACAAACACCACGAATCAAACCACGCTGAAGCTTTAGAACCATCCCCTAATTTGTACCAAATAAAGTTACGAACAAGGGGCCTAACCTGTAAGATCTTACGCCAGCTCCAAGACATGTTACCACGAAAAGGAATGTCCCAAAAATTACGGCCTCTAAGCTTATAAGTATGAATCCATCTCACCCAAAGCGACTCCTTAGAAGAAATAATGCTCCAAATATGGGTAGAAATCAAAGCACTATTGAAAGTATCAAGTCTCCTAATCCCCAAGCCGCCTTCCTGCCTAGGTAAACACACAACCTCCCAAGCAACTTTAGATTTAGCCTTATTACCATCACCAATACCCCATAGAAAACCCCTCATAAGCTGTTCCAGATCATGAATAATACGAGAGGGAAGAATAAAAACCGAAGCCCAATAGATATGCATAGAAGAAAGAACCGATTGAATAAGTTGAAGTCTTCCAGCAAAAGAGAGAGATTTATTCTTCCAGTCCTTAATACGATTAGATAACCTCTCAATCAGCTCTTTACAATCCCTAAAAATCAACCGAGTAGTAACTAACGGAACACCCAAATACTTAACCGGAAGCCGACCTTCGTCAAACGGAAGCACATGTAAAATGGCAAGCTTAACATGATTAAGAACATTACAAAAATAAGCAGTGCTTTTTGGAAGACTCGGAATAAGACCGGAAGCTTGCTTAAATTCATCCAACGCCTCCATAATAACACCAGCCGAGTTAACATCACCATGAGAAAACAAGAATAAATCGTCAGCAAAGCAAAGATTAATGATATTCAAGTTAGCACAGTTATGGTGAAACGTAAAAAGCTCAGAATTGCGAACCCGACGCTGCAACATTAAAGTGAGGATCTCCATAACAAGAGTAAAAAGATAAGGAGACAACGGATCACCTTGTCTAAGACCCCGCTTACCCTTAAAATATCCATGCACAGATCCATTAACACTAATGGAAAACGAAGTAGTCGTCACACACTCCATAATCCAGGCAATCATACGATTATGAAAACCAAACCCAATAAGAATCTTCCGAAGAAAGTTCCAATCAACCGTATCATAAGCCTTCTGGATGTCAATTTTAAAAGCACATCTAGGAGGACCACGATTAACATGATAATTATGCATAAGCTCCTGAGTAAGTAAAATATTATCCGAAATCCTCCTACCCGGAACAAACGCTGATTGGTTCAAACTAACCAAGGATGTTAAACTACTCTTAATTCGGTTAACAATAATCTTGCTAATACATTTGAATAAAACATTGCAGCAAGATATAGGCCGAAAGTCATTAATCCGAGACGGAGAAGAAACCTTAGGAAGAAGAGCAATAATAGTATGGTTAACTTCTTTCAAAAGCTTACCATTAGTGAAAAACTCCTGAACCGCCTTAATAACATCCATAGACACAATATCCCAAGCCTCTTTAAAAAACGCAGCCGTGAACCCATCCGGACCAGGAGATTTGTCATCTCCCATAGCAAACAAAGCTTCCTTAACTTCTTGCGCCGTAACATCCCGAACCATATTCAAAGCAATAGAAGGGTCAAGAGTAGAAGAAAACAGCTCATAATCATCAAACGGAATAGTATGCCCTTCTTGACCAAGGAACGAAGCATAGTGACAAACAAAAGCATTCGGGACTTCCTCACCATCAAAACGGATACCGTCACTATTGCTAATAACATCAATACGACTTCTAGCTTTCCGGCTCTTAACCACCTTATGAAAATAAGCAGAATTAGAATCTCCAACACGAAGCCATTCCACTTTAGCTTTTTGCTTAAGAAATTTCTCCTCCAACAATAAAGCATCATTATAAGCATTAAGATAACATGCCTCCTCTTCACGAATGGTAATGTTATAAGGATCCAAATCAAGAGCTTGTTGGACAGAATCTAATTCATGCCGTAATCTAATAACCTTCTCATGAATATTCCCTTCATTATAAAGAAGACTACGAAGAGGCTTTTTCAGCGTTTTGAGCTTACTAACGACCTGGTACATGTAAAAACCACTAGAAGACCTGTTCCAATACTCCTTGACCTGCATTTTAAACCGAGGATTCTGCACAAGAATGTTAAAAAATTTAAACGGCCTCGGAATAAACTTATGAGAAGTTGGAATAGTAAGAATAGCTGGAGAGTGATCAGAAATGCGGTAAGGCTGAAATATGGCATGAACCCCAACAAAACCGTCCGTGCATCCAAGATTAGCCATAATACGATCAATCTTTTTAAGAGTACCATCGACCCCTCTTGGCTTCTGGTTCCATGTAAATTGCAAACCCGAACGATTAATATCAAACACCTCAATCTCATCAACACACTCCTTAAATTCCCGCATAGCAATATCAATAACCGAAGAACCCTCCACTTTATCTTCAAGATTAAGAGCCGAATTAAAGTCACCAAGAAGACACCAAGGACGATTCCGAACATAATGCTTATGCAACATCAAATTATTCCAAAGAGGACGTCTATGAGTATAACGGTTGTGAGCATAGATAAATGAGCAAAACAGCTCTTTCTTATCCACTTTAAAACGAATGCAAGTATGAATAACTTGATCTTCCATAGCTATTACCGTTAAATCAACATCCTCTTGATTCCATCCTAAAATAATACGAGACCCTTTAGAACATAAATGCCCGTTAGAAGTCCAATCCCAATTCCGAAAAACCTTCTTACACATCCCCTGTAACCGAGACCTATCAACATGAGACTCCAAAATGGCACAAACAGAAAGTTTATTCTCACTAATAATTTGTCGAACCTCATTTTGTTTAGGGGATTGGTTCATTCCCCTAATATTCCAAGAAGCAATACTATACATGAGGAACATCATCAGAGGAAGTGCTTACTTCCTTACGATTACTAGTATCCGTATTTGGTTTGCCAAACTCCAAAAACTCATCAACCTCATTATCACTCTCACTATCCACTTCAAGAACATCTTTATCCCCTTGAGACAAGTTATCCTCAATCCCCAGTTCAGAAGAGAAAACATCATCACTAAGCGCTCCAAAAGAATTCTTAATGGTAATATCACTTAAATCATCATGAATAAACGTTTTAGGGGTACACACATCACTACTAACCTGATGATCCAAGGAATTTTGACCAGTATTCACCGTATAAACATTATCTTCCTTATTCTTGACATGAGCCTTAAAAGATGAAGCATCATTCTCCGTATCCGCCATAGGACCAGTAGGTTCCTTAATAGAACCATTACCCTTAGACGAAGAAGCTCCATCAGACCCCTTTTTAGTATTCGAAACCGGCTGCCAACGATAGTTAAATGATACCCGCGGTTTAGCAAAACGAACTCCATCTATAACCTTCTCATGAGTTGGAGCCTTACCCTTACCCTTACGTGTAGAAACTGCTACAAACCCCTCCTCATCAACATTAGACTTCACATTAGATTGTTTAACATTCTTGGGACAAGCAGCATCATTATGGTCAAAAATTTTGCATAAAGCACAACGCGGAGGCTCCCATTCATACTCAACATCAATACGAACCTTAGAATGACCAGTACCATTAGGGAACGGAATAGCCACAATAACATGATCCATTAACTCTGTAAGAGACGACACTTCAACTAGAGCACGAGCATAAGAATTCCGACCCCACGACTTAACACACATAGAACTAGTGTACGAATCTAACATGATAGGCTTACCAATTTGAGTAGTAATCAGACTTAACCCAACCTCAGTAAAAGCAACAATAGGCACATTATGTAACTTCAACCAAACGGGAGCTGAAGTTACCTCTTCCTTTGCAAGCGTAGTATTAGGAGTCCAAATGTTCAAAAAAATAGGCATCGAACGAATCAACCAAGGACCAGTCTCTAACACTTGATCCATACCATCCTTAGTGGAGAATTGAAATAAAAAGAACCCATTATTCAGCATAACACGTTCTAAACCAAACTTAGCCCATGTATTCTTAACATAGTTCTCCACTATAGGAAACGCAAGACGTTTCCCTATGAAATACCCATAAAGAGTATTAGCAAACCTAGCCAAAACATCATCAATCTCTTTTAAAGGAATAGCGACATGAGCCCCTTCCACACGTTCATCATTACGAAGTTCACAAATGTTAACAGATTTGGATGCCTTCTTTGTTTTAAACATTGAAGCATACGAAATTTTAGGAGCTGTTTGTGAACCATCCACATTAGAAAACTTACCTTCATCATTAACCTCACTAGAAGACTTATTATTAGGAACTGTATGTGTACCACCATCATCAACAATATTCTTCCCATGACCAGCCACATCATCAGCATTCTGATTTTGTGACAACTCGACCTCATGATCAGCAAATTGAACCACACGTTTAGTTTTCAAACCCTTATCCCTACGCAAAATCTGACCATCAACGTTATTAATCTTCGTAGCAATACCACTCACCAACGACTCATCTATAACACCCTCATGCTGCCCATCCGATGATAAATCCTCATGGGATACATGCGAATTAATAACATTAACAGCACCTTTGTTCTTCAAAATCGACTTAAGAAGAGGAGCATTAACAAGCAGTTGAGGACTAAACCGACGTCGATTTTTGTTATCAAGATTTTGAAAATCAAGCACAGTCACCTAAACTTAAATATATGCGGGAGTGAAAAGTTAAGTTTCGACTTACATAGATTATTGATATAAGTAGTGTTAGCATTTTACAAAAGCATTTGCACATTGAGTTTAAGCTTAGTTGGGAGTATAAAAAGAGGATGCGATTACAATTCCCTGGAGACACCCAGTTTGTGTGAATCCCGTTCCATGATACCATTTTTGGAAATCAAGCGTGTTATATATTTTTGTTCTAAGTTTAAATTTCTGACATTACATAGAAAATCAAAACGGGGTATACTTGGTAATCTTTTGATCCTTTCATTACTTCATATGATCGGATTGCTAGGGACTAGCAATAGCTTAGTGTAGGGGATTGATGAGTGTGTAAATACTCATCATTTTATACCCACAAAAGACACAAAAATGACCAAAAACACCAGAATAGACCATATTATACTGCAAATATCCTTGGTTTGTGTTTTTATGTGTTTCAGGTACAAAAGGGTCGAAAACAGGCAAAAACAGCCAAAACCGTGCACAAGATTGGAAAAAGTTCAAAAGCCGAGGACGGGGACGGAATTTATGAGTTTGGTCCGGGAAATTGCTCTACTTGTCAAGAATAACCTTTGGAGATGATTTTCAGAAAATACAAGATTGGTCCCTGAAGTTTGAAACTTGGCAAGTTTGGTCCTTGAAGTTTCCTAAATTACAATTTGGTCCTTGTGATTAAATCTACAAAAACCCAGCTGCTAAACTAAATCCAATCCATTTAATCCTAAACCCATAAACCCAACCCAACCAAGCCCACCTTTTTACTAAACCCAAGCCCACCAAATAAACCCTACAACCCGACCTAACCTTTTAGCTAATTCCACAGTCAAACCGTTTGACCCCAGTCAAACTTATCTTCTTCAATACCACCCCGCCAAATTACCATACCACCATACCCACAGGTTTCTCTGCATCCCCCATCACACCACCCTCCTCCTTCCCAATACACTTCACCTAACAGTCCAAAGAAGCATTTAATGCTTTCCCACCCCCACTAGGCCTGCTAAACCACAAAAGCAGTTAACCATTTTGGCGCCAAAATGCCATTGAACGGCTGAGGTCACTTTAAAGCAATCCAATGGGTGGGATTTGTTCGGAATTGAGGAGAGAGTCTTTTTGGATAGCTATATAAGGAGAAGAAGACACACAGAAGAAATGGTCCCTGCTTTAGACCATTCGTAGTGTAGAATTTACTTATTGCTTATTTCAGTTTCAAGTTATGTTTTAATTGTCTATTCAAGTTTGTTTAAACTCAATTGTCTCTAGCTTACTCAGTATTGTACCATTTTCTAATATTAATGAAATTTCAATTTTAAACAAGTCGACTGTGAAAACAAGTTAGTTTATTGGTGATTGCAAAAGCTTCTATTCTGTGTATATAAGCTCATATAAGCTCTTCATAGCTTATTATGGGTTTATGATAGTCTAAACTAGTTCAATTCAAAAAAATAAGAAAAGTCAACTGAAGTCAAAGATTGGTCAAACAAGCAATTTGGTGGAGTTAAGCTGGAAAGGATAAGCTGAGTGGTGTTTTATCTTGGTATTGACAAACCAAGTTTAAGTTCTGATCAGTTTCATTTGTTCCAGAGCCTCAACAGTTGTAAGCATTTCCTATCTTTTTGCTTCATTTCTTAAATTACTGCTACATAGCTTAATCATAGCTTATTTTATAAGTTTTCTGCTTATTAGTAGTCTATGATCATATTTCATTAGTCTTATCAGTTTTAAATACCCTTTACTTAATTTTGCTTAAAAATCTTTAAAAAAGCCAAAAATAGCTATATAATAGGATAGCTTATTAGACTGCTTAATTTTTATTCAAAACTACTTTTTAAAGCTTTATATAGCTATTTGTTAATCTGTCTTGCATAATCATAGATTAATTTTGTCTGTTTCAGTTTTAAAACCAAATCAGTCAACAATAAGTAGTGTTTGGCACTAGGTCATTCTGGGTCATAAGCTTCTGATTACTGTTCATTTGCCTTCTTACAAGTTTTGTTTTAGCTTATTAGGAGTACTATAAGCAGTGTTCATTAGATTTTAAGCCATTTGAAATGATTTGAGGTTTCTGGATCCCAAGTTGCAAAAATTAGAAGCAAAACTGCCTCAATAAGCTTTTATATAAGCTGAGCTTATTTAAGCCCAACTTTTGGAAAATATAGGTGTAATATAGTTGTTAAAGCAAGGTCCAAAGAGTTGGTTAGGTTTCATGTAGAATTGTCAGAGTTAAGATCAAAATCATTCCCTATACTGCATCAGTATATACTGAGCATATCTGAGCTTTGTAGCTACTAATCTCAGCTTATTATTGGCTTATCCAGTTAAGCTGAGACCTGTATTTTTGGTTTACAAATAGCCTATAGTACTAGCTTTTAGATTATCATCTGGTATTTCACTTTTCAGCTTATTTCCTAGCTTAATTTTAGTCTGCAAATTTCCCCCATTTCACTGCCCTGAACCTGCATCAAATTCAGTTTCATCAAGCATCTGATCTAGTGCTTAATTGGAGTTCAATTGGGTGGTTAAAATTAGGGCTTTTTGTATTTTTGTGTAGCCTGTATTGCTAGGGAGATTTTGCCCCCATAAGTTTCCAATTATCTGCTTATTAGAAGTGCTTATTTTGATCTGCAAGTTGGTGATTTAACTGTCATTTCTGCACAAGTTTTGAAACTGCCCAAGTGCTTATCAGCTTATTCATTGTGCTTATTTGATCAAATTAAGTTGTTTTATGCTTACTTAAGTTGTTTGAACTATTTCTGAGCCTTTGGTAATTTTTAGAGCTTTTTAGCTTATTTTTGTGCTTATTTCCTAACTGCTTATTAGCCCATTTGCTTATTAGGGCTCAGTTAACTTTCATATTTAATTTTCCTAGATTCAGAATATCAATAAGTAATTTCCTGTAATTTTTCATAATTTTCCAATTTCAATTAGTATTTTTTATCTATTTATATTTTTAATATAGTTTTTAATTCATAATAAAAAATATAAAAGTCAGAAAAATATAAATCTTTTTTCTAAAATTTTATTTTATTATTTAGGATTTAAGAAAAATAATTTTTCACTTGTAAGATTAGATTTCCATATATCTTAGTTTTAATCCCGTTTTCAGAATTTCTATTTCGCGTTTTTAATATAAATTATTAATCTTAATTTTCTTGTAAGAATTTGTTTCTCATTTGTTAATTAGAATAAAAATACAAGCAAAATTTCATATCATCAGTCACTCTAATCCAAACCTCTAACGATTGCCCATTCATACCTCGTTGGGACACGACCCGGGTAATCACTTACCTGGTATCACACACATCACAAACGTGAGTTTTTGCATGTTAGCCTTTTTCCTAAAGGGTTGATTTGTCTTTATTCACGCGTATCCGTCGTCTGCATAATATTTATATATCTTTTTAGCACGGATCATATCTCAAAGTCTGAACCTGTAAGTGCTGGAAATCCCGCTAAGGAGATTCCTTTCACGAATCAAGTCCTGAAAATGTGGGTCGATACTTAGATTTTATCCAAGGTACTGATAACTGTCCTTAATAGGATTCGGACGGCTGATGTGCCCGACCAAGGTGAATGGAATCAAGACATTCATAAGAAAAACAATTGTAGTGGTCTAATCTTTATGAATAGTCCACAATGATCGATTGGGTATTATCACTAACCTTTACCATGCAGATATCGATGAATGATCCTTGGGGGGAAAGATTGTTACTATTCCACATGCTCATTCTAATGAAGATAATGTACTTACCAAAGATCAAAGCAACATTCTACATCAAATGTCAAAGAATCTACAAAGTAAAGTGACATAGATCAAAGTGAAGTAAAGAGTACCTCATTAGTATGAAGATTCATAGTCAAAAGAAGTATGAGCATGTTGGATGGTATGTGCTTATTCACATACCTTTATTAGACCAAAACCGGACCCAAAAAGACCAAAAACTAACCAAAATGCCAAAGATATTTGTGTTTTTGTGTTTGTTTATATGCAGGAACGGATATCGAGAAAAAGGGACAAAATCAAGCAAAAACCGGGAAAACGAGCACGAGATATGGAAGTGATATTTATAACCGAATGCCGGGAAGCAAAAAGTCAAAGTCAACCCTTGAAGTTTCATCAATTGACAAAAGAAGCCTTGGATTAAGTTTACAAGACTGGCATAATAGGTCCTTGGAATTTCAGCTATTGCAATTTTGGTCCTTGAATTTTTGGTTAAACACAAATCTTAAAAATCCTATAACCACAACCGGATTTATATTAAATCCAAACCCAACACTTAACACCCCAACCCAACCCATACAACAAGCCCAAAAGCCCATTCCCTTTTACCCGAAATCCATACCCAAACCCAAGTCTTAACCCGGTCAAGGAAATAAAAGCGCAGTTAAAAGAGTTAAAACCCACCCCGCCCCCCAATTCATAATTTACCCAGATTTTGTTACTGTAGAAAGAACCCTAATCCTTTAACCGTACGATTTTACCACAAATAAGGGCAATTAAGTCCAATCATTGGATGCCAGAGTGTCAGAGAAGCACAGAGGACGCACGAATGGACACATGGCATGCTCCTATTGGACCGAACACCTCAGAGATTTGATCCTACGGCTTGGAATTGAAGATTGGAGGGCAAGGAATTGATCTAAGGGTGATAGAGGGCTCAAGAGCACACGGATTGCCAGGGTGGACAGCCTAGAAGGGTCCATGATCGGCTATAAATAGAGACATCCTCCTCATTAGCTAAGCTTGTCCAATTTTTATGTTTTAGAAAATTGTTACCACTTTATTTTCTTGTCTACTTTACTGCTTTTCTTAGTGTAATCTCAGCTGTAATTTCAATTTCATTTTGTAATTTCAAAGTTTTATTAATGAAAAGTTAGTTTGATGTTCTTTCAATTTGTGTCTCTTTAGTTTTAATTTTAGCTTAAACTGCTTATTTAGCCTGTTTTCACTATTCTCAGCTTACTTTAATTCACATTTTTCATTATTGTTCATTTTATTCCAAAAATCCAAAAATATTGAAAAATACTTTAAAAATAAAAAAAAATAGTTTAAACACAGCTTCATTAAGCTGTTTTTCATTTAATATCAGCTTATATAAGCTTAATAGCTTATTGTAAGTGATTGTTGTTTAAATTCTGGTCCAAAACTCAAAAAATCAAAAAAAAGTCAACAAAAGTCAACTGTTGAAGGAAGATCATGAACCTGGATTAATTTCTGGTAGATCAAGCAAAATTGGGAAGTGCTTGGCCTATCTAAAGATAGGCTTCATTGGAAAATCCTTTTGTTCTAGCTAAGGGATAAGTTTGTAAGTTCCATTTCATTTCTAGCTTAATTTTCTGCACAATTTAAGTTCAGTAGATTCAGTGATTATTGCTTGTTGATTTCTGTTTGTTAGTTATTTAGTAGCTTAGGTAATGATAGATTAGTTGGTATCTTAGCTTAAATCAGTTAGGTTAAGGGTAATTTTGCTAGTAATATAGTTAAGGGAGTGTTTGGTTCAGGGTTGATTTTAAGTAGAATAAGCTTAGTACTGTTTAATTGCATACTTCTGAGGTTTGATTAATCTTAAGTAAGGTGATATTAGCTTGTTTCAGTAGGTTGTTAGAAGTTTTTAGCTCATTCTAAGGTTATAGCTTATAGGGGCATTTTTGAGGTAAAATATGTCTTGAATAAGCTCAGCATAAGCAAAGCTTATTTGAACTTCCAATTTGGCATTTCTAAGTTGCTTTCAGGTGTTTAAGTGAGTTCACAAGAGTTGGTTTAAATTGGTCAAGGTTTACAAGTTGAAAACGCCAAAATAGTTTAACTGCTGTTACAGAATTGTTTTGTGCAGAGCATTTTTTTTACTGCTGATCTAGGTTAGTTAGTAGCTTATTGAAATAAGCTGAGATTCTCATTTTTGGTTTGAAGGTAGTTTGCACAACAAGGATTTAGTACAATATCTGGGAATTGAGTTTCTGGCTTAATAGGTAGCTTATTTAAGTCTGCAAATCAGCTCATTCAATCTGAATCAAAGTCTGCACAGTCTTGTTCTCAGTTCACTACTTATCTAGTGTTTAATTCAATAATCAAATAAGCTCAGTATTTAGGCATTTTTGGCCTGAACATAGCTTTTCATATAGACTTTAAGGCTGTGCTTTTGGATTCACCAATAAGCCCTTCTCTTAGCTTATTAATCAGCTGCAAGTAAGGTAGAAAGCCATTTTGAATCTGCCTTTATATTAAGCTGTGCAGAAGCTTTTGTGCTTATTTCTTCAGCTTATTTGATGTTTTTTTTAGTTGAATTAAGCTTTAAATAGTTCAATGCATCATTCTTGAGTTTTTGATAATTTTTGGTCAACTTTAGCTTATTTTTAGCTTATTTGCAAAGAGCTTATCTGGATGTTCAGCTTATTTAAGCTGAATTGCTTTCTGAATTTATTTTTCATAGATTAGAAATTTAATTTTAGAATTACTCAGAAATTTTCAGATTTTTCCAATTTGTTTTAATATTTTTAAATCATTTAAATAGTTTTAATTAGTTTTTAATTCATAAAAAATTATTAAAAAGTCAAAAAAATATTTTTCTTTTTCCAAACATTTTCTTTTATCAGCTTTAATATAGGAAAATTATTTTGCACTTTTAGGGCTTAAATTTTAGAAATTCACTTTTTAATTACGTTTTTAAAATTCGTCGCGTACGTTTTTAATTTCAATTTTCGTTTTTAGACTTATATGCTTAGTTTACTTGTACCCTTAGCATAATTAGTTGTTTTCATTTAATATTTCATTGTTCGTAGTATAATATCACCAATCATCTCTCTTTTCACACACATTCACAACACTTATTCGACACCGAAACAAAAACTCGAATTCGACCTTCGTTGGGACACGACCCGGGGAAAACGCATCCTTTGTGTTTTCTTCGGAAAAATAAACTATACTCAAAAAGACACATCATTGGATGAAGACGGAAAGCAACCAAAACAATTACGTTGATGAAAGGCAGATCACTACACTACCATATCACAAAGAACAAGAACAAAGAACAAAGATACATGAAACGTCAAAGCCAAAGAAGCAAAGAAGACGTCAAGCAACCTTTGATGACCAACCATTAGGAGGAGATTTTTGGGAATACGTGTAACTATTATCAAGTCTTGGTCATTATGTTATGTAATAGGTTGCTTAGTTAAGTGTAACGCCCCATGCTTAGACCAAAAATTTAAAACTTTATGTACGGAAACGCTTGACTTTTTCGGGCATACAGTCACTCTTTTGAAAACTGACAAAAATCTATACACAATCAGAGAGTGAGACTATTTTTAAATGAAAGTATACTCAATTACCTTCAAAAAGACGGGTGGCACGACCCGTGACGACTTACGGTTTAAAAGATATGAATTTTTGAAAATCGCCAAAATCTGAAAATCCGATCAAACCGCCGGCTGAGATTTCCTAGCCGCCGGCTGGGGGTCCAAAACTGGGCTGAACCGCCGGCTGAGAACCCAGCCGCAGCGGTTCAGACCCTGTTGATCTCCCGAAACATTTTTCAAGTTCAGCGCTTGGAAACCCGACCTCCCGAACTCGTTATCTAACCATACTTTCCAGATTTACTTCGTATATCAATGGGCTCATTTTCATACAAAAACATTTACCGAACGACTCCCCGAAAGGGTACTTTATAAATTAGACGGGTTATGCAAATAACCCATTTTGACCCATTTTCACTACAAACAACCCATACGACTTCCGTTTTACATCAAACTTGACCAACTACATTAACTTATCATTTCAAACTTGTTCCATGGTTACATGACCCGTTTAATTATCAAAATGGGTGGAAACATACATACACCAAACACCCCTTAATTAGCACAATAACCATACAAGTACTACTTGAACATTCTTGACAACTTCATGACGTTTATACACATTGACCCATGACTTATACTTGCACAAAAAACCTTAAATGACGACAAGACCACAAGATAACAAAACGACCACACAAGTTAAAATATACCAAAGCACAAAAGGACACTTCGGGCTTCCAACTTCAATACACTTGGTCCAAGAGTTATGGTCTTCTAATCTACCTTCTAACTACGCTACGCTTCGTTCCATGGCTACAAGCTAGGCAAGATCCTTACCTTTGCTTCCTTCGCTAGGACCTACAAAACCATCATTATCTAAACCATAAGCGAAAAAGCTTAGTAAGTATACAAGATATAACCAACATCACATTTACATAAATTGGTGATTAACACCAATCATAACATTAACAAGGAGCATAAAATGGGATTATTACTCACCTTGACCAAGCAAGTAATTATATAACATTAACACATCTAGCATTGGATCCAAGCTATCATACATTCAAAAGCTCCATAACAAATCACATTAACACAATCACAGCATTAACATCATAACATTAACAAGTTATACTCATATACTTACCTTGATTCCTACTAGCTTCCTACTTGGCTTGATTTGGGCTTCTACAATGCTTCCTATTCCAAAATTAACTTTAATTAGCAACTAATTAACTAAGGAAATCATCAATTCACCACATTTATCCACAATACTCAAATCCCACTTCAAGAACCCTAATTTCTACATTTGGGGAAAGTCACTTACTTGATGAAGAGATAACAATTAAGGTATCTCTAGCGATTCTTGATCACTTCTTTTTACACAAATAAGCTAGATGATCACTTGAAGTCTTCCCTCTCTTTTTCTTGCTAAAAGTCGACTCACATGGAACTAACTCAATCTTTCCAGACTTTTCTAAAGCTAGGCTATTTAATCATGTGTTGGATTATCTTTGGTCATTTGGCAATTATAGTCCTTCTATTCTTATTCTTCCTATTTTGGCCACCCATTAGGTTATTACCTAATCTAGAACACATAACTTATAATCTACATAACTTATTATTTACATAATTAGTACCTTTCCGGGATACGGGTGTAACAATTCTCTCCCCCTTGGACAGGATTTCGTCTTCGAAATCTACTCTTGGAAAAGATGTGGATACTTATTCCTCATCTTCTCTTTTGTCTCCCACCTAATACTTGAGCCTTTCTGATGCTTCCATTGAACTTGTACTAACGGATCTCCCTATTTCCTTAGTTGTCTCACCTTTCTTTCTAATATAGCCTCCGGTTCATCCTCTTGAGAAAGCAACTCCGGATAAATTTCGATATTGCTTAAAGTAACCACACTTGTTTCGCCCGCCAAACACTTCCTTAAGTATGACACATGAAAGGTATTATGATTACCTATCATTTCTTCGGGTAATATCCAACACATATTCCACTTCGCCTACTCTCCCTCAAGATTTTGGAATGGTCCTATAAACCGTGGACTTAGTTTCTCTTTGTTTTTGAACCTAAAAACACCTTTCCATGGGGAAACTTTTAACATGACAAAATCACCCACTTCGAATTCGATTGGTCTTCTTCGATTTCTGGCATAGCCTTTCCACCTATCTTGTGCCGCTTAAGTCTTGCTCGAATCATCTCAATCTTTTCCGTGGTCGCTAAAACTACATCCGTGCTTGCCAATTCCCTTCTTCAGACTTCCTTCGAACACACGGGTGTCCTACTCCTTCTTCCATAGAGCATTTCATAGGGTGGCATATCTATACTCGCGTGGTAACTATTATTATAGGCGAATTCAACTAGAGGTAATGATCGACCCAAAATTCACTTACAACCGGACATCGTCAATGTTTTTCTTTTCAAGGCTCGTATCTATCACGTGAGCCATAAAGGTATAACAACCAAGTGATAACATCTCCTAGCCTTTATCGTGGAACATAACTTCAATTCACCCTTCCTTTTATCACCATAAATATTCATCTCACTACCGCTAGGATTTACAACCCGAATGATCTTATGGCTACAAAGGATAGCCACGTCATATTTGTCAAGCCAATCCATTCCAATGAAAATATCAAACTCTCCTAGTATTATAGGAATTAAGTCAACTCTAAAGGCACTATCATCAATCTTTATCCCTACACTTCGATATACATTGGATACAACTACGACCTTACTATCGGCTATTTCTACTTCTAGGGTTATCGGAAATTTAACTAGTGGGGTGGTTCGTTGCTTGGTAAAGTCATAAGATACAAAAGACACACTAGCACCCGAATCATACAAAACTCGAGTGGTTACGGAATTAACGAGAATAATACCTGAAATAACATCGGGCTCCGACCTAGCTTCTTTGGCACTCATTTGATAAACTCGAGCCATTGGTTTTGGAATTTCAACCTTTTCTTCTTTGACAGCCCTCAAAGGCCTTGCTTCAATTGCCTTTGTGTTTGGGCAATCCCTCAACCTATGCCCTATTTCATTACACCCATAGCACACTATCATTGGTTTGGTGCAATCTTTACTTTTATGGTCAAGAGCTCCACACTTATAACAACTCGGCGTATTACGCCTACACTCCCCAAGATGAAACTTATCACACTCCGGACAAGCCACCTTAGTCTTGGTCTCCACATCTTCCTTGCCATGATCAAACTTGGTTTTCTTCCCATCTCTATCCCTAAACTCTTGCTTCCTCTTTGGTTCCTTAGCCTCTTTCTCCCTCCTCCTAAGCAAGTCCGCTTCCCTTACACGAGCTCTACTAAAAAGATCTTCTAAGGTAGTACATTTAAACGGAGAGATCACATCACAAATGTCATCCTTGAGCATCCTTTGGAATATGTCGACTTTAAGCTTCTCATTTCCATGGTATTCGGGACAATACGGAACCATATCATTAAACTTCCTCCACAACTCATTCACGGTCTCATTGGTTTGAGTGAGAGATTGGAATTTCTCCCGGATTTAGTCAATTTCTTCAACCGGAGCATACTCAACACTGACTAACTCCTTAAATTCCTTCCAAGTACACGCTTCAACCCAAGGTTCTCCCTTCTCACAAACCTTTCCTTTCCACCAAGTCTTAGCACTATCGCGAAGAAAGTTAGTAGCATAAATAACCTTCTTCTTTTCCTCACATCCACTACTACGAAATGCACCCTCTACGGCAGTAATCCACCTATTACTAACAATGGGGTCAAGAACACTGGTAAACCGTGGTACATCACAAGCTGTGAAGTCACGGTAAGTAGCTTTGTCACTCCTAGGTTCTTTTGCT
Organism: Artemisia tridentata subsp. tridentata; assembly: GCA_021014915.2. Lineage (NCBI taxonomy): Eukaryota > Viridiplantae > Streptophyta > Magnoliopsida > Asterales > Asteraceae > Artemisia > Artemisia tridentata. The sequence continues at coordinate 307,734,613 of CP139509.1, forward strand.
AGACCACATTCTTTCTTGAATTCCTTTAAACTCTTCCTTCATTAGTCCCCTAAGATTATGCGTTGTTTGGTTAACATAGAAAGGCATTGCTTGCTTAATAGCCTTACCCACTCTTTTTGCTAACATTGAATCTAGGGCTTTCATCTCCTCTTCGGGGAAACCCTTAAAGCTAGGTCCCCCGGAACTAGAAGAGGAAGAACTCTCATTGTCTTTATCTTTCTTACTCGCACCTCTTGCCGAAGACTCGGCATGTTTGGAAGCCGTAGATTTTGCGACTTCCTTTGGGTGAGGGGTTTCCATTTCTTCTTCTTACTGAAAATAACAAGTCTCATATCAAGTATAATCATTTACATAATCGATGCATGAATGACATATATATATATATATATATATATATATATCCTAATATATATATATATATATATATATATATATATATATATATATATATATATAACACCCTATCTTGTCACCCGTGTATGATCTAAATGATTTTAACTTCACATATGTTCCATATTTTTATCACTACGGTGGCCAGGCGTAGTCATAAAAATATCCAACATATAGGTCCTCAAAATCATTCAAACGATACACAAGTAACAAACACTAGCTCTAAACGCATCTATACAAGCCTAAGTCTAGGAAATCCTAAAGTGAAATCCTAAATCTCTTAAACCGAAGTTCTGATACCAAGTTGTAACGCCCCGTGCCCGCTTAGACCAAAAATTTAAAACTTTCTGTGCGGAAACGCTTGACTTTTTCGGGCATATAGTCACTCTTTTGACAACTGACAAAAATATGTACACAATCAGACATTGAGACTATTTTTAAATGAAAGTAGACTCAATTACCTTCAAAGCGACGGGTGACACGACCCGTGACGACTTACGGTTTAAAAGATATGAATTTTTGAAAATCGCCAAAATCTGAAAATCCGCCCAAACCGCCGGCTGGGTCCAAAACTGGGCTGAACCGCCGGCTGAGAACCCAGCCGCGGCGGTTTAGACCCTGCTGATCTCCCGAAACATTTTTCAAGTTTCGCGCTTGGAAACCCGACCTCCCGAACTCGTTATCTCACCAAACTTTCCAGATTTACTTCGTATATCAATGGGCTCATTTTCATATAAAAACATTTACCGAGCGACTCCCCGAAAGGGTACTTTACAAATTAGACGGGTTATACAAATAACCCGTTTTGACCCATTTTCACTACAAACAACCCATACGACTTCCGTTTTACATCAAACTTGACCAACTACATTAACTTATCATTTCAAACTTGTTCCATGGTTACATGACCCGTTTAGTTATCAAAATGGGTGGAAACATACATACACCAAACACCCCTTAATTAGCACAATAACCATACAAGTACTACTTGAACATTCTTGACAACTTCATGACATTTATACACATTGACCCATGACTTATACTTGCACAAAAGACCTTAAATGACGACAAGACCACAAGATAACAAAACGACCACACAAGTTAAAATATACCAAAGCACAAAAGGACACTTCGGGCTTCCAACTTCAATACACTTGGTCCAAGAGTTATGGTCTTCTAATCTACCTTCTAACTATGCTACGCTTCGTTCCATGGCTACAAGCTAGGCAAGATCCTTACCTTTGCTTCCTCCGCTAGGACCTACAAAACCATCATCATCTAAACCGTAAGTGAAAACGCTTAGTAAGTATACAAGATATAACCAACATCACATTTACATAAATTGGTGATTAACACCAATCATAACATTAACAAGGAGCATAAAATGAGATTATTACTCACCTTGACCAAGCAAGTACAGTAAAACCTCTATAAATTAATGATGTTGGGACCGAGATATTTTATTAATTTAGCGAGATATTATTATATCGATAAATTAATAATTTATTAATTTAAAAAAGTTTTACGTATAACTTTTAAATTTCCAAGTCCAATATACTAGTTACAATGTATATTAGATAGAGATGAAAAAATAAATTAGAAAAACAAGTTCCAATTAAAATTTTATGAATTCACATTCACAAATTAATTGAATTTGTCAAGTTCACTATTTTTGAATAAGTAAAAAGTTAGTTTCGTTGAGACAAGTTCTAATTACGTATAGCCTTAATTGAATTTGTAACAAGTTACAATTACGTATGGCCTTTATGTATATATGGAAACTTTTAGTAATTATTAATTTATAGTTTCGTTGGGATCAATATATATACACCGGGGTTTCAAAAAAATTATTATCTTATTATTTTATCGATTGGGGTCCAAATTTGTACTGGTCCCAAGTTAGGACTGGACAAATTATTAATTTTATCGAAGTTATTAATTTATCGAGTATTAATTTATAGAGGTTTTACTGTAATTATATAACATTAACGCATCTAGCATTGGATCCAAGCTATCATACATTCACAAGCTCCATAACAAATCACATTAACACAATCATAGTGTTGATACAAAAGTTGGGCGTTCCTTGTTTCCGTACCAATTAGATCTTAATGCTTGAGACATGCGCACTAAGAAAAAAAAAAAGACACCGTTAGGCTTATCGTGGGATTATCTCCCACGATTATCCTCCGGCGTGAGAGTAAGTAATCGGTTTTTAGGGTTTAGTTGAAGAGTTAGGGTTGAAGATCGCACCTTTAATGAGAGTTGAGAGACTCTTTATATACACACGAAACCCTAGCTGGTTTCGTGTTCCTTACTCCTCAGCGTATCCCGCATGGGTCGGTTGTTTGAAGGATATCTCATAAATAAGAGATATCCTATATCAAGACCATAAATAACTTTGGGTTTGGGCCTTCGTGAGCCCAAACCGTTATCGTGATAGCCCATTCGTGATGGGCTCGAGCCCATTCGTGATGGGCTTGAGTGGTAGTAGCGTCCATTGGTCGGGTTCGTAACCCGAGTGCGGACTATACGTTATCATGTCCCCCCAGTCTAGTATGCGTAGTGTAACGACTGCGGATGCTAGACTAACCAATGTAGCGAAAATATTCCTCGATGCGTAGCGGGGAAGTCTCAAGTGTTTCCCGCCTAAAGAAACCATATAATAAACTAGTCCAAGTACATCCGTATCTCCTTCGTAAATCGTGAGGGGTGGGTGAAAAAGTGCTTCACCTTTTTGCCTCCCAGCCACACGATTAGGGCAAGTGGGTGACACATGTCAATCATCCATGCGATCGTATAACCCTATATAAAGTGTCATCTCCATTTCACTGTGCTTATCACAGTAAAAACTTCCATTTCCGCCATTGTTAAACCTTCGAATAGCAATCAAAAATCAACGAAATCTAAGGTAATAGCGCGTGCGCTTCGGGATCCTTTAAATTCTAAACATGGTTATTCAGTTCATATCACGAACTTCGTCAGTTCACCTCAGATTATTACATCCCTATCGCATTGCACCCGGTAGTTCCGGTGGCGACTGCGTCAATAGCGAACTTCCCGCAAGGGAAGGTGGGGGTATACACACGTTTTTTCGAATTTGCCAACCAACGCGCACCCATTTCCCTATTTTTGTGCGATATTTTAAACCATTATCGTCTCCATATTTCCCAGCTACACTGTATAGGTGCAGCAAAAATAACTAATTTTGAAGTGAATTGTCGCTTATTAGCGATAGAACCCACAATCCATCTATTCCGCGCGTTTTACCACACGTCGTGGTCAAACGGGTGGGTGTCCTTCTCCAAGCGCGCAGGGCAACTGCAGTGCTATACGGAGAAGTTAGACGCACTGAGAGTTTGGAGGGAAAAGTTCTTTTGGGTTGATAATGCATTTTTTCCATGGATTTTTGAGTTCTATACTCAAGAATCATTACCGAGAGATGAGCGCCCCATCCCCGGAACGTATAGCGCGGAGGATGCGGAGACAATTAATGCCAATCGCATTCCGATCAAGGCGCATCCAGAGGAGTTTTTGGTGCACATGGGCATCAGTCGCAATTACTTCGGTAGTCCGGAGGAGGTGCCAACTTTTTTGGACGAGAATAGCCGGGGTGGGTGCTTGTCTCTTCCTTCCTCTTCGCTTATTAGTTGTAAGCGTTCTTCCCTTTGTAGCTTATCTAACTTATTTTGTGTTTGTTTGTTGTTTGTTGCGCAGAAATGGATCTATTCAGTGTTGTTCGCTTGGAGAGGCCGAAGCAAGTGACTGTGGGTGTGCGCCCTCTAAGGGATGGCGAGGAGCCAATTCTACAGGCTACCGCAGGGCGCACGATGGAGATCGTGTAGGAAGAATCTGAGGATACACCCCCCGTTGTGTTAGAGGCGACGCCTCTTCGCAGCTTTCCCACTCCCGAGGTACAAATGCATATAGAAGAGTTATCGCAGACTGATTCGTCAGACAGCGTGGGGGTTTCTGTGAGTGAGTCTGAGGGCGCTGGCCAAGGGGTGAAGCGCAAGGCAGTTGCTGGGGATGATGGCGCTGGTACATCCAAAAGGAGGCGCCATCTTATCTCTAGTGAGCCATCATCATCATCAGAGGAGAATGCGTCGCAGAAGGATGCAACTGAAACTCCTTCTCTCAAGTAAGTAATTAGGCTTGTTTCGTCAACATCTTGATTTATATTATGCGCTGAGATAATAATAACCTTGGGTCCTCATCATTTACATGCAGTGTTGAAGCTGCTGGGGACGCTGCGCGCGCTGGGAGATCGCCACCCAAGGCGAGTCCCGCGCCTACTGGTCATCTTGCGCAGGGGGTCCAAGGATCTGGGACTAAGGCTTCTGAAGATGTGCCTGCGGACCAGTTGATTGAGGAGTTAAGCTTGGCTGCTGCGCATCAAGCTTCATTGGTTGCACAGCTAAAGGCTAGGTATGCGGGTGAAGGTAGTAGCTGGCAGAGGAGGAATCGTATGAAGGCAGTTAGCTGATGCTCGGGCTGAAGTGGAGTCAACCACTGTGTACGCTCAGAAGATTGCTGATGAGAGGCTATCCTTGTATGCCCAAGTGAATCAAGAGCGTGCTAACTTCAAAGAATACAAGGCTTTTTGTCTTTGGGTTTTGAAATATTTGGAGAATGGGAAGAAGGAGCACTTCGCTAATTTGGAGGAGTTCCGCAAGTCCGTAGGGTGTTTGCTGGAGAAACAGGAGAGCAAGCTGCGTAAGCTTAGCATTGAATATGATGAAGAGTTGTACCCTCACTTGGTGTCAACCATTGCTGAGCGCAGGTGGCTTATCAGCCATGGCTTGCGCCTTGCTGCCTTGAAAACGCTGGAGTCTCAAGAGGTGAAGGACTCCTTTGGGGATGTTGTTCAGTGTGCGCTGGCGCGTGGTAAGGCAGAGGCTGTAGAGGAGCTATGTGCGAACAATATCTTGACTATGCCCGCCGCCCAAGTACCGGGTTACAACGAGAACACTTATGATGATCTTGTTGCTGCGATGGAGAAGTTGAAGCTTTTGGAGCTTCCTCATATTGCTCAACTGGAGCGTGACCAGGATTATCCCATAGGTGTGATTATGGAGGGGCTGACTTTGGCTAGGCACACAGCAGATGACACTGAGGCACAGCTTGATTATTTTTTGAAGCCCGATGTGTCGCAGCTGCATGTACCCATCTTTGCTTGTCCGCGTGATATCCTGAATCCTTTCGCTCTTGAGAAGGAAATTCCTCTAAAGAAGTCCCTAAAGGCCCATGAGATGAGACTTGCAAAGAAGAAGGGTGTGAAGGGTAAAGCCATCCTTTGTGGTCTTGGTGCGGCCCATATTCCGAGGTCTGATGGAGTGCCCGTTAGCGTGCCAACGGTGTCACCCAAGGATGTTGACCTGTTGATGAAGCTTGAAGAGGCTGGTAGTGTGGCGCGCCAAGTGGGCAGTTCAAGGCTTAAGCGCACACGTAATGTACTTAGATGTAGTGATGTTTTGTAACAGGTTCACTTTTTGTTGCACATGTGCATGTTGAATCTATATTGTATATGGACTCGTAGTCTACAATAAAATGTTGAAAAGTACGATTGTTCGTATATTATATCAAATGTGATTGTAGTTATAATGTTTGTACTTAGTTATTTTGTCTTTGCGTAAAAGACGTCCATGTTGTGTCTAACATAGAAACTTGTTGTGTATATACTTAAGAAAATTTATAAAAAATCCATAATCGTGTATGAAGTTCATAAAATTTACAAGTTTACTGATTTATGTGCAGCGTACTGCAAATAGCATATCAAGGAGTTAAGTATCTTAGCTCCTAAGTTGTTAAACGCGCACAGTGTGCAATGTTGTGTATCCGTCGTGGAATACACATTGAACTTACTCCAACGTCTTGAGAGTAAGGTGTTTAACAAGGATGCGTGATCCGATGTTGATGGGTTTGCAACCCTCTTACTCAACGAGTTGTTTAGTAGGTTTACTCATCCTTTTACCAGCGTGGGTTTTAATAAGTGCATGCACGCCATGTAGGCAGAAAATTAAAGTAACAACAATATTGAGCCATAAATAACATGTAAACAATAAAGTGAAATGTGTCGCGGAATTAGCTAGAAACCGCAACATTTGAATTAATACTTGCAAGTTTTTGTAAAAAAGAAAAGACATTTGCCTAAATGAAACAAAATGTAAATACACGGATATTTATTAAGCACTTACTAAAGTGCGGAGGTGTCCGTGTGTGAGGTCGTAACCTTTCCTAAAGATAGCATCTTTTGAGATTGCAAACATTCCATGTGCGCTGTAGCTCGCGGCCATCCATGTCACGCAGTTTGTATGCGCCTTTACCTAGTGCTTCAACGACCTCATAGGGTCCTTCCCATTTCGGTCCAAGTTTACCTGTATCTTCTGCGTGGCTTGCATCGTTAGCGCGATATACAAAGTCGCCTGGTCTGAATGAGATGCTTCGAACTTTAGCGTCGTAATATCCCTTCATTTTTGACTTGGCTTTTGCTTCACGTATAGCTGCGCGTTCACGCCTTTCCTCCAATAGGTCCAAGTCGATACGTCGTTCGTCGTCATTGGTTGCGACATTAACTTCCGCGGTTCGAATAGTTGGCATCCCAATTTCAGCTGGTATGACAGCTTCTGTCCCATAGACAAGAGAAAAAGGAGTGTCTCCATTGCTAACTTTGATTGTCGTGCGGTGTGCCCATAAGACATGCGACAATTCATCCACCCATCTTCCTTTGTGCTTGTCCAGGCGCACTTTAATTCCTTCGCCTAAACTACGATTTGCGTGCTCAACTAAACCATTGGTTTGTGGGTGTTTAACTGACGCGAAGTGTTGTGTGATATTTAGTTCTGTGCACCAGTCTTTGAACGGATTATCGCGGAATTGTTTTCCGTTGTCCGAAACAATCTCCCCCGGTAATCCAAAGCGGCATACAATATTTTCCCACACGAAGCGTTTTACTTGGTTACCTGTGATTGTCGCCACTGCTTTCGCTTCAATCCACTTAGTGAAGTAGTCTATTGCCACAATAAGAAATTTCAGTCCCCCCGCTGCAACAGGGAAGGGACCCGCAATGTCGATACCCCACTTATAGAATGGCCATGGAGAAGTGATAGGTGTTAGCTTTTGTTGTGGTCTGCGCGGGATGGGTCTATGAACTTGGCAGTCGTTACACTTCTTTATCACCTCACGCGCATCACGATGCATAGTAGGCCAGTAGTATCCTGACCGCAAGGGAGCGCTACGACGGATCGTGGTCCTGAATGCATACTGCATGAACCAGCGTGGATCTCTCGGAGTACGTAATTTGCCTGAAGAGGTCCAACGCACCGAAGCCATGGTTGTAGGAATGAGCGCCGATATAGGATACCATCTCTAAGTTCGAACCGCTGCGCTGTGCGCCGTATCCGTCGAGCGTCCTTCTACTCCTCGGGCAGTTTGCCCTTACTTATTAATTCGATGATAGGGGTCATCCATGTAGGATCCTGCTCTTCTATCACCGTAGATATCTCCATATCCGAGATGGATTTGTTCTTTAGGATCTCCACCAATACTTGTTTTGACAGGTGCGCGAAGCTTGTAGATGCGATTTTGCTTAGTGCGTCCACTTTTTTGTTCTCCCCTCTAGGAATTTGTTTAATGGTAAACCTGTCAAAACCTTGGATTAGTGACTTGGTCTTGTTGAGGTATTGAACCATGTTATCCTCTTTAGCCACATATTCACCCGACACATGGTTGGCTACTAATCGAGAATCTACGTTTGCTTCTAGGTTGCGTACACCCATTCGAGTTGCAATGCGTAATCCAGCGATTAGGGCTTCATATTCTGCCTCGTTGTTCGTGGCTGTGAATTCAAAGCGCAGTGCATAAGTGAATTCCATTCCTTCTGGATTAGTGAGGATAAGGCCAGCGCTCGACCCATCCACGCATGAAGATCCATCCGTGAACAAGACCCATGGTTCTTGTAATTCTACCTTGGTCAGTGGAGGTGCGGCATCGGTGTCTGCTTTTTCGATGATGAAGTCTGCTAGTATTTGCCCTTTAACCGCAGTGCGTGGCCTGTAAGAGATGTTATGCTCGCCTAGCAGCACGCTCCACTTTTGTAATCGCCCCGATGCGTCAGGTTTAGAGATAACTTGCTTGATAGGTTGGTCTGTGATCACCGCTATTGGGTGCGCTTGAAAGTATCTACGCAACCTTTTGGCGGCGAATACTAACGCCAAGACCAACTTCTCCATTGGGCTGTAGTTAATCTCTGTCTTCTTGAGTGCTTTGCTTACAAAATATACCGGTGTTTGTACGGAGTCCCTATCCGTCAGTAGCACTGCGCTGACCGCTCCACGAGTTGCAGATAAGTAGACGATTAACTCCTCCCTTGGTCGGGGTGCGACTAGCTTAGGAAGCACTGCTATATGTTGCTTAAGCTGTGTGAAAGCTTATTTCGCTTCTGTAGTCCAACGAAAGTCTCCCTTTTTTGTACACTTCTTGAGTGTTTTAAATAGAGGAAGTGACTTATCCGCTGATTTGGACAGGAATCTGTTCAAACCGGCTAGCTTTCCATTCAGAGACTGAACTTCTTTCAACGTGCGCGATGAAGGGAGTTGGATGACAGCCTCTGTTTTTTCTGGGCATGGCTTAATGCCATCTGGTTCTATCAAGTATCCCAGGAACATGCCTTCTGTAGCGCCAAAAGTGCATTTCTTAGGATTAAACTTCATGTTGATCTTTCGTAGTGTTCTAAATGTTTCTTCGATATTGCGCACCACTTCGTCTTCAGTATGACTTTTTATGACAAGGTCGTCCACATAGACCTCTAGGTTGCGGCCCACTTGCTTTTCAAATGCATTATCTACCAATCGCTGATAGGTGGCACCCGCATTCTTCAGGCCAAAAGGCATCTTTGTGTAACAAAAGACACCTTGGCTTGTGTGGAAGGCTGTTTTTTCCTCGTCTTCCTTGGCCATTTGGATTTGGTGGTACCCTTTGTATGCATCTAAGAAGCATTTAAAGGGATATCCGCACAGAGATTCTACCTTCCAGTCTATCTCTGGCAGTGGGTAGCAGTCCTGTGGACATGCTTTGTTGAGGTCAGTGAAATCCACGCACATCCGCCAACTACCATCACCCTTCTTGACCATTACTGGATTGGAGAGCCAGTCATGGTAATAGACCTCTCGCATGATGCCTGCGTCCACAAGTTTGTGTACTTCTTCCAGAATGGCTTTTGCGCGTTCTGGAGCCTGGCCGCGCTTTTTCTGCCGTACTGGGGAATATCCTTGTCGGATTTTCAGCTTGTGTTCTGCAATCGAGCGTGGTACACCAGTCATGTGCTTTGGTTCCCATGCGAAGATATCTAGATTCTTCTGCAAGAGCGCGCACACGGCCGCTCTTCCTTTGTCAGACAACGATCCTCCAATCGATACTTCTTGCTCCGGGTATTCAGGGTGAATTGCGACCTTCAGATTTGGTACTTTAGCTGCGCTCTGTTCTGGGGTTTGCGTCGTCTCGCATGTAATCGTGTTACACTCTCCTGGTGGCGCAGCGCTATTATAGATGGTGACAATGCCGCCTTCTACCGGGAATTTGAGCATCCCATGCGCTGTGGACGGTACTGCGCGTATTGCCGAAATTCCCGGTCTTCCAATAATGCCATTGTATGGTGAAGGAGATCTGATCACCATAAAATTCATCCAGGCTGTCGTGGAGTGTTCCTTATTACCGACAGCGACTAGTAGTCGCAGTTGCCCCATGGGCCATATCTTTTCTCCTGTGAAGCCAGTCAACGAAGTCGTGGCTGGGTTTAACTGTCTTTGTATCTCAGGGCGCAATCTCTTGAAACAATGCTCATACATTATATCCGCTGATACCCCTCCATCAACATACATGCGGTGGATATCGTGACCCCCCGCATTTATCTCAATGGTGAGTGGTTCCGCCGCTGCGTTGTCCGCAGCCAAGGTCGGGAAAGAGATTTCGCTTCCATGAGAAAATTTATGGCTGATCTTTTGCCTAGTCTTTCGCTGCCATGATTGGATCATGTAGATCGTGTCAGCCTTATCCTTGGGTGCTTCTTTTTTGCCCCCGGTTTTCTGTTTGTCTTTTCCATCCTTGATGTTCTTAACTAGATGGTCCAATCTGCCTTCTTTTACTAGCTTCTCTATTAGTTGGCGCAATTGGACACACTCATTAGTTGTGTGGCCCTTCTGTGCATGATACTCGCAGTATCCGTTCCCTACGCGCCGATCTTCTGGGGTGCGCATCGGTGGTGGTCTCGGAAAGTTTGCGCCTTCCGTCGCAAATATCTCCTTTGGAGTCTTCGTTAGTGGGGTATACTTGTCGTTCCCCCGTCCGCTCCCTTGACTGCGATAGCTTTTGTTACGATTGCTACTCTGGTCATTGGATTGTCTCCTTGGCTCTTCTTGTGACCTATAGTTTGAGTAGCCTTTCTTGCTATCCGCAGCAGCGGCTTCTCCTTGGATGAAGGACCTCGTGCGCTTCATGAGTTCATCAAAGGTTTGGGGAACCCTATCATTTAATTTTTTGATAAGTTCTGGATTATTGATTCCGTTCATAAATCCTGAGATCTTTAGTATTTCAGGGCATGCCTTGACATGTATACATTCATCTTTAAAGCGCTCCATGAAAGCGCTTGTGGATTCCCCTTGGCGCTGTTTTACCCTAGCGAGCTCGACAGGGTTCTTGGCGCACTTCTTCCTCTGAGTAAAGTTCAAACGAAACGCCTTCCGCAACTCTTCAAACCCATTGATGCTTCTACGTGGAAGCTTACTGAACCAGTTTCGCGCATTCCCCACTAAAGTAGAGTTAAACATGTGGCACCACACAGGTTGTGGCCAATTTTCGATGGTTGCTGCTGATTCGAAAATTTTTAGGTGGTCATCAGGATCACCTGTCCCATCATAAGTCTTAACATTAGCGGGCATGCGCCTTTTTTTATCTTCTGAAAAATCACTGATGCGCCGAGTGAATGCGTCAACCTTTTGGCGGCGCCAGGGATGAGACATATCTTCGTCTTCCCAGTCGCGGGGTCTTCCCCTGGACTTCCAGTGTCCTGTTTCTTTGTCCTCGTTGTCCGAGGAGTCGCTTGAGGATGAGCTTACCCTTTTGCGGCGCTTGCGTCGACTATCCTCGAAATCCGAGCTTGAAGGGCTTTCGCTTGGGGAGCATCGTCGCCCAAGTCTATCGTGGATCCTGCGACTGCCAAGTCTAGCGTGGACATTGGTGCGCCTTCCATCATCTTCATGCTCCTCCAGAGACTGTAAGTCGGCTGCTTCATCGTCCACAACTTTTCTTCCGATCCTAGTAAACACAGGATGTCGGCGGCCATCCTTCTCGCGCCTTTCCTTTCGGTAACGCGGTGGGGATGCCTCATGCTCAGGATCAAAGTTGAGCCTGGCTTGCAGGCTCTGACCTGACCTCTTTTTTGCTTCCTCTCGCATCAGCGCAGCCAAGGTTTCGTAGTTTTGGGACACGAAATCACTTGGCGCTAGTTCAGGCGCGACTCCTTCTAGCGCGAGGATGTCTGTTTCCAAATCAGGACCCTTGTTTCGGGTGGGCGCATTTGGTGGATCAGTGAAGTTTAATTCTGGTATGGTGAGAGGAGTGCGCAGTAGATCTACCGCGCTAGTGGTTGTTGTAGTAGCATGGGTAGTCCTTGTGATCGATTCTACCGGAGTAAAAGCCAGATCTGAGTATGATCCTAGGCTTTTGGGCGCACTGGTTGTTCCAGAGGCCTGCTTAGCGGCTGAATCAAAAAGACACCGTTGGCTTATCGTGGGATTGTCTCCCACGATTATCCTCCGGCGTGAGAGTAAGTAATCGGTTTTTAGGGTTTAGTTGAAGAGTTAGGGTTTAGATCGTACCTTTAATGAGAGTCGAGAGACTCTTTATATACACACGAAACCCTAGTTGGTTTCGTGTTCCTCACTCCTCAGCGTATCCCGCATGGGTCGGTTGTTTGATACATATCTCATAAATAAGAGATAATAAATAAGAGATATCCTATATCAAGACCATAAATAACTTTGGGTTTGGGCCTTCGTGAGCCCAAACCATTATCGTGATAGCCCATTCGTGATGGGCTCGAGCCTATTCGTGATGGGCTTGAGTGGTAGTAACGTCCATTGGTCGGGTTCGTAACCCGAGTGCGGACTATACGTCATCACATAGCATTAACATCATAACATTAACAAGTTATACTCATATATTTACCTTGATTCCTACTAGCTTCCTACTTGGCTTGATTTGGGCTTCTACAATGCTTCCTATTCCAAAATTAACTTTAATTAGCAACTAATTAACTAAGGAAATCATCAATTCACCACATTTATCCACAATACTCAAATCCCACTTCAAGAACCCTAATTTCTACATTTGGGAAAAGTCACTTACTTGATGAAGAGATAACAATTAAGGTATCTCTAGCGATTCTTGATCACTTCTTTTTACACAAATAAGCTAGATGATCACTTGAAGTCTTCCCTCTCTTTTTCTTGCTAAAAGTCGACTCACATGGAACTAACTAAATCTTTCCAGACTTTTCTAAAGCTAGGCTATTTAATCATGTGTTGGATTATCTTTGGTCATTTGGCAATTATAGTCCTTCTATTCCTATTCTTCCTATTTTGGCCACCCATTAGGTTATTACCTAATCTAGAACACATAACTTATAATCTACATAACTTATTATTTACATAATTAGTACCTTTCTGGGATATGGGTGTAACATTAAGGCCTTTATGTTTATTTTATATAGTCCGGCCCTATTAGAAGGCTCATAGGCCGTGACTTATGTAATGTTTCTAGAAAGACTCACAAGAGTGTTGCCCTAGCACTCTTGTCCTATATATACTCTTGTAACCTCACATAGTGAGGTGTTGGTTATTTCATATTGCTACTAAACCTTTTTCCATTTATCTTATGTTATAATCGACCTACTCTATTTCTCTCTATCTCATTTCTATCTTTAATACACTTGTGTTGAATTATTAAGGTGACCTAACAACTATACACACAATCTAACTTTGCTAAACAGTATCAACTTGAGACAGATATTCGTTCACTTCAGCAGAATGATATGAGTATTCAAGATTTATATTCTTTTATGGCAGCCTTATGGGATCAGTTGGCTTTAACAGAACCTGCAGCATTTAGCAGTTTTGATCCTTACATTAAACGGAGAGAGTCACAGCATTTGGTTCAGTTTCTTATGGCATTGCGTCAAGATTTTGAAGGATTGAGGGGTTCAATTCTTCATCATGAACATTTACCCTCTGTTGATTCGGTAGTTAGTGAATTGCTTGCAGAGGAGATTCGTCTAAAGTCTCTGGATGATCAGAAGATAGTTACACAGCAAGGTTCGTCTGTTTCTGTAGCTTCACATCGGTCTTCAAATGGCATCATAAAAACACCTATAATTCCTGTTGATGAGTGTGCATATTTTAGACGGAAGGGTCATTGGAAATCTGAGTGTCCCTTTAAACCAAAACCATCACAACAACAACAGGTTTGTCCACCACAAAAGCAACCACATCACCTTAATAATGGTGTTGTTGCCCCCTCTTTAGACCCTTCTATGATTGAGCAATTTCAGAAATACTTATCTTTTCAGAATCATGCTATGACAAGTTCACCTAATAAATGTTTGTTAACATCATCACAAGGAGCAAACACAGAGTCTGACTGGGACATGCCATAGACCCTCCTCTTCGTCTACCTCTGTTCGAATATGTCTGCCTGAATTTGCATATGTCTGTATGCTGCTGTGTGCATCTGCTATTTGTCTACCTCTGTTTGGATCTCTCTACCGCTGAATTTGTATCTGTCTGTTGCTGCTGCCCTTCGTTTACCTCTGTTCGGATCTTTCTGCCGCTGAATTTGTATCTGTCTGCTGCTGTCTGCTCTTCGTTTACCTCTGTTCGGATCTCTCTGCCGCTGAATCTGTATCTGTCTGTCTGCCGTCTGATTTCGGAGTTTTATTGTCAAACTCTCAATGTAGCATTTTGAGTTTGAAGGGGAATTTTAGTTTAATAAAGTCTTTAGGCCCGTTGGTTTAAGCCCATTTATCTTCTAGGGCTCTCATATTTGTAGTCTATTTAATATGATGTATTTTCATGTTCCGTAGTAACAATTATCAATAAGATCTTCACTATTATTTTGGTTTCTATAGGCTCATCGGTTGGAAGTAGCTTTGTATGCTTTTGAATTTGATCACTTCTGTGCTTGATTTAAGAAAGAGTTGCATGTAATTCCTTATATCATGGAAAAGAGATTAAAAACCACATGGAAACTTTATTGTATGTTTATATATCCAACAAACTAGAATTATATAACAATTCCAAAGACTCTAATTGATCAAACCATCAAACTATTGTATGGTTTTTTGACTTTTTCGAATTACGGTTTTAGGCAATGAAAAAAGATTTAGTAATGTATTATTACAAATTACTTAATACGTACGGTACAAGTTTTGAATAGCTCTTAGTAAAATCTTAGCAACAATCACATACAGTTAGCTCCCATTTTATAAATATTCTTTTGCTAATCTTGAAAGTGCCAAACGAAAAGAAAAGGAAAAAAAAAGGTTCCTGTTCAGTGCTTTTATCATTTCATCAAGTCAATAATAATGTCTCCTTGAAACAGCCGTAATTTAGGGGAACAAGTAAGTCAAAAAGGTGGTATCAACTTGGATTGTATCCTCGAAAGCATTTTCCTTATATTTTTTTAACCTATTTGGTTTGCTATGTTTGGCATGGGGCTTATAAAATAAGTAACGTTTGTCACGAGGCTTATGGCTTACAAAATAAGTTATAAGCCTCCATAATCTCAAACCCATAAAAAAAAATACTTAAATACTTTTAAAAATATAATGAATTATCACGCAAAAATCAAAAATATATCTGAACTTAATGGAACAACCGGCTTTTCAAGAATCAGAAGAGGTCTAAAGACCAAGTTATTTAGGTTATCAAGTCTACCGTTCGTCTCAAGCTTCTTACATGCAGATTTAAAAGGACGACTCAAGTGGAGGCTTTTTTACATCGTTGGAAGTCCTAATTCTCTCATCCGGACTACTAGCCGATAGATTGTTTCTCTCATATTTTTCATTTGGATGGTTGGGGTTCGTTGAAGTATTTGGGTTCGAGTACGGCTTGTTGGGATGTGGACGGTTCGTATCGGGAGTGCCAATTACGAGCTGTTCTCTTTTTTCCTTCTCCAGGGTTTTTCCCTCTGGTTTTTTTTCTTGGGAAGGTTTTTTTAAGAAGGCAGTCTCAATTGGCTCCTATTCCTCCCGATTCGAAGTGGATGATTTGGTTCGGTGATTCATGCTCGTTGAAGTGGTTCTTCCCCATCGGTGTTCTTGTTAAAGTTTATGTCTAGATTGTGTCTGTTTCGTTTTTATGGCCTGTCACAAGCGATCTAGGGGTTAGTGGTTGTTCAAGCTTTGCCTTAAGGTTAATGTGACGTTCAGTCACATTCCATTGTACTATATTGTATTTTTTTGTGGTTATATATTTTACCAGGGTGAATTACCCTTTACCAAAAAAAAAAAAAAAAAAAAAAAACAAACTTAATTTGATGTATTTTTATACGATTTTACATTAATAAGCTTCAGCTCCAACTAATTCTCCAAACAACTTTATAAAAATATAAACTTCATTTTTCGGCTTATAATATAAGCCCTATACCAGCCCCCAGCACCAACCCCAACTCCAGCCCCAGCACCAACCCCAACCCCAGCCCCAGCCCATCCCATTCCGCCAAACATATGAGAAGCAAAAAGGAATATAAGCAAAATTTAAGTTAAAAAAAATTATAAATACAATTAAAAGTAATAAAAAGGAATATTTGAATCAAGAAACATACTTCAATTCCCGCAAAGAATCTTTAATCCATAGCCGCCAAAATCTACAAATGAGAAGCAAAAAGAAAAAGGAAAAATCCGAAAGATGATCACTTCTAGATATTTACATTTTTAATATTCTTTTTTAACCATGTATCAATGATTTTCGACCGAAATATGTCTCTGTCATTCACAATAATGATATAATTTTGAATTGGGTTAGGATTACCGTAACCTTTTAAAATAAGAGAAATGCTAGATCTACTCATAAATTACACACAAAAAAATTACTCTTTAACGTGTCACGGATGATTGGTTTAATAAAAGAGATGAGAGAGAAATTGACAGAAAATGCATCAATTATCCGCTGACACATCAAAGAGTGATTTTTTTATGTGAAATTTGTGAGTGGGTCTAACATGTTAAAATAATTTCAATACCTAGATGGCTCGATAATCTTTTTTTTTTTTTTTTTCTATTTTTCTAAATTTATTTTTATTATAAAATACAAAACATAAAATACTAAATATAAAACATAAGTTTGACAAGAAATACGAAATAGTTGTTGATAAAAAAGAAACTGATAAAAAAAGTTATCCAATATTGTTAATAAAGAGAGTAAAAGGTGGGCCAGTAGAGGTAAAAAGTGGGTTAGGGTGCTATGCATAAACACCTTTTTGAATTATAAACAAACTTATTAACAAGCCCAATAACAAACTTATTAACAAAGCTTATTAACGAGATCAAAATAAATACTATACAAGTCGAGCTCGAGCCAAGCCTTAACTTTTCATTGACGCATTGTATAAACTAGACAAGCCGAGCCTGTATTCTACCATGAGCTGAGCTCGAGCTTACAAAACAAGGCTCGAACCGAGCCAAGCTCGAGCTCGCGCTTTATAAAACTTAAATGAGCCGAACTCGAGCTCTGACAGGCTTTAGCTCGGCTAGGCTCGTGGGACCAATCGAGCTTTGTATATAAAGCTCGGGCTCGAGCTCGATTAAGAAATGAGCCGCAACTTATGCTCGAGCTCATTCTAGTTTTTTACCGATCCGATCACGAGTTTTTCACGAACGACTTTGATTATTTTCATCCCTAATCTTGATAAAGCTTTATAGAAGATTATAGATTTTTCTTTCTTTTCTTTTAAAACGAAAAGTTTTTTTACTCTTATACCATCTATATCACACATAATTCCTCACAATGTTTTCGACGATTTCAAGTTTGAATCATGACATTTTAACACATAAATACTTCACAATGTTTCTGACGATTTCAAATTTGAATCATGGCATTTTTTGAATCTTGATTAATCGTTCTAGAATAAAACTCCAAGATGGGAATGGTAGTAAACCGGCGGATCAAGTAAGGTGACGAAACCTCAACCAGCCATAGTTTCCTTTATATTGATCGAATTCAAAATTCTTTGGGTGCGTTTAGTTGGAGAAAAAATTCTCTTGTTTTCTATCTCTAGTTTTGTAAAAATTTGTAAAAGAAATTTATCTGCACAAAACAGTTGAAAATATAAAAAATGCGTTTAGGGGTTTCAAATGCATACAAATATAACATGAACTTATAAATCTAAAAGATATGTATCATTATTATACTACTAGAAACAGTTGTATATGCATATGAATATTATACTTCAAAGATAAGCTAATATTAGGAGTTGTGTAAATCTCTGCTGCCCATTCCACAGTGCCTAAAATGACCAGTGCAGAATCAAGAAATGTTTAGGGTGTGAATATGAATGTCTATGCCTTTGCAGATATAATTTGAAATGAAAAAACAAAAAAAAAAAAAAAATATAAATATATATATATATATATATATATATATATATATTTAAAGTTATAGTGCATATGTATATTTTTATTTTTTATAAGAATATAAACTTTGATAAGAGCTCTTCCAAGGGATAACGCAGACTCGCGTTAAAGGGAGTTTTTTTGCCATCTTAACGCACGTTAAAGGGCTTTAAACGTTGGAAACCATTGGCGTTAACGCGGCGTTAAGGGTTGCGTTATACCCTTAACGCCACGTTAAGGGTACGAATCGTAAAAAAAAAAAAAAAAAAAAAAAAAAAAAAAAAAAAAAATTGTCACTTTTGGCCCCTGGCATGTGTACGTTTATATCCGTTGTAATTCAAACAAAGTTCCATTTAGGCCCCTAGAACTTCTATCCATTGCAATTCAAACGGTTAATGAAAAAAAAAAAAAAAAAAAAAAAAAATTCAAAACCAATTTAACTCTCCTATAAATACCCATTTCACACCACATTTTTTTCCACACTTCCACAAATCAATATACTTCATCATATTCTTTCATCTTCAACCTTCAAAAAAAAAAAAAAAAAAAAAAAAAAAAAAAAACTTTTTCATTCACGATGGATCCGGAAACTAGTCACGAACAAGTTGATGGCAACTTTTCAGATGACGAAGATGACATTCAGTGGATGGCATCCGTGTACGAACAAGTTGTTCATATGGAACAACAAGAAGCAGCTGGACCTTCGATTGTACGTGGGCATATCTTTCGTGAACGTGAACTTGCTGATGAACGTTTGCGTGCCGACTATTTCGATCGAAATTGTAAGTATCCGGCACAGGTTTTTCGAAGAAGATTTCGTATGAGCCGGAGACTATTTCTACAAATAGTCGAAGGTATTAAATCTTATACCACCAATTATCTTCCTGCTCATTTTAAGTTTTTTTCTGAATCAAAAGATTGTACGGGTCGAAGTAGTATAAGTGTTCTTTTGAAGTGTACATCTGCCATACGCCAATTGGCGTACGGCACGTCACCTGATGCGTTTGATGAGTATTTGCAAATAGGTGGGAGTACTTCATATGAGTGTCTTGATAATTTTAACAAGTGCGTTATAGATTTGTTTATGCCGGAGTATTTAAGAAAACCAACATGGTCCGACATTCAACATATTTATGAAAGACATGAGTCGCACCATGGTTTTCCGGGAATGCTTGGTAGCATTGATTGCATGCATTGGGAGTGGACAAATTGTCCGGTTGCTTGGCAAGGCCAATTTGGTAGGGGTGATAAAAAATACCCAACTATAATGCTTGAAGCAGTTGCGTCACAAGATTTATGGATTTGGCATGCATTTTTTGGGATGGCGGGGGCGAATAACGATATTAACGTTTTGGATAACTCACCGTTATTCGACGACCTTCTTAATGACGTCGCCCCTGCAGCACCTTATATGGTAAATGGAAGAAGGTATGAAAAGGGCTATTACTTAGCTGACGGTATTTACCCACAGTGGGCTACGTTTGTCAAATCTTTCTCGGCAACAACTGACGTAAAACATGGTTACTTTAAAAGGAAACAAGAAAGTGCACGAAAGGATGTCGAACGTGCTTTTGGTGTGCTTCAAGGACGTTGGTGTATCATACGACAACCGGCACGGGCAATGGAAGTAGTGAAGATACATAGAATCATGTATTCTTGCATTATTTTGCATAATATGATTTTGAAAGATCAAAAGTTTTCACTACGTGAATTTAACGATATGTGGGTGGATCCGTCGGCTCGTTTGAGGACAAACAGGTGGGTCGAAAGATGCGATGGCCAACGTCGAAGGGCAAAAGAAATACGCGACCGAGAAACGCATACTCGACTCCAACGAAACCTTATGGAGCATGTTTGGCAGAAACGCCTTCAACATCAAGAAGAAGAGTATTCAGAAGACGATGAATAAATATTTAATTCGCTATCATGTTATGTTTCTTTAATTTCAGTTTTTTTTTTTTTTTTTTTTTTTTTTTTTTTTTTTTTTATATATATATATTTTTTAAGTATGTTATGTTTGAATGAATGTTATGTTTAAAAAAAATGAAGTAATTTATAAGTTAGGGGTTGAATTTGAAAATATTTGATATAAAAGTGAGTTAAGGTGTGTTAAAGCTGAGTTATTGTTGGAAGGGTTAAAGCTGAGTTAAGTTAAGGTGTATTAAAGCTGCAGTGCTGAATTATTGTTAGCAGTGACTTAAAATTTAAGGCTGAATTATTGTTAGAAGTGACTTAAAAAATGTAAAAGAAGAGGACAAAAAGATTCTCACAATGTATCAATCCTGATATCACTCCCATTCACATTTGTAATTTTCCCTCCAAAATAAGAATATTTAATTAACAAGATAAGAATGTTAAATATTTATGAAAGAAAATCAGGCATGGGAGAGAGATTTTTATCTCTTAATTAACTTATATCATGCTACAAAACCTTTATTACTTTACTTGTAATTCAATTAATCAAAACCTCGTGGATAAACCCTAAGCTATGAAACCAACATTTATGTCTCTCAATAAACTTAAATTTTTTAACTTTGCTTTTTTGTTATCTTTGTTATATAAATAAGCATTCTTACCATATGAAGCTTTAATCCATAAATGAAATGGCTCTAAATGAATGCACTAATCTCTTCATCTACATGTTTTTAACTTCTCTATCTTTCATTATTATTAGTACATGTGCTTCTCTGCTTCATCAACACCCTGACCCTGAAGCAATTGTTCTGCAACTACAAAGGTATACACATTCATATACATTTTGATTCACTATCGGAATGTAGGATTCAACAAAAATCCCATCTGGGTTATGCTCATTGGTACATTTTACCATGTGGGATCCATTTCCCTTTTCAAGAAACTCAAAAAAGCTGTAGCTTAACCATGCCACACTTGACCTGACCCGGTTGTATAACAACTGAAATGTGCATCTAATCTGGGTTTCTTTCTTTTCTATGGATGTCAAGAAATGTTTATGTTTTTTTGTTCTGTTTTGTGTTTTATACTCTGTTTTTAGTTGCTCAGTTTTCATGTGTTCTGCATTTTACAGGAAAGTGAATGATTCAATAACCTCCAGAAGACGATTACTTGAAACAGATCCGATATTCGCTCAATCAAAAGATCAGGCTCCTTGTCAGACAGGAAATCCGGTTGATGATTGTTGGAGGTGTGACCCAAATTGGGCCAATGACCGTCAACGTCTAGCAGATTGCGCTATTGGATTTGGTCAGGGTGCAATGGGTGGCAAAGGAGGTCGAATATATGTTGTTAGTGATTCATCTGATGGAGACCCTGAAAACCCGCAACCAGGAACACTAAGGCATGCTGTCATACAGGCTGAGCCTCTTTGGATCATATTCGCGAAAGACATGCACATCAATCTTCAAAATCAGCTCATTGTCAGTAGCTCAAAAACCATTGATGGCCGTGGAGCGATTGTTCACGTGACAGGGAAAGGGTGCATTGTAATTGAAAATGTCGGGAATATAATAATTCATGGTCTCTACATTCACGATTGTGAGCCCTCTGGGAAGGCTAAGCTTCGGGTGAGTCCTACAGACATTGTGGGCAAAGGAAAATCAGATGGTGATGGACTGACTATCAGGGGGGTAAGGAATTTGTGGATTGACCATTGTTCTTTTGCCAGGTGTACAGACGGATTGGTGGATATCACGGAGGGGTCCACAGCCGTGACAGTAAGCAATTCCTATTTCACAGAACATGATAAGGTCATGTTGTTGGGCCATTCTGATGACTTCTTAGCTGATGCTGGTATGCAGGTAAGCCCCTAACATGCATTACCTTAAATAAATTAAATTATGCTCTATGAAAATATGAATACATAATGGCATCATTTGCATAGGTGACTGTAGCATTCAATCACTTCGGGAAAGGGCTTGTAGAAAGAATGCCGAGGTGCCGCCATGGGTATTTCCATGTTGTAAACAACGACTATACTGAATGGCAGTTGTATGCCATTGGTGGGAGTGCTGCTCCCACTATCAATAGTCAGGGAAATCGCTTTGTTGCCAATTCTCAGAAAGAGGTACATAATGGCTTAATGCACAATATAGTAATGTATACATTTGCTTACAGTGGTGTATGTATAGGTGACGAAGAGAATGGAAGCGAATGATGATGAATGGAAGGGATGGAATTGGAGAACTGAAGGGGATTTGATGGTTAATGGTGCATTTTTTGTGCCCTCGGGTGCAGAAATTAGTGTTCAGTATGACAAGGCTTCTAGTGTTCCTCCAATGTCGGCTTACCAGATAAACCAACTAACTATGCATGCCGGTGTCCTCTTAGGTGTTCCAAGGTGAGTTAATTGTCAGATTTTTTTCCATGTTTTACAGTGTCCTCAAGAGTCCACGTGATTTGATATGTTCTGTTATTACACAGCAATGTAGGTAACAATATCCCCCCTGGGACTACACCGCCCGATGGCGGTCCTCCAGTGATTACACCCCCGGTAGATGGTCAACCAGGTGGCGCCAACTTCCCTCCGGGGATCATACCACCACCTGATGGTGGGGGCTACGGCTACCCTCCAGGTACTATACCACAAGGTGGCAACCCTTACGGGACCACACCACCAGGTTGCTTTCTGCAGCGAAACACGCAAAGTGGCTGTATTCCTGGAATCACACAAGATGGTGGTGATCCAGGGATGTTCCCGGGAGGTGGGTTTGGGTCAGGATCACCACCACCAGCGGTGCTACAAGGTTGTGGGCCTGGGATAATACCTTACTGTGGTGGTCCTGGCAGCAGAATAATTTCAGGTGGATCTGGCAGTATTCATACAATGGCACGCTCATCAATACCAACTACCATCATTCTTTCTACACTACTAGTATTATCACTGCACATGACCCTGAGTCCCTGACTCCAATGTACCAGTTTCATTACAGTTGCTATTTAGAAAGGAAATGACAGATTCTATGTAAATATGAAGGATATTAAATGAAAAAGAAAAGAAATTTCATGATTTGATAACTTGCCTACATCTGCCAACTGCACGCAATAAAACAAATGAGTGCAAACAGAACTTTGAAATAATCATGGTAAACTGGAACCCAAGAAGCTATCAGTAGTAATTTGTATTCATGGGAAAACGACATGTGGTTTATTTGACTACAATAAGGAATTAAACAATTTTTGTCTGCAGAATACATCACTATGATGGTAAACATCATGATTTCATGACGACTTTTACGTATTATTAACCCAATAATAAATAATATCAACAATCATAACAGCATATAATAATTACTCTATGGTGAAAAATGGAAAACAAGAGCAAACTGTTGTGCTCTGTTCAGACTGTAGGAGAATGACTGAAGAAATTACTGTACCACTGCCCTTTTAAATGTTGGGAAGGAACAAGAATCAGGGCGGGCAGATCCTGTAGAAAGCAATCCAGAGTGTTACGATACAGCCTCTGGCAAGTCGATGGCCTAAAAACTTCGACAATGCAAGTGGAAATAAATAATAAATGATGGGAGAATGGGTAAAACTTAAATATGAGTGTTTTTAAGTTTTCTTCAGTGCCTTATTAATTGACGATAACCATATCATCTCCTCCTGCTTCTGATGCAACTGACTCAAGTTTTTGCCAATTCAACTCACGTTGCTCAAGCATTTCGTTGACTATGGCTTGTTTTTCCAAAAACTTATTACTGCATTCCTCAAAGAGCTCAGCATCCATCTCGATGAACATTTTTCTCACATTGCCAGTCAATCCATTGATAGCTTGGTTCCAGTGACCCTGGATGTTCTTCTCTAAAGGTTCAAAGATGATGGGTAAAATGATGTCTCGATTCTGTGCAATCAAGTCCACTATGTGCTCATTGTTCCAATAGAAGAGTGCGCGTTCCGCAACCTACAAGATAAGCTTTAAATTAATACTCTTTTCGTTGTAATGCTGAGTAACAAATAAAAGAGAGATCACAGACAGTTATTGCATTAAAGTAACATAAGCACAAACTTATACTTGGAATATATTGTGCTTTTAACTGTTATGTAGTCTGACCATAGCAGTCTTAACCTAGAAAACTAATTTCATGTGCTGTCTAAACCCATATGTTGCCTTTCCTTGTTAGAAAATGGCACTCAGAACAGATGTAAGCATGGGTATGTGATCACACAAACGCACACGAACAATAGCAACGCAAATGCAAATTGTGCAGACAAAACAAAGAACACACATGAGGCTAGGTAATTCAGCCAATGCCAGCGTGTGATCGACATAGTCCACAGCTGCACTAGAAGTTCCTCCAACCAATACATACCATCCATCTTTCATGCCATGATTCCATGCAATTTGCTATCATGAAAATAGAAGCACGCATATATTACAAGTTGTGTACAGGCCCTGATTTGTTGGATGGTTATTTAAAAACGATAACAAGCTTTCCATCTGAAAGATTCCATACTCCGAATATATCCAAGTAAACTTAAGTTTTGGTGACACACTTGGGGTTCATATCTTCATACATCATAGTTTCTAGCCCTTAAGAGATCAATCATGTACTAATGCTTAAAATTCATTTCAATATTGTTTCAAGGGGTAGAAAAGCCCACAACATATCCTCAACAATCGTTTCATTTCCCACAGCTCCACTGAGTAGATTTTGGTTTATTTAAGCCAATTACTTAATTCCGTACTTCTAACAATCGTTTCACTTCCCACCTCTATTTACCTCTATTTACCTCTCCTTATTTTATGTAAATATTATGTTAAATCAATAGAACAAACTTGCTGTTCAAATCACATTTGCAATTGTGGTCTAGTATTTCATAGCTTTTCCAGAACCTCATATATTCAAAGAATGTTTATATTAGTTTACACCTCAACAAAAAGAGAAAATGATAAATTTTCTGAACAAATTAGGCAAAATCATACAAGCATCAGGTAAGTTTATGCATGCATTATGGGTTGTTGTGCCAAAGGATCATAACATGGACATCTATGGTTGTATACTTGTAATAGAGAAAAAGGTGCCCCTTGTAATATTACAAATGCAAAACGCTTTGTAATTCATAGATGTGTTTACTGGAACCATAGAGCAGTGATTAAGGTAACCTGTTGTCCCAATAAGTAATTCCCAAATTTTTATAAATCTAGAGCAATATAAACATATGCTATTGGATTGGGTTACGCTGCTGCAAGGAAGAGAGATCAACTTATAGCATCAGGTATCATCTACTGCTTACTACTTGCATTTCAATTTAATTTACACTTTCAACAGAAACAATTTGGATCAGCAAAAACAAATTGTATATCAAGATAAACACCTACTAACAAGCCTAGTAACGAGTAACGACAAATCAAAGCCATTAAACATGCAATTGTAACACAAAACCAAAGCCAAATACCATTAATTAATTAGTTTTCAATAATAACGGACCTGGAAATTGGGGCTATTAATGCAGTGCCCAACCCGTTGAAAAAGAGGAACCATGCAACGTCGAAACTCTTCAGGTTGAGTTGCATCCAAAATTTCTTCCAACTCTCCAAGAAAGAGAATCTCCTTCGGACAATTAGTAACGGGCCAATATTTCAATAACCCTCGAATAACCAAATCAGCCATTTTATAATCCTTTTCGACAAACTGAGTCACACAGTACGACAACTGCTGATGATAATAATTAATAAACTTAGCCTTATGAAGCGGTATAAGAACCCGCACAAGAAACAGTTTATGCTCTTCTTTTATTGGTACTGCAAACCCGTTTATTATACTCCCCAGTATCTCCAACAATTCACCAAGCCCCGGATGCCTCTCTGTTTCAAATATAAACCTATAAAAAACATTCGTTATCGCATTCCTTATAAACGGACGATGAACCATAAACTTCCCATACACACGATGAAGTATAGTCTTCAAATACTCTCGTTCACGTGGATCTTCCGAATCAAACATGTCAAGCAAATTCAACACAAACGAATGATCAATAAACCGTTTAGCAACTTTTGTATCAGTATCAGGCGAAACCACGTATCTCAAAAGCAACTCATACACTAACTGCAAATGCGGCCACGATGGTTCCAAATACATATCATCTTCCTCGGGATCACCATCAATGGCACCAGTATTCTCAAAAGCAGCTGGAGGCAAAGACCTAAAAATATTAACAGAGATCATCCCCACCATCTCTTCCTGCATAATCTCGTTCATTTTACTCGACCCTGACTGAACGAGCTCCACAAGCTCCTGCAAATTTTGGCGCTTAATCTCCTTCTCACCAACTTTCTTCAACGCGTCAGAAAAGTCAAAAGAAACGGAACACATATTCACTTTCTTGATAAACAAAACGTGGCGTTCGGATATAGGTACGTCTTTCAACATAGGTGTAACCTCAATGACACTAGTGTGAGGCGTTGTTCGGCTTATCGCCTTAGTTAGTTGAGCTGTGGCAGGTGGTATAGCCGAACGAGAGGCGTGGTTAACAGTTACGTCAGACGGACCATTAGGTCCAGGTGGCGGTTCGATAACTTCTGGTTTCGAACCTTTTTTCATTCCTTTAATAATCTTCAACATTGCTTATCTCTCTCTCTCTCTCTCTCTCTCTCTCTCTCTCTATATATATATATATATATATATATATATATATAGAGATATATATAGATATATTATTCGACTAACGGATAAATGATCAACCAATTGAAACCCTAATATGAAATAATTGGGGAAAATGAAATGAGTATGATATAAGTAAGATCAATTAAAAAATGAAAAAAGGGAATTTGATGTTGTTACCTTGGTGATTAAATTATTGAAGGAATAAGAGATCCGGAATGTGATGGATCCAGAAATAGAAAGCATCTGGTTTTTTCAGTTTATTTATTTTGTGGAAATCGTGTAAGGAGAAAGAGAGGGGGAGGAGATACATGTATAAACCATAGTTAACAGAAATTTTAAAATATATTATTTTTTTCTTAGCTTCTAAGTTTTAAATTTTAAACTCGAGCCCAACTCGTATATTTAAAATTCAAACTCGACTCAAATTTGATCGAGGTTAATAAATCATCAAAACAAGTTGACTTGACTCGCTTTGTATACATGCTATACGTTGTATAGCAATAGTAATTAAGTAAAGGGGCAATTTCATAAGTCAAATTATGAAACTTTCAAACTCGATTCGGAAATCTACTTTACTACTCGAGCACGCTCGTATATATGTAAAACTCGTTAGGATTTTCGAGCACATGCTCAGCTAGTGTAGCTCAAGGTCGAGCTCGAGTTTTTAACGAGCAGGCCCTGAGTAGCTCACGAACAACGCGGTTAATTTGCTCCCCTTAAACTATGAACTAAGTGTTTTATTATATTCAAGCCGGTAGATTAAGAAATCAATTCATTAGAGGAAAATGAAGCGAACCAGTGAAAACTATTTGTTGACATACTTAAATAGAAGGTTCAATTACATAAAATACCTAGTGTTTGGATATTTGTGCATCTTAAACAATATTGTATATTATGTATTAAAAACTTGTATTTTGAGAAAATATGCAAATATTTTAGTTTCACTGAATATATATGCAACTCCCCTATATATATAGTAAATTTTACTTATCGTTTAATTCATGTCAAACCAAAACCCCCTCTAAATCTGTAGAAATTCACTAGGTTATTATTTAAGTTTATCTACTCGTTGGAAACGACCCGTACTTACCAAACTATCTAGGATTGACCGGGTACACTGCCCGTTAGTGTTAGTCTAATAGGAAAGTCAGCAAGATATAAATTTAAAACTAGACATAATATAACACATAAGAGAGCCATGTGTGTTTCTTGGTTTGTGTGATGTAATAAGTGCAAGAGGATCACTAACTGGATGTTGTTATACATGAGTCTCTTTCTCCTTTATTTCTTCTTTGATGTCATTAACTTCTTCCTGGTTATGCTTCAAAATATCAAACAGCTTGGTGAGATCTTGATTATGTCTGATTGAGATTGTAAAGCGTCTCCATTATGGTTGTAGATTTGTGAGAAACATGGTGTTGTGATTAATGTTTGTTCGTTTCAGGTTATGAAGATTCGTTTCATTGATGAGTTTGGTAAAATGGTATGATTCTTAAATGGTTTCATCTGGTTTAGCTTTAAAGGATTGGTAGTTCCACAGAGTAAGTGTTTGTTGAGTTTTTGCTCCAACATTAGCTCCTTGTATCAACCTTTCCAAAGCTTTCCATAGACCATGAGATGTTTGATTATTATCTATTGCATTGTAGATCTCATTACTCAATCCAAACAGTAAGAGATTCTTTGCACGAATATCAAGCTCATACTGAGCCAGTTCACTTGAGTCCAAATCTTCTTCTTGAAGCCTTGTCTGACTAGGGTTGGCGGGATCATCAGTATCTTTCATGAAATACGGCCCTTGCTTGATAGATTGCTTTGAAACCCATGATATGATTCATGAAACGTGAAGACCATTGAGCATAATTTCCTCGATACAACATAGGAGGCCTTGCATCACTTCCGAAGCTAATGCATCTCTTGAAGTTGACAATTTGAATTATGGATCTCTAATATGATGTATGATTAAGTGAAAAATTGTAGTGTTTTAATTATCTCTTTATCAATCTCGTGAAATGGTAATCTCGTAAAATGGTTAATCTCGTGAATAAGGTAAGCAAATGGATCTATGAACAAAACAATCACACTAACAAAGACGTGATTAAAATAAGTAACAATGAATCTCGTGGAAACCTAATTTCGTGAAGGATTTCGTAGCTAAAGTGAGTAATCAATCTCGTAATCAAACCTTGTTAGATGAATAAGAACAATCTCGTGATATTTGTATATATAATCTCGTAACTCAACCTCGTAACACTTAAACAATAACCAACCCCGTTACTAAGAGTACGATAAAGTCAATCTCATAACCACCAATCACGTGAGTAAAAGTAAAATACCAATCTCGTGAAAGTAACTAAACTGTGAATATCGTAACAAAATAATATTACTAACCCTGTAACTTGACCATAATCATGACTTCGTAACTTAATAAAAGTAACAATCTCGTTATGCAACCCCGTTACTAAGGGCCCGCTTGGTTCAGTAGAGGGGAATGCAAACGGAAAGGGAAAGGGTAAGGGAATGCAAAGGAATGGGTGATGGTGGGTAATCATTACCTTACCCCCCCAATTTACTCTATAATGGTTGATTACCCAGTACTGGGTAATCATTATATTACCTCCTCCATACCAAGCATCATTATTCATTTCTTTTCCCATTACCCCACCCCCCCTTTACCCCCAACCAAGCACCCCCTAAACAATATGATGATTTCGTGACTCAATAAAAGTGACAATCTCGTAAATTTAAAGCTTTTACCCTAACCCCGTAACAAAGCAATTTCGTAGGAGAAACCCTAGTTTAGGACTAGTCTTGTGAGTAAGCCCCTAACCAAAAGTAACGAGGTCTTCAAGAAAAATGTAAGGAGATATTCAAAGAAACTCACGGGACCCAATATCAACTTTCAAAAACGAGCATAAATCTATTCAAAACTTGAAATCAAACCACAATTGCAATTCTAAACCGATAGAAACTTAAGATTAATCACTAGGAAGCTTTAACAACAAAAAGTTTTGGATTTCAACCACTAGAAATGATTAGACCAAAATTTTTGACGTAAGTATGTTTTTAAGTTAAATATGTGACACTTAAGCTAAAAAACAGTTAAAAGTTGTAAACTAATGATGATTTAAACTAAATGATTACACTTCAATCTCTTAATCTATCATATACTTGCTCTTAATACCAATTGATGTCATATAATTAATGTTTAACTATGATTAATCTAGAGAGATAAAGAGAGGTGAAAACACATAATTTTAAAGAGAGAAATGGGATGAATCTCGTTATACATAATATAGTGCACACCCTCACATTGCATGAGGGTTGGGGTATTTATACCGGAACACTTAGCATGATTTTGTGGCCTCACATTGACAAAAATGGTCATGAGATCCATATTAAATTGTTGTTTCCTTACACAGTTAGTATTAACTAAGAAGTTAAACTAATCATGTTCCATGGTTAAGTAATGCATATAAAAATACTTTGTTAAAAGAAAAATGTAAAGTAAAAGACACAAGGTTTTTTCAACGTTTAATTCTATTTGCAATTAACAAAGAATTATACCCAAGTGTTTGCGGAACAACACTTGGGATTAAATGACAAGTATGGTAATTCTCCTCACTAAACTTAAGCTAAGATTAAGTACAACTATGCTAAACCAACTGAGCTATCCTCAGGGACTTAGTTGTATTTTGAGGAGAGAAAGTTGTTTGTGAATAACTACGCATTAAGTACACTAACTTGTCAACCTTTCTACTCCTACTTATGATCCTATTTGTACACAATGATTTACAACCGTTATTCAAGAAGACAAAGATGACCTAAGCTAGATTGGACAAAATACCTATGTATTTTGTCTCTGTTACATTATCCTACTTTGGGTATAGACCAAAGTTGCTTTCTGGGTAGCAGTGCTTACACTGCTTTGATCTTTATCCATTCAGGGAAAGTTTGACCTTTGCTTGATAAGGACTCTTCTTTATACGTTTCAAACTTGTCCCGCGTTGTCCCGCCATTCCTTCAGTCTTAAGTCTTCAGTCTTTGATCTTTAGTCTTTGGTCTTCAGTCTTCATAGTTATTGAGGAGACTTGGGGTTCAGTGAGTTATTGTCATCACTCACAGAACCCATCACCTTCTTCTTTGGCTCAAGTATCATTCACTGAGTCCCGCCTCACTGAATGAAAAGTCTTTCTCCTTTAGACTTGTCCTGAGCATCATGAAGATGACTCATTGAGTGACTATTCACTCAGTGACTTGATTATGTTTACGGATTTGTAACACTTAGGTTATTTTCTATTCAAATCCTAGATTGAGGGAATTTGGGTACTGAATGGACCCAACATAAACATTTAAACAATAAACCATTTAACTACTTAACGTACCATAATATTACATAATTATAAGATATGACCTTATAGATGATGTACACTTTTCCTGCTCTAACAGTCTCGTATATAAAGAGAATATTGGTCGAAGTAAATGTTATCTCTTCCACATTAATTGTATTATTTATGAATAGCATTTACTCTCGTTTGAACTCATCTTAGTCCCTGGTCCAGTTAACGACCTCTGAGTTCACTTGCGTACTCAAACCTTTGTTTGAGTTTTCTTGTTCAGCTAAACATATTTGTTAGTGCAAATGTTATGACGTTTAATCTATACAATATCTTTATATTTTAATGATGACAAATATGTAACTTGTAATACATAACGCAAAGTGCACAAGTTACTCGTTTACACAAATCATCAATGCATGCACGCATCAACATCTCTCGACGGCTCAAGTCTGAATCACTTAAGGTATGTACAAATAAGTTACCAAACTAGTTAAGTGATCAAAGAAATTAATTTGTCCTTAAAACTCATATTTTCATAAATGTGACAAAACCTTTTTACAAGATTAAATTATAAAAATTATTTTGTAATTATAAAGAAATGTTTTAATAAGGAAAATATTCAAATTTGAATTTTGAAATCCCCAACAGCTATTTTTCCCGCGCAAATAGATGGCACCTACTCCAGAAAAACATTTCACCACTTAAGGACAAAAACTGGCGCGAAGGTCCCTTAAATAGGTGACGGCCCCTTAAATATTTAAGGGGCCGTCCATATTTAAGGGACCGTCCTCCGCTCCTCAAGCTGTTTATAAATATTGCACTATTTTCATCAGATTTTCTTAACCCTCTTTAGCACAAAACTTTCTGTTCTTTCTCAATCCCTTATTTCACCTTCTTTGATCACATTAACTTGTTCGAATCTTGTTTGAATGTGATTCTTTCTTTCTTCCCTCAAGTACAAAGAGAAGAACTTTCGTTATCATCCATATACGAAATTATATAGTCTAGTTAGTCCACGTGTAACATTTGTTACATATAGATCGAGTCCATATCTTTCAATCATGTGTAATAGGTAGATCCGGATGATGTGTAAGTCCATGAAGTGTCGTGTGTATATCCGGACGATGTGTAAGTCCGTGAAGTGTCATGTGTTGATAACGCTCATTTCGTATATATTTTAGTCGCGTTATTTGTATGTTTGTGTAACACCCCAACCCGACAAGGGTAGAAGCATCACATTATGGTGGCATATCAAAGCATAAATAAACAAACGCAAGCGAAAGTCTTAACATAAATCAAAACATAAGTCAACATGGAAAGTTACTAAATATGGAAAGTTACTCAATCTTGAAGGTTACCAAATATGGAAACTTACCAAATATGGAAACATGCTAATTTTGGAAACCGGCTAAAAATAGAAAGTTACTAAAAATAGAAGGTTACTAAAAGAGGAAAGTTACTAGAAATGGAAAGGAGCCCTAATTTGTAATAAGAACAACATAAATGAGTAAACAACTTATAAAAAGTCCAAAGAAAACTACACTTAAAAAAAAAAAAAAAAAAAAAAAAAAAAAAAAAAAAAAAAACCCTAAGTCGATTCTCTCTGGCGAAAAGCGATCAAATCTATCTCTCATGCTATTCTCAGTCCGTTAACATATTAGTAATTAAATCATCCCTATTGGTTCATTAATCTATTGATTTATTCATCTATGTGGGTCGGTGATTTACTTTATTGTGTTATACGTTTTTGAGGGTTTCAAGTGTTTCGCTTTTTGTCTGTTCTGCATGTGCCTTCATTCTATTACATTATTATATTGATCTTATTTTGCATAGTGGGTCGGTGCATGCAATTAATTGATATTCAAAAGTGATCGCACCAGGTTTGTCTAAGTTAAGTCAGTTTACATCCTATTTAGTTTGTTAATCGATTATACTTACATCTGGTACAATAATCATGGATGCTGGTTAGGTGCTAGTGTGATATCGCTTAAAACCCTTAACTTTCAGTTAGGGTTTTCTTTGTTATTTTCTGGTCGTTGCATGCATGCTGGTTACTTTCTGTTCATTACTTTCGATTGGTTTAATTTACTGTCATTGGGTTTTGAGAGATGGATAAAGGGTTCCTTAATAAGAATAGTGCTACTAAAGCTGCTGGTAAGGATGTTAAGGTGGTGGGGAAGATGGCGTATCGGCAAACTGGGCAGAATGCTTCGACCTCTAGTTTGGCCGATCAAACTAGTGTGTCTAATGATGATCTTGCTCAAAGTGTTGCGGCTAGGCTTAGGAGATTGGGTGGGAATACCGGAGGATTGGGGGATGTCCTGGCTAGACCTTTACGTGATTCAAAGTTTGATGTGGGTAAGGATGCGCACTCTATTCCATCTGCTGTTGGTTTGGGTACTTCGGCTGCCCCTAATCCATCATTTGGGAAGCCTACAGAAGTGGCTGGTTCATCATACTCAGGTAATAATATTGGTGTTTCTAATGTCGTAAACACTATGGCTGATCTGTCTAATCCAATATCGGACTTAGCATACTCAAATGAGCCTATTGTAACCGAATCTGAACCGGGTGACTTGGGTAATTATAATGATGTTGATCAAGGGGTATTGGACGCGTGTAAGACGTTTCAGAAAGCTATGGATGATGTTGCTAGTAAGAATGTGGAGAATCACCGTGGGGCTGCTATTAATTCATGGGGTACTAATTCATTTGCTAATGTGGTGAACCCGGAAAGGGTTACTAGGAAAGTTAATTTCCGTGCTTTGGTGAATGAGAAGCGTGTTGATAACCATGGTACCGTACTACCAAAGGCTGCTATGGAGGGTGTTTTGAATCGATATGATAATACTCTTATTGGTTTCTTTGTTGGCAAGAATATTGCCTTCCCGTTGGTTCAAAACTACGTTATGAATACGTGGGGTAAGTTTGGTTGGAAGAAACTTATGAAGAATGATGCTGGTGTTTTCCTCTTCAAGTTCGACTCTAAAGAGGGTATTGATAGTGTGCTCCAACGGGGTCCTTGGATTATTCGTAATTCACCTCTCATTCTCGCCAAATGGACTCCTGAGGTGTCGTTAACCAAAAGTGAGGTAACTAAAGTCCCCGTGTGGATTAAATTGCACAATGTGCCATTACTTGCCTATTCTGAAGACGGTTTAAGCTTGATAGCTACACAGGTTGGTAAGCCAATTATGTTAGATGCTTTTACAAGCTCAATGTGTGTTGACTCATGGGGTCGTATTAGCTTTGCCCGAGCTCTTGTGGAATTATCTTCGGATGCTGAATTAAAGAATGAAGTTACTATGGCTATCCCCATGACGGATGATAATGGTTTTACTACGGCTGTCATTAAGGTTGAATACGAATGGAAGCCTCCCCATTGTGATGTTTGCAAAGTTTTTGGACATGATCGTGCTACTTGCCCAAAATGTGTTAAGGTGGTGGGTCGTAATGAAGTTAATGTGGAGCCGAATGTTCATACTTGTAAGGATAAGTCTAGTGATGGTTTCCAAACAGCTACTAGCAAGAAGAAAGGTAGGAATTCTGGTCAAACCAACCCGGGTAAAGCAGGTTTTACTA
Source organism: Artemisia tridentata subsp. tridentata (assembly GCA_021014915.2). NCBI lineage: Eukaryota > Viridiplantae > Streptophyta > Magnoliopsida > Asterales > Asteraceae > Artemisia > Artemisia tridentata. The sequence goes on from CP139509.1 coordinate 307,769,166, forward strand.
AGCCTGTTATGGGTAAGAATTTTCAGTATCGGACTAAAGCTCCTCCCCCTGAACCCAAGAAAGCGGATGTCAATAAGAAGAAGGCTGCTGATGTGGCTAGTACAAGTGGAACAAAGATTTCTACATCTAACAAGTTTGATGCCCTTAATATGGATGATACAGATGACGTGGGTATTCCTACTATGGAAGTGAATAAGGATGTGGATGTTGGTAGTAAAATGGAAGATACAGTGAATGAGTCTCTTAAGACTGGTACTACATTGCAAGAATCGCTTGTGAGTGAGCTGAAAGATAAGAAGGTTGATACGCCTTTGCCAAACACTTCCTCTTCTGTTAGCCGAGTTAACCCTTTCTCTAAGGTTGGAGAGATTGTTGATTTTGATAGCGAGGAGGAGGTTGTTAACACCTTTGATGAGTCTGCGAATTTATTTCCTATGGATTTTCTCTCATCGACAGGTGGTGGTCATGACCTTGAAGACTATTATGACTATGATGACTATGCAGATCATATTGATGATCTTCCAGGGAATTTGGATGCCTTCTATGACATGTACGATATCAAGCTCCAAGGCCTTCGTAAGAAGTAATTTTGTCGAATTGGAGTTTTATGTTTTATGAGTAGTAAGTTATTTTCTTGTTTAGAAAATAGGTAGTTCCTTGTTATACTAGCAAGCCTATGTAACGGGCTGAGATATGGGATTCACCCATATCCTTTGTACTTAAATGTTTTTTGGTTAATCTACTTACCAGGGTGCAGGATTACTCCCCCTTTACCCAAAAAAGTCCAAAGAAAACTGCTTGGGAGCAATTCAGTAGTAATATTGCAACTGCTCTTATTTGTTTAGCAACAAAAAGGACTTTTAACTTTTCAAAATTAATTTTTGATGGTATGGTGAAAAACTTGGATACCAAATACAAATTCTTAATGTATCCAAGATTTATTCAAATGTTTTTGAACAAACACAAGTATTTGCTTCTATCTCATAAAATTGTTTATCCAACTTCTAGCCTCACTCAAAAACTTTTTAGTGATATGAGGATGGCTTCTAAGGGTTACAATGGGATAGAAGTACCACTGTTTTCACAAATGCTTATTCAGGGTGAAGGATCAACAATCCTAGTTGAGTCCCATCACACACCCATCAGTGCTCCATCTTCCTCACAACCTCAAATTACACAAACATATAGGAGGAGAATAGTTCCTCAGCCCAGATCTCCTACTCATATCAATGTACCAGATGAGGCTATCAATGTAGAGGGTGACAGAATGGTGAGGGCTGCCACTACTGTCTCTGGCTTAGAAGCTGAGCAGGCCAGTGGTACCATAAATAAGTCCCAAACCATGGAAATATCTAATGATTCAAGTTCTCATGAACTTGATTCAAGTGATGGAAACTCCAGCCAACAGGATACAATGGGGGGCTCAGATGATCAGCCTAGGGTTGAGACTGAGTCTAACATGCCCCTTGATTCACCTCTCCTAAGAGTTCACACACTTGGAAGTGATGAGGGCAGTCTGCAATACAATGAATTGATGGTTATATGTACACAATTGTCAAACAGAGTTACTGGCTTGGAGAAAGAATTGAAGGAGACCAAGCAGCTATATGGTACTACTTTTACAAAGTTGATTCAAAAGGTGAAGAAGTTGGAACAAAAACTCAAGGCCAATAAAGCTAAAATGAGGGCAAATATTGTGGAGTCTACTGATTATGACACTGATGATGATTTGGAGGATCCTTCCAAACAGGGGAGGAGAATAGATTACATTGATCAAGATCCAAACATCTCATTGGTACAAGAGGGTGCAGAGACTCAGGGGAGGTTTGATGATGCTGATATGGGTGATGCTGATATAGGTGTCGAATATGCTACTAAAGGAGATACTGCTAAACAAGTTAGTACTGCTGGCATCAGTTAGTACTGCTGATGTTAGTGGTGGTGAAGCATTGGTATATATTAGAAGAAGTGCAGCAAAAGATAAAGGAAAAGGCATCATGGAAGAGTCTGAGCAACCTAAAAATGTTAAGAAGAGAGTGCAAGTTCAGATGAGCCTTGATGAAGAATTGGCTAAAAGCTTTCATGAAGAAGAACAAGCACAAATTCAAGCAGATGAATATTTAGTTCAGCAACTTTATGCACAAGAAAGGGAGATTCTCAATGAAGAAGAAAGAGAGAATGCACTTCAAGATCTATTAGAGTTGATTAGGAAAAGTCGGAGTGCTAAGAAGGCTGCTGCAAGAAAGAATAAGTCTCCAACTCAAGCACAAATGATGAAGTACATGAAAGAATATCTGAAGAATCAAGATCATTGGACTGCTAGTCAACTGAAAGGCAGACCATATGAAAAAAATTGAAGGTTTGTACTTCAAGGCCTACAAGAAGGTTCAACAATTTGTTCCTATGGGAACAGAAGAAGAGAGCAGAAGTACTAAAAGAGCAGGAATATTATTGGAGTTAGAGTTTTTAAAGAAGCAAAAGGTACTGAAAACCTATCCATAGCAGAAGAGGAAGAAGAAGAAGATTTGACTGATGAATAGCTACAACAAATGATGATCATTGTTCTAGATGAGGGGATGAATGTAGAAGCTTTACAAGTTAAATATCCTATCATTGATTGGGAAGTTCAAGCTAATGGAATGAAGAAGAGTTGGAAGATTATCAGGAATGGCAATCACACTACAATATATCAACCATAGTTGTTAGGATCCCGATCCTGATCTTAGGATCTTACAATTTTATGATACTGCAAAGTAAAAACGATCCGGATCCTACATAGGATATTTGCAAGCTTAAGATCTTATAGGATCCCGATCTTGACCATACGATCTTAAAAATCTAATTCGATCCGATCATACTTTTCTCGGATTACAAACTAAAAAACTATACATTTTTGGGTTGTTTTTTTTTGTAGAATTCAAAAAACAACATGTTAATCTTTTTAAACATTTCATAATCATAATTTAGGACAATATTTCTATGAAACATTCATAATATTTTGTGTTTATAATGTATAATAATTTGTAGATTTTTATAATATTACAAAAACTATTAAGAAATAACATTAGAGTAGGATCTTAAGATCCCGATCCGATCTTACGATCACGATCTTGCAAAGACGAAAACGATCCTGGGTAGGATCCCGATCTTGAAAACCTTGATATCAACACTTTGATGATATACTTAAAGCTTTTGACAGAGATGATTTGGCAAAGTTATGGGAATTAGTCAAAGCAAGATTCAACTTAAAAGAACTATCTGATGACAAGGAAAGAATGCTATGGGTAGAGTTGAAGAGAATCTTTGATCTAGATGCTAATGATAGATGGTGGAAATTTCAGTCAGGTGGTCATAATTTGATATGGAGATTGTATGATACATGTGGAGTTCACCATGTGTCTACAAAAGCTGGAGCTGACATATACATGTTAGTGGAGAAGGAATACCCATTGTCAAGGGGTACTCTTACTTTAATGTTATCTGCAAAACTAACTGTTGATGAGAAAATAGAGATGGCAAAAGAATTTCTAAGGAAGATCTTCATGCAGGCTGAAAGAAAATGAAGTGTTTGGAAGAATCCTCTCATGGTCAAAGATTTAATTCAAGAAACTTGATGATTTGGAGGTAAATCACAAGTTTAGGGGAGGATTGTTGGGAATTACAAGTCTACACACTTTGTACTACTCAAGATATTTAGTACTGTCAAGTCAAATAGTTGGTACTGCTGAAGATTACAACTACAAGTACTAACCAAGTTAGTACTGCTAGAAGAAAGTTAGTACTGCCAGACTAACTTGATACTACTGAAGACTGCTGATGAAGATTGGTACTGCCAAAGAGATAAAGACGAGTGAAGAGATATGTATAGAAGATATTCAGTGTATATCTTATATAGTTAGAAAGATATGCATATTCTATACGTTTAGAAGATTTGTAGTTATCTTGTAAATGATTCCTTAGCCTATAAAAGGAGGTCCTAGGTTATGATAGATATATGTTTTTGATATAGCTTCAAAGTTGTAAACCCTAGTACTACACAGAGTACTCGTATTATTATTCTAATAATATTGAAGCGTTTTGGTTATATTGTTCTTAATACAATTTACTGTTCTGTAAGTTTATTGTTACATTAATATTCTTCTAAGTGTTGAAGAGTAGATTCCGCATACTCTTTAGCATTCTCAAAGTTTCTAACAAGCTCAGTAAGATCGTGTATTAGGGATCAACACATATTAATTATATACATTCTATGACATTAGTAAGATCATAGTGCATGAATGAAAACATTTTTATTTTGTATTAACAATGCAATGAAAATGATTTCATGATTTTCCTAATCGTGAGAAGATTTTATGAAAAACAATTTGAGGGTTTTCTAAAAATCAATTTCTTACAATGTTGATTAGGTTTATGCATAATTGATAATTGGGAAGGCATAATAGTTTAATCTAGTTTAATTAACACTTGATTCATGAATTATAACCAATTATATAGAAAATCCCTCAAATTAGGTTTTGATGCATAAAATTATTATCCTAGACTCAGATCAAAGATAATGAAGTAGTAATTACTTACAGTAGTTGTTCAGATTGATGAAATAAACTTGTTTTGACGACCAAAAGCTCCTAATTATGTTGAAGAGATTAATTGGTGTGAGTGGGTCGTGGTATGTGTTTAGTTATTATTAAACTATGTTTTTGCAAAAGGGGATTTTATGCATAATATGGACCTACGGATCCACAAATTTAAGCGGACGGATCCATGTTTTGTAGATCCGTGGATCCGTGAAACTGTCAAAACTGGATAAAACTTAATTTATGAGTTTTGGATCCTAGATTTTGAGATAATCCAAAGTTTTTGAAAATAGAGTTTAGCTAAATAAATTTTGAGATAATCCAAAGTTCATCTTCTAGGTTTGATATTGCTTACTTAAATGTGATGAACATACATATTGTTGGGAATTACAAGTCTACACATTTTGTACTGCTCAAGATATTTAGTATTGTCAAGTCAAACAGTTGGTATTGCTGAAGATTACAACTGCCAGTAATAACCAAGTTAGTACTGCTAGAAGAAAGTTAGTACTGCCAGACTAACTTGATACTACTGAAGACTGCTGATGAAGATTGGTACTACCAAAAAGATAAAGACGAGTGAAGAGATGTATAGAAGATATTCAGTGTATATCTTATATAGTTAGAAAGATATGTATATTCTATACGTTTAGAAGATTTGTAGTTATCCTGTAATGGATTCGTTAGCCTATAAAAGGAGGTCCTAGGTGATGATATATATATATGTTTTTGATCTAGCTTCAAGGTTGTAAACCCAAGTACTACAAAGAGTACTCGTATTATTATTCTAATAATATTGAAGCGTTTTGGTTATATTGTTCTTAATACAGTTTACTGTTCTATAAGTTTACTGTTACATTAATATTCTTCTGAGTGTTGAAGAGTAGATTCCGCATACTCTTTAGCTTTCTCAAAGTTTCTAACAAGCTCAGTAAGATCGTGTATTTGGGATCAACACATATTAATTATGTACATTCTATGACATTAGTAAGATCATAGTGCATGAATGAAAACGTTTTTATTTTGTATTAACAATGCAATGAAAATGATTTCATGATTTTCCTAATCGTGAGAAGATTTTATGAAAAACAATTTGAGGGTTTTCTAAAAATCAATTTCTTACAATGCTGATTAGGTTTATGCATAATTGATAATTGGGAAGGCATAATAGTTATAAAATGTACTGATCTAGTTTAATTAACACTTGATTCATGAATTACAACTAATTATATAGAAAATCCCTCAAATTAGATTTTGATGCATAAAATTATTATCCTAGACTCATATCAAAGATAATGAAGTAGTAATTACTTACAGTAGTTGTTCAGATTGATGAAATAAACTTGTTTTGACGACCAAAAGCTCCTAATTATGTTGAAGAGATTAATTGGTGTGAGTGGGTCGTGGTATGTGTTTAGTTATTATTAAACTATGTTTTTGAAAAAGGGGATTTTATGCAGAATACGGACCTACGGATGCACAAATTTAAGCGGACGGATCCGTGTTTTGTGGACGTGAAACTGTCAAAACTGGATAGAACTTGATTTATGAGTTTTGGATCCTAGATTTTGACTAAGATTTATCATGAGACTCTTACATATGTTACATAAGAAGTCTTGTGATGAATTTTCAGGTTGTGGCGTTTCTTCGTTGAACTTCAACGATGAGTTGTATATGACTTTTCGAATGAAAATTCACAACACGTCAATCCTAATGAGATTTGGATTTATGAAATATGTTCCATCATTCCTAGACCTGAACGAAGAAAGTTGAAAGGTTCACGCTTGAGCGGTTTCGTTAGAATGTCGGCGATGTTGTGTTCCGAGGAAACTTTCTCTATAGAAACATTTCCTTTTTGAACGTTGTCGCGTAGGAAATGGTGACGGATTTCTATGTATCCTAGAGTGTTGTATGAGATTTTTACTTAAATCTATGGTGCCTTTGTTGTCGCACATTATGGTGATGTCGTTAAGATGTATGTCGTAGTCGATTAGAGCTTGTTTCATTCATAGTGCTTGGTCGCCTTGCCTGTGGATACATACTCGGCTTCGGTTGTGGAGATAGCAAGAGCGGTTTGTTTCTTAGAGAACCAAGATGTCAAGCAACATCCAAGGAACGTACAAACACCGGTAGTGCTTTTTCTATCTACGTAATCTCCCGCGTGATCGGAATCGGCGTAGACGATTGTTTCAACACCCGTATCTTTTGGATACCATAATCCTAAGTGTATTGTTCCCTTAATATATCTAAAAATTCGTTTTACGGCTTCTAGATGGGAAATTTTAGGATTCTCTTGAAATCGAGCACAAAGACAAACACTAAACATAATGTCGGGTCTATTAGCCGTTAGGTAAAGTAAACTACCGATCATACCCCTATATTTAGTGCTATCCACGGATTCTTCATCATCGTCTTTGGTTAGCTTGATTTTAGTGGACATGGGAGTCTTAGTAGTTTTACAATCTTCTAATCCAAATTTCTTAAGCATCTATTTAATATATTTAGATTGATTAAAGAAGATACCATCATCCATTTGTTTTATTTGTAATCCTAAAAAGAAATTCAACTCACCCATCATGCTCATTTCAAACTCGTCATGAATGATCTTAGAAAAGTCATCGCATAACTCTTGACAAGTTGAACCAAATATAATGTCGTCCACATATATTTGTACGATGATAAGGTGTAAGTTTCTTTTCTTGGTGAAGAGTGTGTTGTCTACCATCCCCATGGTATATTCATGTTCAATGAAAAATGCCTTGAGTCTATCATACCAAGCTTTAGGATCTTGCTTAAGACCATATAAAGCTTTCTTGAGCTTGTAAACATGATTTGGTTTTTCGAAATCAATGAATCCCGGAGGTTGTGTTACATATACTTCCTCATTGATAAAACCATTCCAAAACGCACTCTTCACGTCCATTTGGTATAACTTAAAATCTAAGGCACACACATAAGCAAGTAATATACGAATAGATTCTAATCTAGCTACCGGAGCATAAGTTTCATCATAATCTATTCCTTCTTGTTGACTATATCCTTGCGCTACTAATCTAGCCTTATTTCTAGACACTACTCCATTTTCATCAAGCTTATTTCTAAACACCCATTTAGTTCCTATGATAGTAGCATTTCTAGGTTGGGGTACTAGTTCCCAAACGTCGTTAGCAATGAATTGGTTCAGTTCCTCTTGCATTGCTACTATCCAACTTTCATCCTTAAGAGCTTCAATAACATTCTTAGGTTATAAGGTTGAAATGAAACAAAAGAAGTTGCTTTTGTTTTGCGCTTGGGATCTAAGTGTTCGTTCATTTAACCTACCTATCACGTGATCTAAAGGATGATTCTTAGACTCTTTGATGTTTACCATTGTTTATTCTTCTAAGGGTTCATTTTCATCATCTTTTTCTTGTTCGACTTGGTTTTCTAGGTCTAAGTTGGTTTTCTTCTTAATTGTTGACTCTTCATCTAAATCATCATCCACCAAGGGTGATGTTTTAGGTGGGGGAGGAGACTCATCAAACGTAATGTTCAATGATTTTTCGACTTTCATAGTATCCTTATTTAGGACTATGTAAGCCTTACTATTTTGTGAATATCCTAGAAATATACCTTCATAAGATTTTGGGTCGAACTTGGTAAGGTAATCTTTGGTGTTGAGAATGAAGCACTTGCTTCCAAACACCTTGAAGTATTCTAGTGTGGGTTTTTTACCTCTATATAGTTCATATGGTGTTTTACATAGGAACGGTCTAATGAGAATTCTATTTAAAATGTATGTCGAAGTGTCCACGGCATTACACCAAAACTTTTGAGGTATTAATTGTTCGTTCAATAATGTTCTACTCATTTCTTGTAAAGTTCGGTTTTTCCTTTCTACTACACCATTTGATTGAGGAGTTCTTGGAGCCGAGAAGTTGTGACTTATCCCATGTGCATCACAATAAGCTCCAAATTGCGCCTCATTATCAAATTCCCGAACATGATCCGTTCTAATAGAAATGATTGAACAACCTTGTTGATTTTGAATTTTCTTACTTAAGATTTCAAAAATCTTGTCCATGTATATCTTGAGTAGTCATCGACTATTACTAAAGTGTAGAAGTTTCCTCCATAACTTCGAATAGCCGATGGGCCAAACAAGTCCATGTGTAAGAGTTCTAGACATCTATTAGTAGAAACCATATTTTTAGCCTTATGGCTAGCATGAGTTTGTTTCCCAATTTTACAAGCATCGCAAAAGTGTTGATCATACTTAAGTTTGGGAAGGTTTCTAACTAGTTCCTTAGATGCGAGTGATTGAATCAAACGCATGTTTGCATGTCCTAATCTCCTATGCCATAAGGTTGAACTATCATCCATTGAGGCTAGGCAAATTTGATCCTTGGGGCTATTTCCTAGTTTCATCGCATATAACCTATTTTTCCTAGTCCCTTCACCTATGATTCTACCATCCTTAATGATTTTACTCTTATGCTCCGAGAAAACAACTTTGCACTTAGTATCACATATTTGTTCTATGCTAAGCAAATTAAAAGCTAAGTTACATGTACCATATCATTTATAGTAAGTGAGTCGTTAGAAACTCTACCTTTGCCAGTGATTTTTCCTTTAAGGTTGCTAGCAAAAGTAACGTTACCTCCGTCGTATGCTTTGTAGGTTGAGAAGAGACTTTTGTTTCCCGTCATGTGTTTGGAGCAACCACTATCCTTTACCCATTCGTTTGGCTCCAAATCAACCTTTAAGCGTACCTAGTTTAACGACACAAAAACTCAAATGTTTGGTCCTCATTGTCTCATGGGTCCATACATGTTAGTGTCAAACATTCTAGCCATTTGAGGAGTTGGTTTCATGAATGCAAATGGTGTGTAAGCTCCCCAAGGCATGAATGGTTTTTGGCTACTAGTGTTCCAAGACATAGGATGTAAATGTTGTGTCGGAACATTTCGTCTTCTCATAGGTTGAGTTGTTTTTTACCTAGGTTGAGAATTAACAACTCGTCTAGGTGGAGGTGTTGTTGACCTAGAATTATTCTCAACATAACCTAAACCATGCTTAAGTGAAGGTTTCAATGGTTGTGTTTGCTTGTTTTCGTTAGTTAATGTTTTCTTACTAACTACAACAAAATCGGTTCTAGATGAAGTGCTCGGTTTTGGAATTTCCTTTTCCTCACTAGCCTTAGACTTTATTAGATCATAACTAATCTCAAATTTAGGTTTCAAGGCTTCACGACGCATATTAAAAAGTTCTGTTGTGTTTTTGCATATTTGTGTATCCGTGAGGTGCCAAAACATCTTGACTGCCTTTTACAAAATTTACACTTTTGGTTGCACTTGTTGACTCTTCATTTAGGTTAAATCCTAATCCTACTTTATCATTGGGATTTTTACCTTCGGCTATTATATTCTTTAGTGTGTGCGTACTCTTTTCAAATTGTACAAACTTTGACGCGTTCTTTTCTAACTTAGATTGTGACTCTTTTAGTTTTGTGTTCTCTAGTTGCAAAGCTAGACATGACTCACATTCTAAGGCTTTGTTTCTTTCTAGTGTTTTGATTTTCTCTTTAAGCTCAACTATTTCGTTTTCTAGTCGTTTTCTAATTATTTTCATACCTTTGTTTTTAAGTATGATTTGTAGACTAGTTTCACACATTTTATCGTATTGTTTTTGCATAACATCATCATCTATAGAAGATGCTTCAACACTATAGTAAGATAGATCGGAACATACCTCGTTAGATGATTGAGCCATGAGAGTCGTTTCCTCCTTGGTCTTTTCATCATCCTCTTCACCACTATCACTCCAAGAACCTCCGACAAAATCCTTCTGGTCCTTGTTTCTAGGTTCTTTTGGACAATCACCAATGAGATGATTCGGATCTCCGCATCTATAACATTTCCGATCGTTCTTGCTTTTCTTGTCATCCGACTTTTCCGGATTGACCTCTTTTCATCTCGAGGTTGTCTAACGAATCTACCTCTTCTCTTGAAGAACTTCTTGAAGTACCTCACGGCCATTGCATAATCCTCATTATCGTCGCTATTCGATGACGATTCTTCTTCATCAATTGACTCTTCCTTTGCTTTCAAGGAAATAGATCTTACCTTGTCTCTTTTACCTCTAATCACTTCCAAATCTTTCTCTATAATCAACTCATAGACTTTCAAGTTGCCAATGAGCTCATCTAGTGAAAGTGTTGACAAGTCCTTTGATTCTTCAATAGCAGTGACTTTCGGTCTCCACTTTGGATGAAGTGCCCTAAGAAACTTACGAACATAGTTTTTGCTCGAAAAACTTTGGTCAAGAGCTTTTAAACTAGTAATAATAGTATTAAACCTAGCAAATCCACTATCAATAGATTCATCCTCGACAATCAAGAATTTCTCATATTGTTGCACAAGTAAATCAATCTTGTTATCTTTGACTTGGCTATTACCTTGGTGAGTGATTAACAAACTTTGCCAAATTTCTTTTGCCGTTTCACACATGAAAATTCTTTCATATTCTTTCTTAGGTAAAGCGTTGTAAAGAAACATTTTAGCTTCATTGTTTTTGGCAAGTTTCCTTTTAAGATCATCCGATTGTTTTTCAAAAGGTACAACTTCCTCTTTGTTAGTAGTTTCGTTTCTTACGGTAGGTTGAAAATCACCCATGGTAATAACAATCCAAAGATCAAGATCTTTTGATTTCACATAGGTCTCGAATCTATTTTTCCAAATATAAAACCGTCGCTTTCAAAAAGTGGTGGTCGTTGCATAGATTGACCCTCTTTGTATTTTTCGAAATGCATAGATCGATTCAAGTTTTAAAATCCAATAATCTTGGTTAACGTGGCTCTGGTATCAATTGTGGAAAACTAGAAGGGGGGTTGAATAGTTTTTACCTTTTTTTGCTTGTTTACAAAATTATTAGATTTGGTGACTTGATGTGAAATCAACACAACATACAATATATGAATATAAACAATATGCAATAAGTAAATGCAGAAATGTAAAGGAAAGATCAAACCAATAGACACGGTCGGTTATAGTGATTCGGTACGAAGCTCTCTTCCTCGCCCTACTCCACTCCTCGAGTACCTAACTCGAGAGTTTGCAAGCACTATATCAAAAAGCTCCCTTTTGGCGGAGAAAACCTTACAACGTTGCTTCACTTCTTTACCAATACTAAGCTAGATATCGAGTCTTTCACAAGGCAAGACCAACCTTATTACTCAACGTATTTTAAGGACTACAATACTAACCGGACTCCCTAGGTTGTTGTATGATGATCACTACCCAAGTTGGTAGTAGGTGGTGAGTTAAAAAGACACACAAATGATATACTATGTTATACAACAAAGTATATGATAAGACACAACTAACTACAACACTTAAAGGCTTAGAATGCTTCTTGTGTTCTTCACTTGAAATCAAAGTAGAATCGTTGGATCACTTTGAATGTGTTATAGGTCAAGTGGAATGATCAAAGAGTGTTAATAAGATGTTATGTTATGAAATAAATAGTAACAGTGTGCTAAGAATGGCTGAGAATCATTAGTTGGAAAGTTTGGACTTATGTCCTATTTATACTACTAGTTCTGTCCAGTTTTCACCCTTCGGCGGATCCACGGATCCACAATTTATGGATCCGCCCGTTATAATTTGTGGATCCACGGAGCGTATCTAGACAACTTATTAACCTTTGATCTTTAGTATGTTTTGTACTAAAATCATTTTTAAAATAAATGTTTCTAGAATTACTTGGGCACAAAGTAGTTAATTTTATTTACTTTTGATTTAAATAAAACACTTAATTAAAATGTCTAGTGAATTTAATTAAGTAAACTTTGTGTGTTTATTTGTTAAAAATGTATTTAATAAATATTTAGAGTGTGTTAGAAAATATTTATTAGTTTGGCGCTTTGATCATTCGACGTGAGGTATAATCACATTATTCATACCTGAAGTGGTATACGTCGGAATGTAATCTTGTAACTTAAAACTTGGTTACGTAGACATTTACTTCGTATTAGTTTATAATTGCCATTATCAAAACCTTAAGATACCGTAAAATATAAATAATGTTTTTACACGATATTTGTATTAACATGGTTGATTGGATTAAATCAAAGTGCTTACATTGAAAAAATATAGAAGAGATTGAGGATGCAAGATTCCTGATAAAATCAAATAGTCCTGATATTTTAGTGTCAATTTCCCCTTATTATTCTCATCATTTGTATTGTTTTACTTGAAAATATACTCTTATTTCTTAATATTTAATTTTCAGGTAATTAATGAGCAAAGGAACGAAAGAACGCGGATTTGGAAGGTTATTAATGAAAATATTCAAAAGTATGCTGGCTAGACATAAGTTACAGCGTAATTCCATACTTTACTTACACCGTAACTAGGATTTACACTAGAAGACCAACGCAGTTCAAGGTTACGGCGTAACTCCACAACAAAGTTACGCCGTATATATTTCCAGACTTAGAAGAATTTTGATGGTCAAGATATTTACGCCGTAACCCAATTGCAAGGTTACGGCGTAAAAGTGATGAAATTCACTACGATTTACGGTCGTAACCCATTCTTAAGGTTACACCATAAATATATTACTATGGATAAGATCGTCTGAGATACGATGGTTACGGCGTAACCAATTCACAAGTTTACGCCGTAACTTTGACGAGGCTATAAATACAAGCCCTAATTCTGCATTTTCATATATCTTTCCAACACATCACACCATGGGACGAAAAAGGGCTTCCAAGGGGACGATATTCAGCAGCATACAAAGCATTTTCAATGGAGAATTCACACCATTTACAACACAAGTTTTAGTATTTCATATCAAACATTTGTATTTAATTCGATGTCTTTCTTTATGATATTAAACGTTGAATTTTCTGCATTATTTAATATGATCGGCTAAACACCTTTGGTGTTAGCCTAGTTATGAAATTTTTTATGCCATGATTTAGTTTTCTTATTTTTGTATCGCTTTATGTGCATATTTTCTTTGCTTATTCGTGGATACCTTCGTTTCGGTAGTATTGATATTTTGTAGTATCTAGGATGCTAGGAGAATTGACCATACGACCCTAGACGAATAGGTTGCGAGTAGTGGTAAGAATTGACCATAGGACTACCACTATCTTGTGTGCGAATTGACCATAGGATCACCTACCAAAAGGAGATACTTAAGAAGCTAAGGGGAAACCTAAGTTCTGAGACGTCGGGTTTCCTTAGAATAAGTCTAGTTTACAGCTGGTACTTAATGACTGTGATATAGGTTATCCGACAAACTCTGGAAATCGTATGGTTACTAAATAGGGACCTATAGATCATAGGCTAGATGAATTGACCTAAGGATTCTAGCGACATTTACCCCCACATGGAGCGATAGAAAACATTAATAGGAAAACTTAATTATGGCATAACAAGATTAGTAATTAGGCTACCACGTTTCTCTCTACTGATTATCTCTTCCATTTTAATTTGCTTTCATTTTATTTCATTTCATTAGTTTAATTAATCAACTCAAAAACCCCCTTTAAAATCAGCGACATTAGAACTTAGATTAGATCCGCACGCATTGCTCTTGGGACGACCTAGGCTTTACCGATTACTACACTACACACGACCGGGTACACTGCCCGTTAGTGCATAGGTAGACCTTAGGTAGACAAGAAACTATAAATAGTAAAACCTGGTCTGAATCCAGCATCAATTCCAAAAAGGGATATCTTCCAATGCAAGAAAACCTTGGCTTAAGCAGCAAAAAATGTGCTTCTACACCTGCTGAGGTGGCACGCATGAAGAACGTTCCTTATGCTTCGGCTGTAGCATCTATCATGTATGCAGTAAGATGCACAAGACCAGATGTAGCGTTTGCACAAAATATTACCAGTCGATATCAACAGAATCCAGGTAATAATCACCGGACTGCTGTTAAGAACATTCTCAAGTACTTAAGGGCTACTCGAGGTATGTTTCTAGTGTATGGTGGAAATCCAGAGGCAGAACTTGATGTTACAGGTTACTGCGATGCATCCTGGCAAACTGATAAAGATGATATGAAGTCTCAGACGGGATATGTCTTGTAGTCAATGGAGGAGCAGTGGATTGGAAGAGCACCAAGCAGAGTGCAATTGCGATGTTGCAAGGGATATGTCTTGTAGTCAATGGAGGAGCAGTGGATTGGAAGAGCACCAAGCAGAGTGCAATTGCGATGTCTGCAACAGAAGCTGAGTACATAGCTGCTTCAGAACCTATGGAAGTTGTTTGGATCAGGAAGTTTATTTCAGCCCTCGGTGTTATGCTCTCAAAAGAAGCTGAGTACATAGCTGCTAAAGAACCTATGAAATTGTATTGCGACAATTCTGGAACAATTACATTCGCCAATGAACCAGGAGTCATGAAAAGCGCCAAACATTTTCCTCGACGATATCACTATGTTTGAGAACAAGTAGACATTGGTGAAATCAATCTACTCAAAGTTCACACAGATAACAATCTAGCTGATCCGTTCACGAAGGCTTTACCTAAGGCAAAACTTACTCAACATGTTGATAGCATTGGACTTCGTTTATCTAGTAGTTTCATGTAAATCTGTGGTTTGTATTTGGATAAAGGATGTATTAAAAAATTATTATTTTAATGAAATAAAGTATTAGTTATGTTTATTTTTCATTTATAATAGATTGTATCCTATATTTGCATGTTTAACTCCTTGAATAACTTGTGTTATTCTAAATTGTCCATTGTCGATCAATCATATGGGAATATGATTGAATTAAGACAAATCTGAGGGATTGGTAATAATATACTTTGTATATTGAGGAAGGTCCTGCCAAACTCACATGGTATTCAAAGAATTGAATATCGGACTTATCCCAACTAAATGATTGTACTTTATGGATCTTTGTCATCAAGTAAATCATGTTAATGATAAACTTTATTTATCCTTGAGACACAAGCCGGAACAGTCGTGGGTGGAGCCCATTTTTGTGAAACAGTTTAACGCTATTCGTAACTGGTAGTAATAAGGGATGTTTTCAGAAGTGTTGTGAAATTCATGAGTTATGCTTGTAGTAAAAAGAGAATTTGTTCATTCGAATTTGTTTTGAAGTATAATACTACTGGGCCCCTCGTAGGGTTGACAAGTTTGTCAAGTTTGACCGGTTATGATCTGTTTATCCTCATATCGCTTATTGTTATATCCTTGAGGATGTTTTGGTTGGAGCTTTAACGCCAATCAAAATCCTAAATATTTAGGATTTCGTTTTATTCCTTACTGTACGTGTGGCAAGTTACCCTTATGTGGGTTGTTTCGAGCATCTGGAAGTTAATGTTTTCTGGTCTGATGTTATGTAAGTGGGGTTAAGAGAGATGGAAGTCAAGTTGTGGGGTTCTTGTTCAAAACCTCCATCTTATTCATAGGTCTGTGCGTGATCTTTCATTATACGGTTCCTATGATTGGTTACTGGAAGTTAGGGTTCTTAAACCCTATTTTGCGATCATATATTGCTGTATGATCAGTTTGGAAGTTAGGGTTTCGATAAACTGGTTTTTATTAAACCCTATTGCCTCGTCTATGGTATGGTTGTAAGATGGACGACGATGCTAATTACATGACCTGCTGGTGTTTTATCAGATCTGGTTGGTTGTCAACCTATTCATCATGGCAGTTTGGGTTTGGTAATCTTCTATGCATTTGTTCGTCTGTACAGTTGTTAGGGTTTGCTAAAACCCTAGTATTCGTCTATGGTAGGGTCCGTTTGCTTCTGATTCGCTGATGATGCTTCGACTTATACCATGGTTATTAGTGTGGCAAACATGGATCATATTATCAGTTCTGGTGGCGTTTTGGTTCGTTTATTAGTCCTGGTGGTATTGTTCGAGTGTTTGTACTGTAAGTTAGGGTTTAAACCTATTTGGTGGTCAATGATGTGTATATGCTGGTGGCTTTCATGTATTCGATCTCAGACCTGTACGCATCAGACCTGGTTGTGTTGGCAGTTAGGGTTTTTTAACCCTATTAGTGTTGTGATGCATTGTTAGACTTAAAGTTTTGTCATTTTCGGGAATTACATTCGTATCACTTTGTATTTGATGAAGCGAAAAGTGTACCGCTTTTAAGGGGTCATTTAAGCCCTAAATCGTATTTATTTGATCAAATATTGCCCTAAATCGTTCCTTTTGTCATTTTAGGTACTTTTGAGGAGAAATCTGGAAAAGGAGGCATTTTGGACGTTTTTGGAGCATAAAAGTGAAGAAAACGACAAAGTCTCAAAAATCGGCTAAAAGTTACCTATGACGGCGTCACAATTAACCCCAGACGGCGTCATGCCTTGGCAAGAAAAAGTGGACGTGAAATTTACTCATGATAAGCCAGTGAAAATAGCATGTGAATTATGACGGCGTCACGCTTTAACTTGATCAAGGGCGTCACGGCTTAAATCAAAGAGGGACGGCGTCACGTTCAAGGTTCGACGGCGTCAAGCCTTGATAAGCCAGAATGGATTTTTGAAGAGCTAAAGAGGGACGGCGTCAAGAAGGTCATCCGGGAACCCTAAAAGCGGCGAGGTGACGGCGTCACACTCCATAACGTGACGCCGTCAGATCCAAAAATCTATATATAGTTTTCTAATTTTTTGTCATTAAAGAGAGCTTAGTGTGTGGAATTTTGGGAGAAAACCCTAAGACGATTTTAGCTTCTTTTTCAAGGCTTTTTGCCTTGAGATCTTCCATGTTACATTGAAAGATAAGTTATCAATTAATCATTCAATATGTCTATGTGTTGTTTGATTCTATCTTATTCTTGTCTTTTGTTTAACATGTTAGGCTAGATTTATCTTGTGTTTGCTTAGATCTAATGAAACCTAGCTATTGATTATTGGTTATTAGTGTGTTATTAGTTGTATTGGATGATTGTTTATCTATGTTAGGCTTAAGAAAACTGGCTAACTTCCTATTCGGTAACTTGCTTGAACGTCTTAAGAAACATGAACCAAATGCGTACTAAAGGTTTTTATGGTTGTATTTAATGCACAAGCGAATTCTAGTGATCCCATGTTAGGAGCTTCCTAGCCGGCTCGACATAGGAGTGAAGTAGGAGCTTGTAGAGTTGGGGAAGTACGTACGCCACCCCACGAATGGTATTAAGGAATACACCCGTCATCCACGCGACTAATACACACTAATTAACCGGTAAAAGATAGTTAGGGAGTAAGGAAATCTAAGTAAACACATTTCTCTACACATAAGTTTCTCACCACATTTTCATTTTTGTTATTTTATTTTATTTGCATCCGTAGTAAATTTGGGTTAGTTGACTAGCAACTAATTCCGCCCACTCTTTCAAACCCGAGATTTTACTTGCTTTCATAAAAAATTATAAAAACATAAAAAGAATCTTCCTCAACCCTTAGACCTAATTAGAGTAGTCTTTCACACCTAACGAACACTATTCCCTGTGGAGAACGATCAATCCCCCGTACTTACCACTACACTATACTACATCGGTCAGGTACACTGCCTGGTGGGGTTGTAAGCCTCTTGAGATCCCTCGAGAGGTAAAACCTGTTGTAAGGTTACAAAACCACGCATCAAGTTTTTGGCGCCGCTGCCGGGGAATAGTTATTGTTTAGGTTGAATTTTTATTTCTATTAGGTCTACTCACTAGATTCCTTTCTAGTGAGATTTTTATTTTATTTTTCTAGATTTTCTTTAGTCTATCTATTTTCTTCGTGTCTTTGTTCGTAACCATTACCATCCGACATCATGGAAGATGGTAATATCCTTAACCCACAACCCCCCACAACAACCACCACCACCTCCTAGAGCCCGTACTTTAGGAGAGTATTCCCGTCCTAGCCACCATGGCTATCGAAACACCATTGAGCTCACTCAAGGAGCCAATATCACACCCTTGCGATCCGACACCATCCGGTTGGTGCAAAGCGGATGCGCATTCCATGGACTTCGTTCTGAAGATCCTAATCAACATCTCAAGGACTTTCTTAAAATCGTTGATTCTATAGACCTTGATGTTGCCACTCGAGAGACGACCCGATTGCGTCTCTTCCAATTCTCTTTGCGGGACCAAGCTAGTCAGTGGCTAGAACGTCAACCCGCAGGATCCATCACCTCTTGGGATGATCTCACCACTCGTTTCCTTGCTCAGTTTTTCCCACCGGGAAGAACTACCAAGCTAAGGAATGATATCTTGATGTTCCAACAACGTCAAGGCGAAACTCTCTACGAGGCATGGACTCGATTCAAGGACTTACTCCAAAAAGTCCCTCACCATGGCATAGAACTTTGGCTCCAAGTCCAAATCTTCTATGACCATATCAATCTCTCCACGAGGCAAACCATTGACCAATCGGCCGGTGGTAAGCTACGTGATCTAAGTGCGGAACAATCATGGGCTCTCCTAGAGGATCTTGCTCTTTATGACAACGAAAGTTGGAGTGATCCCCGTGATTTGAATAAAACGGTCAAGGCAATATCTTTGCCTTCGAACAATTCAAGCACTTCTGACCGTAGGATCATAGAACTTGAAGACCAAGTCAAGTTTCTCATGAAATCCTACGAGGCTCCTAACCCTTCAAGCCAAGTGAACAAAATCACTTCTTCATGTGAATTATGTAGTGGTCCCCACGACACTCGTGATTGCATGGAACTCCCCGAACAAGCTTTTGTGGACTACGCATCCTCGCGTACCGACGGAGCGGGAGACAAGTGGTACACTTTCAAACCCGAGCCAAACCATTACGGTGATACATACAACCCCTCATGGAAAAATCACCCGAACCTTAGGTGGAAACAAAACCAAAACACGCAACAAACCAATTCTTTCAACCCACCTAATCGTTTCCAATCAAGCGGTTCCAACTCGAACCGTACTTTCAACAACAATCCTTCCGGCAATGGTAGTACCAATAACTTTGAAGGATTGATTTCCCAATTTATGGCATCTCAAGAAGCTCGGATAGCTAGATTCGAGACCGAATTCAATCAACAACAAACGGAGATGACCAATAAAATTGACAACTTGTTGAAAGCTCTCCATAACCAAGTGTTATCACCTCCACATAAGGACGCTAGGAACACAAATAGCGGACCCCAAGTAAAAGACCCCTCTTCATCCAAACACGTCCACTTTGTCAACATTGTCACTATTAAACCAATTGATAGGAATGAGGATAATAGTGAACCTAAGGATGAGGATAAGAAAGTCGAGGTTGATAAGGAAGTTAGGACAAGTGAGATTGAAGAAGTAGATGATGATGAGGACTACTTCAATAGGCTACCCACTAAGGAAGAGCGCGCATATCATACAAACTTATTCGATGACCCCGAGGCACCATACTTCCTAGGTAGACCAATCATAGAAATAGGCGACCCTTCTAATCTCAACATACCATGCAACATCGGACATTTGCATGTGTGGAAAGCCTACATCGACCTTAGATCACCCATAAACATCATGACTAGAGCCCACTACAACTTGATAATGAAGAATCAACTTGGGTATAGGATGTTCCCTAACAAGGGTTGGATGAATAACTTCACGGGAAGAGTTAAGGGATTACCGGTTTATGTAGGAAACTTCACCTATGTCACCGACTTTGTAATTGTAGAAGATATCCGCCCAATAGTCGATGCATCCTTGACTCAAGTGGTTTTTGGAAAACCATTTGTTGAGGTCTCTAGAATGACTTATGAACCTTCCTTAGGGATAGTTAGATTTAAGGATGAGACCGATGAAGTAAGCTACCAAATGCCATATAAGATAGAACAATTCCAACACTTGTCAAATGTTGAGAAGGAGCTCAAGCAAGCGGTCTACTATAGGAATGATGAGGATAGAAGTAAAGGAGTAGACTATGTTATGGAAAGGATATTCGGTTTCTACAAGGATTGTTTGAAATTAGGACCGGAATATAAAACCGGGAAGGAGAATGGCCTAGGAACCGTGACCGATGATGGAGTCACGTAATGTACGTGACTTTGAGTCTAGCTACAAGACTCGTTAATAAAGAAAAGCGCTTCTTGGGAGGCAACCCAAGCTTTATTTGTTTTATTTGCTTTGTGTGTTTATTTATTTGTTTGTTTGATTTTATTTGTTTCCGTATGTGTGTTTAATTTTTATTCTTATTGATTCATGTTCAAAACTAATTGTGAAAATGCTTTATGTTGTTTTTAACTTCGTCTTAACTACATATAAAGGTATTTTGCAAAAGTTAAGTGTAAGGGAAATCTAAATCGGTTTATTAGAACACAAATTAACATGAATCGTAATAATAATAAATGAACATACATATTCGTATTTGTTTGAGTCAAATGCTTGTATCGAGTCATAATGATGTTTTGCAGGATTTCCAGGAAGTAAGGTAAAGGTTTTTCCAGAAATTTTCCGGAAACTTAAAATGAGAATTTTTGTCAGGTCATTTATGACGGCGTCAGGGTTTATAACCTGACGGCGTCAGATTTAATTTTCAGAAATTTTTGAAAGTTTTGTTTTCATAAAAAGTTTTTATTAAAATCTCCAACTTATAATCTCCAGGAATCTGCAAAATTATCATTCCACAAGCATTATATCCTTATATATAGATTTATCCCGCCGATGTTATGCAGGTTTTCGTGTTTGTTTTCTCAGGTTTAACAGGTTATTTTGGACAAGGAGATGTTTATGGAATCAAGCTTATGGCGATGCATTAGTCATGGAGCTTCAACATTCTCCTTGGAGGAAGATTTAACCGTGTAATTTCATTATCCACCGAGCGAATCAGGGGAGTATTTGATTTCATTCTTTTACTTTTTGCTTTTACATCTTGTTATTTGAACATTGGGGACAATGTTCATCTTAAGTGTAAGGGGGGGGGGTAAAAGTACGATTTTAGAGAATGCTATTACGCTTGATTTTTGTTTGTTTAATAGTAGATGTGTAATAAAACTGAGAGAAATACTTGTTAAGGTAATTTTAGTGCCAAATTTAAATTTTTTTACAACATATAGGAGTGAAACTTTGATCTTAATGAGCGTCTCACGGATAGGAGTTATATGACTAGCACAAAAACCGTACCACTAAAAAAATTTTCCACCCCCAAATATGTGAGGTTCGCCCCTAGAATTGGTAGGAAAAGCATTTATGCTATGATGTGTGTACCGGTAGCACTTAGATTCTAGAACTTGCGTTAGGACCATTCCGAGGCCACAAGTGAGACTACATTCGTGTAGTTAGATTTACTACATGATAAGAGGCATTAGGATTAACCCATTGTTTTACACCTGTGTTTTTGTTATAATTACATTGGCTACATTGGTCAAGTAATTCTCCCACACCCTTTGCGTTGTACTCATTTTTAGTACACGATACCCCTAGTACACCCCTCAGAGCCTATCTTTTCGTTTCGACCTTTAAGCATTTTACTTAAAGGAAGAATTTGTTACACCCCACTTAAATGTACACCCAAATCGCCTTAGCCTACCTTGTATGCACTCATTTTTAGTGCATTATTGTTACAACATTTGTTTAAACCCAAGTTAATTATCTAGTTGATTACATGGTTGCTAAGTCGAGTCATATCCTTGTACATATTGTTTTGGGACGATTGGGACTCATGGGTAAAGTACTAGTGTAATGGAGTAATGGGGAAGAACATCATTTATTACCCCCATATGTGCTAATAATTTTAAAAGTACTCCAAGTTTTTCAATTATCTTAATTCGAGTCATTAGAATAGTTATTTGTAAAGTTATGTAAAAATTCAAGTGTAAGGGGAATGCAATGCCCCTATGATGTATTATTTTGGATGGTAGGGCAAAAGTGTATGCAAAAAAAAAAATCAACAACAAAAAAAAAAAAAAAAAAAAAAAAAAAAAAAAAAAAAAAAAAGAGAAAAAAGAAAAATAGAAAAAACATACGGACTACCATCCCGTTTTATTTTATGTTTTTGTTATTTTCTTTCATTAGCTTAAGATCGAGTCTAGTCTTGGCTTAGCAACATTGTATAGTACATGTAATTGATCAAGATTTTTAACTCGCCACCAGTAAAATATCCCTTATCCAACAAAACCGTGTTTTCCTTTTCCCTACACCTAACGTTATAATCCATTTAAAAGCCCTCTTTGATAGTTTATCTTTGGTGCTTACGCCTAGTGGAGTAGGTTTTCGATCCTTTCCCAAGCCTATGGTAATCTATTTGCTATGACAGGTAGTGAGAGATATTATCCGTTTTCATTTATGAGATTTATTTTGATGACACTTGAGAGATGTGAGTATCTAAACACTACTTGTGAGGTGCTAGTTTGTAATCTCCGTGCTTATTATGATTGAAGTGGAACGAATATTTGTTGTAATTACTTTTATGTTTGCATTAAATGACCCCTAACTTGTATTTTGATTAGAATAAAAGCGCATTTGCTTGAGGACAAGCAAATCTCAAGTGTAAGGGTATTTGATGAAGCGAAAAGTGTACCGCTTTTAAGGGGTCATTTAAGCCCTAAATCGTATTTATTTGATCAAATATTGCCCTAAATCGTTCCTTTTGTCATTTTAGGTACTTTTGAGGAGAAATCTGGAAAAGGAGGCATTTTGGACGTTTTTGGAGCATAAAAGTGAAGAAAACGACAAAGTCTCAAAAATCGGCTAAAAGTTACCTATGACGGCGTCACAATTAACCCCAGACGGCGTCATGCCTTGGCAAGAAAAAGTGGACGTGAAATTTACTCATGATAAGCCAGTGAAAATAGCATGTGAATTATGACGGCGTCACGCTTTAACTTGATCAAGGGCGTCACGGCTTAAATCAAAGAGGGACGGCGTCACGTTCAAGGTTCGACGGCGTCAAGCCTTGATAAGCCAGAATGGATTTTTGAAGAGCTAAAGAGGGACGGCGTCAAGAAGGTCATTCCGGGAACCCTAAAAGCGGCGAGGTGACGGCGTCACACTCCATAACGTGACGCCGTCAGATCCAAAAATCTATATATAGTTTTCTAATTTTTTGTCATTAAAGAGAGCTTAGTGTGTGGAATTTTGGGAGAAAACCCTAAGACGATTTTAGCTTCTTTTTCAAGGCTTTTTGCCTTGAGATCTTCCATGTTACATTGAAAGATAAGTTATCAATTAATCATTCAATATGTCTATGTGTTGTTTGATTCTATCTTATTCTTGTCTTTTGTTTAACATGTTAGGCTAGATTTATCTTGTGTTTGCTTAGATCTAATGAAACCTAGCTATTGATTATTGGTTATTAGTGTGTTATTAGTTGTATTGGATGATTGTTTATCTATGTTAGGCTTAAGAAAACTGGCTAACTTCCTATTCGGTAACTTGCTTGAACGTCTTAAGAAACATGAACCAAATGCGTACTAAAGGTTTTTATGGTTGTATTTAATGCACAAGCGAATTCTAGTGATCCCATGTTAGGAGCTTCCTAGCCGGCTCGACATAGGAGTGAAGTAGGAGCTTGTAGAGTTGGGGAAGTACGTACGCCACCCCACGAATGGTATTAAGGAATACACCCGTCATCCACGCGACTAATACACACTAATTAACCGGTAAAAGATAGTTAGGGAGTAAGGAAATCTAAGTAAACACATTTCTCTACACATAAGTTTCTCACCACATTTTCATTTTTGTTATTTTATTTTATTTGCATCCGTAGTAAATTTGGGTTAGTTGACTAGCAACTAATTCCGCCCACTCTTTCAAACCCGAGATTTTACTTGCTTTCATAAAAAATTATAAAAACATAAAAAGAATCTTCCTCAACCCTTAGACCTAATTAGAGTAGTCTTTCACACCTAACGAACACTATTCCCTGTGGAGAACGATCAATCCCCCGTACTTACCACTACACTATACTACATCGGTCAGGTACACTGCCTGGTGGGGTTGTAAGCCTCTTGAGATCCCTCGAGAGGTAAAACCTGTTGTAAGGTTACAAAACCACGCATCAGTATTTTATTCTATTCTATCCCACATCGCCCCATGAGGTAAACAATGTAAAGGCTCTTGTTCTATAAAAGAGACCTCATACCTCATGAAAGGGTTGGATTGTCTCATTTGTAATAAGGTGTGTGTGTGTGTTTCTCCTCATTCTCTCTAAAATACACACACACCTTCCCCATTCTTTAAGCTAATATTACCATGTTTAACCTTTACTTTGAGCTTCCCCGACCCCCCGAACCACATAAATCACTTGTATTTTCGGTCCTACAATTGGTATAATGAGCCAGGTTGTGTTTTTTTACTGATTTGTGTGGTTCGTACATCATGTGTTAGGCTGTTTTTATTACACTTTTTGGTCGCCGGAAATTTTTTTCCGGTCATCGGAATTTTTTTTCCGTTTCAGTCGCTAAAAACAGTTCTATTACAAGTCTTTTATGTATCCTTTGGTCCAAAACATCTCCTATTTCATATTAACTGTTAACTTGTGAACTTTGTTTGTGTCATTCTTGTCCAAATAAAGGTTATATACGTTAACAGTTATAGTCGTGTGCTTCTGTTCCAAATCGTGAAAAAAGTGGTCAGATCTGGGTAACAAAAGGTGGTCAGAAAAGATTAACGGAAACTTTTGGCCGGAATCTCGCCGGAGTTCTTGGTCAAAAAGTCAAAACCCATTTTTATCGAAGTTGCTTGTAAAGCAAATGCGATAAACCCTCTTCTATCTGAGTTCAATTTCTTGTACAAGAAACTCGATGACTTTATCGCTGTTGGACATTATCGCTGTTGGACAAGACCACTTATCGCAGTTGTGACAAGATCACTTATCGCAGTTGTGACAAGATCACTTATCGCAGTTGCTCGGGTCAACGGGTCAATAGTCAACGGTCAAAGTCAACGAAAAAGTCAACAAAAAAGTCAACTTTATCGCTAATGGAAAAAGAGAAAAAGAAAGAAGATGGAGAAGAGATTAAGACCAGTCAACCACCAACCAAAATACCATCAACAATAGCCATTATATTCATCATCAGTACACTCAATCACAACCTTAATAGTCCAAGTCAATTCTATACATACAACGAAATGAAAAAAAAAAAAAAACGAGCCAACATCTACCCTAAACTCTCACATCTCCCCAACTCTAATCAATTCACCACATGACTCGAACATCAAAAAGAATAAATACTCAATCTCAGTTCGGTTCATCCTTTTCCAATCCTTTATTTTTAGATCGAACCTATAACATCACAGATCCATATTGAAGCTTTGCTTCATTAAATATCCGAATTATAAAGAAAGAATTATAACAATCATGTTATATTCAGTACTTGATTCGTTCAAAAGAAAAAAAAAACATAAACAACAACAATCATTAACTTTACCCGAGACCCAGTCGAAAGGATCTTGAAACCTTTTTCTTCTATTAATTTCTTGATCTGGAAGCAAATGAAGACAATGGTTATGTTTATGTTTAATCAGTTGTGATTCGGATGTGATTTTGATGATGGGAACCGAGATTTGATGAAAGAGGGAGGAAGCAGGTTGGGAGAATATGAGTGTGAGGGGGGCGGATTTTACATAAAGTATGGATTAGGGTTATTAGTCTCATCCTTATATCCCTAAAGATTAGGGTTGAATATTGGATTTATTATGGGCTGGACTGATATGGACTGGGCTTGTACCATTCAATTCGAAAATGGTTATGGAATGAGGCTGAAAGTTACTGAACTATTAAATGTGGTATAAGAAATTTACTTTTGGACACACATATTTGATAATTTGGTAAAAGAATGGTATTTTGGATTTATTATTTCACGGGGATACATACTACACGGCTAAAGATTTCAATGAATATCTATTGTGACTGCGGTGATGATTCGATATTATTTATTTGGGTTGAAGTGATGTTTTACGGATGCGTGCACTTATTTCGTCTTCTTTCTTTCTACCCTCCCGCGAAGATGACTTGTTTGAGCATATGTTAATAGGTGACGAAGACTTGGATATCTAGTTACGTTTGTGATTCTTTCTCTCTATACTCACAAAGTAACTATCACTTTAAGGAGTTACGTTGTAGTGCTCAGTGACTCACGTAGTTGAGGATATGTCAAGAGGTTTTGTACTAATACTTCTGTTGAGGGTATAAGGTACACCATTCTGAGTCACAAGGATAGTACAAGATTAAGTCACAAATCAGGGGGATTTTACTTCATTTTCAAATTCGTCATATTGGGTTATCTTCATATGTGGTTACTACAGACAGCCGTTGTTTATTGATACAGGGGGTTGGTAAAGAGTTAAACACTTCAAATGGTATTGTTAGTAGATTGGGTGTATCGACATCTTCTCACGGGCTTATATGATTAATGATAAAATGCTTCCATTAATACTTCACGTACACATCAGCATGCTGATTCCGATAAATCGTAACCAGCAGGGGAGAGAAATGTGTACATCGAGGACGCACAACAAGTTCACGTGATCGGGCTTAATGATTTATGAAGGGATTTATGTCGGAGATTGGTTGATTCTATGTCTTATCCTCCACTCATCTTATTCTACGTACTTCTACCTTATCCACCTTCACCAATTTCGGACAACAAATCAAGATGATCAGTGGTTCAACTTGTTACTTTGGTGTTATCATTTCATGTGTACGTTATGGGCTGATTTTTCATATGAAAGATAACTGGGATGCATTTGGTGAGATGAAGATGTTGATACTCTGTTTCCCCAAATGAACAATCTTGAAGAAGGTCGAGTCTACAGTCTATTCTACATTTTCTGCTGCGTGTTAGAAGACTAAAGACGGCATGCATTCAATTATCAAAAGACTTCTTCAGATTCAGGGCAATCATCAGAAAGGTTGTCAGTTTGGGGGAGAGCACTAATTAGGGGAGAGCACTCAGGGCACCCAGAATTAAAACCTAATTAGATTCGCTCACATCGTTCTTCTGCAAGTAATGAAATGAAAGCTGAGAAGATTCTGCAAGCTGAACGAAGTAATGAAGTTTGAAGACCATTCTCTGCGCTTATGGTTTTATATTTTACTTGTAGGGAACATTGTAAGCAATTCCCGGATGACATCACTTTGGGAAGAGATTGTTAGACTTAAAGTTTTGTCATTTTCGGGAATTGCATT
The DNA here is from genome assembly GCA_021014915.2 of Artemisia tridentata subsp. tridentata. Classification (NCBI taxonomy): domain Eukaryota; kingdom Viridiplantae; phylum Streptophyta; class Magnoliopsida; order Asterales; family Asteraceae; genus Artemisia; species Artemisia tridentata. The sequence goes on from CP139509.1 coordinate 307,796,829, forward strand.
CGTATCACTTTGTATTCTATTCTATCCAACATCGCCCCATGAGGTAAGCAATGTAAAGGCTCTTGTTCTATAAAAGAGACCTCATACCTCATGAAAGGGTTGGATTGTCTCGTTTGTAATAAGGTGTGTGTATGTTTCTCCTCATTCTCTCTAAAATACACACACACCTTCTCTAACCACTCGTAAAATTTCCCATTTACTTTACAGAATTATTATCCTTTTTCCACGGGTATTTTTATTTTATTTTATTTTATTTATTTGAAAGTATCTCTCATCTTATGTGACGTAGATCACATCATTGATAAACGTGCTCCCACAAGACCTGCCTAACGAACCTAATGTTTATTTCATAAACATAACGATATAAAAACATTACAGAATACTATTTACCATTTTACGATAAATCCTTAACAAAACATTCACTATCTGTATAGAGTTTCTAAGAAACCCTAAAATTTATCACAACACCAAATATGAATAACAAAACCTCAGAACATAAAAGTACAACATATTTGAGTTAATGTACAAGTTACTAAAGCACCAGAAACCCTAATTCTACCTTGTTCCCGGTAAAACCCTAAATTCACATAACTTTGATTTTATGTGTTCATTTCACAAACCCTAATTTATTTCTAGAATATTTTTACAAAATATAAAGTTTACAAGTTATTTAAGCTATAGTACAAGTCATTTATGCATAAAATCATTTATTTACAAAATCTTTATTAAAATCTCATTTATATTATTTTTAAAGCACAAGTTACAAACCATTTATGCATAACTTTTATAAATTATATTTTCTAAACTCCTTAAATATTTTTACAAGTCTTTTAGCCCAGGGTACAAGTGTCTAATGCACAAAAGCTATAAATTCCATTTAATTACTTTTTAACTTAATAAAACTTAACAAATAAATTTTATAAACTACTAAACTATTAAAAACATATTTTTCACACATTCTAAATTTTTGTACAACACATTTAAGCCTAAGATACAACTCCTATAAGCTCAAATCGATTTCCTTTCCATTTCATGTATAATTCGATTCACATAAATGAGAATAATAAACATACTTAAATAACAAAACCCTAAACTAAATTAGTTAAGTTTCCTAAACCCTAGTTACAACTTACTAAAGCTTATTGTACCATCACCTAAAGCCTCACACGCCCCTCCTACAAAAACCTGGTTCGAACTATACTAAATACCTTAACTAAATTTTACATACAATGAACCTAGCCAAGACACACTCCATGCCCTCTCCTAAAAACCCTTCCACATGGCACCCTTCTTCTTCAAGAAGCCTCCCCATTGGTAGCTTAAACCCTTGGCTGGGAATTCGACCACATCACCCTCCTTTCTCCCTCCTCCTCCTCCTATCCAAGTGGCGTATTCCATGAATCCTGTCAGCCCTTGTATGCATACAATGTCCCCTCCTCATGTCCCACCAAAACCCTAAACATTCTATCCTATAAATAGCAGTCGAGTATCATCTTTTCAACTCACACCAAATCACCCAAAACAGCCCTGTCTCATTTCCCTCCTGATCACAGTCAAATACACACTCTTAACACAAGCCTAAAAAGTCCAGAAGAGAGGGGGAGCTAACGAGTCCAAGGCATCACTTCATCCAATCCTTAAACCCTATTCGGTCCTCACCCCTAAGTAAGTATTACTAATCTTTCTTATTACAGTTTTATTTATGTTGTTATCCTTAAAAAAATTAAAACATAACTCTTAAATATAAACATAATTAAAAGCTTAAGTTTTGTTTTGTTAAACTCCTTTCTGTTCGAATAGTAAACCCCAAACGCACCCTAGGTTTTCGAATATTTGTCTAAACAAGTCAAGAACATATGGAACATGTTAAAACACATTAAATATAATAGTAACATACATAAAAAGCTAGTGGAAAAACCCTAAAAACCCTAAAACCTAATCGGGTGACTTGTCTGAGTTTAGGTCGAGCCAAAAACACCCCCACAGCCCTACTTTCAACCTGAAAACCAACGAGTAAATGATCTCTGAAAAATTTAATTTTTGGTATTTAGAAAGTCCACCCAGCTGTCTAAATTTAGGAACAAAAATCACTAAAAATGATCAAGTATCCATTGAGATATCGAGTTCCAAAATCTGCCATGTATCGCTAAAAAGAAATAGGGTTTTTCTAGTTATGACTTTTCTATATTAATCGACTAGGAGCCCAACTTGCGCCCTATTTTTCGAACCCCAAATGATCACTAAAAGTTCTGCCCTTTTGGCATATCCAAGTTTAACCAGCAAACTTTATTTAGAAACGAAAATCATTGAAAATAATTAAGTTTTCATCAAAATATCGAATCTTGAAATTGGCTTCATATCGCTAAACCAAACCTTTGATAACCAGTTATTTATTTTTCCATTTTAGTCGACCAACCTACCAAGTTCCAACCACGTTTTCGACCCTTATTAGATCTCTATAAATCCTGAATTTTTGGCATATAACAGATCATATAGTGAACTTAATTTAGGAAGAAAAAGTGTGAAAAACCATCAACTGATTTAAAAGATATTCGAGTCCAAACTTTGGTCCATCGATAGTTTTAGAAACCATTTTACCAGATTTTTATAAAAACCTGATTTTCCAGTCGAGTTTAGCCATGATTTTCGAACATCAATTGAATTTTATAAAATACAAAACTTAGCATATTTTAAGGTTGACCTGGCCGACTATTCATAGAAACCAAAAGCTCGTAAAATAATTCCGTTTTCATTATGTTATTCGCGTCCAAAGCTCTAGCCAAGTCCTATATTTCATAAGTAAGATTTTTATTAAATTAAAGTTTTCAAGGGTTGATTTTGCAAATAAATATTATCAAGGGTATTTTTTGTCAATAACAAATGAACAGGGTAGAAATTGTCATTTTTGAAACTCGAGGGTAGAAACTGTCATTTTCCAAAAGTCCAGGGTGTGAGCTGTCATTTGACCAAACCTTAGGGATTAAAGCGTAACTTTTCCTAACCGTTATTTTTACCCTTTCTATTTTTATTTTCCGACTCAACATTTAACGTAATACGTTTATTGACGAACCAACGAACGGAAGAATAACTTTAATGATGAAAGTGATGACAAGGCGGATATTACATTACCTAATGACTCGGTTGAAGAGGTTAGACACAGGTTTGCTAATACTTTATTTGGGTATTTTCTAGGGAAGCGTTTGGCTTTTCCTATAGTTGAAAATTATGTGAAGAATACATGGGCCAAATACGGTATTATGAAGGTTATGTTGAATGACGGATTTTTCTTTTTCAAGTTTGCTTCTAAGACTGGTATGGAGCAGGTGTTAGAGAATGGACCTTGGTTTATTCGAACTATCCCTTTGATTTTGAACACTTGGACTCCTACTGTAACCATGAAGAAGGATGATATTACGAAGATTCCAGTTTGGGTGAAGCTCCATAAAATCCCTTTGGCTGCGTATACTGAAACTGGCCTCAGTTTGATTGGTACTAAACTTGGGAGGCCGATTATGTTGGACGCTTATACCTCTAATATATGCCTTGATTCATGGGGACGCACCTCCTATGCTCGTGCCCTAATTGAAGTATCGGCTGATCAGACCCTTTTGAAATCGTTAGTGGTTGCTATTCCATTAATTGATGTTCTGGTTTACTCGTATCACACCATAGAAGTTGAGTACGAATGGAAGCCCCCCCATTGTGAAGCTTGCAAAGTGTTTGGTCATTTTAATGATCAATGTTCTAAGCGTGTTAATAAGGCGAACCCTTCTATTGACACAAATGACGGTTTTATTGATGCTAATCGCAAGGGAGGAAAGGGTAAGCAACATACTAAAACTAATTCTATTTATGGTGTTCGTCTTCCTAAGCATGCTCCTAAGTTTGTCTATCGTGCTAAAGCTAAAAATGTGGACAATGAAGCTTCTACTTCTACTGTTAATAGCGGGAAGTCGGATATGCAAGGGAAGTCGGATGATGTTGGAAATGCTAGTAAGATTAATGATGGTAAACAGGGTAAGGGTACCATGGGTAAGTCGAGTAAAGTGGCGGAGGTCAAAACCAAAATTTCTAATTCGTTTGATGTTTTGGCCTCTTTAGCAGAGGAAGATGCGTTTAGTGTACCTCAGGAGGTTAAAGGGTCGCATGATCAGCGTGAGAGAAATTTGAATGTGAAGGTGCCGGATACGGCTTCCAAACCGTGTTCTTCTTCTACTCCAAATACTTCTTCTTCTAAATGGGCGGAGGCTTCTAAGCCTTCTATTGTCTCCTCTTCTTGTACTTCTACAATTAATAGTGGTAACCCATTTTCTAAAGTGGGTGATATAGTTGATTCAGACAGTGATGAAGATGAGGTGTTTGAGCCTGATAATCCTATGGGAAGTTACTTTTCATCAGCAGGTGGTGATAATGACCTTGAGGATTATTTTTCCGATGATTATGCGGCTCAGGTTTACGACTTACCGGGACAATTTCATGATTTCAAGATCCAAATTCGTGCTAGGAAGTAACATGTTGATTTTGTTTTTTTATATGATTGGTATGTCATCTTATGCTTCTTTCTGGTTGTTCTAGTTGTAGGTAGCTAGGTGTTCATTTATGGCCTGTCATAAATGTTCTAGTGGTTGTTCAAGCGGCTGCTTGAGGTTAATGTGGCATTTCAGCCACATTCCATTGTACTTTAAATGATTTTTGGTTAATATATTTTGCCAGGGTGGAAGATTACTCCCTTTTACCCAAAAAAAAACATAAGAACAAAAGAATCAAACAACAGAACGAAACGAAATAAACATATAATCATCTGAAATGATTACTGAATATTGGCATAACAACCCAGGTTTCTTGTCCGGATACGTTTATCAACTTTCTGTCATTTTGTTTTCCATCCAGACTGCTCAGGTGAGTTCATAGTCCCACTTTTTATATACGTTTTTCTAAATATGTGGGGAGATACATGCTACCAAACCCGAACATAAGTATTTTTCTGTATGATTTCCTGATTTATATTGCCTAAGATACTTTATTTGTGTTAGCCGGATGGATAGTCTTTGTACTAGCCGGATTGATAGCCAAATACACCCCATTTGTGTTAGCCGGATAGATAGACTTTGAGCTAGCCGGATAGATAACCAAATGCACCTTATTTGTGTTAGCCGGATAGATAGTCTTTGTACTAGCTGGATTGATAACCAAATACACCAATATTTATATCATTCTATGATATCACCCACACACACACACACCCCGTTATCGTTTGAGTTCATGAGACTTAGAGCAATATGTTTATTTCCGAATTACTATCTATTTAGCTTATGTTCAAACTTATTTAACGTTAAACACTATGGATTCACTCAACCTTTGTGTTGACCTTTTTAGCATGTTTATCTCAGGTTATTGGAAGCATGGATTGGCACGGGATTGGCTATGGACTATGTTATCATTCAAATCAATAATATATTTTTATACATGTATTTTGAGAACCTCCTGCTGGGACCTGCATATTGTAACTCTGATATAAATGAATGATAACAATTTTATCTAAAACGTCTCATTTTCGAGTCGTTTTCTATCATCATGACTGTGAACTGTTTAGTAGCACCCCAACTTATATTTCCGCTGCGAATATCGAAAACGGGGGTGTTACAGAGTGGTATCAGAGCTCATGGTTATAGAGAACCAAGTGTTTTTAAACATTGGACTATAACCGCGTTTTCAAAAATAAATAAACTTACATCATAAAGTCCTATGCCCTCCGTGCCAGGTATGTTTCAGTATTTAGAGCATCCTTTATTATGACTATATGGCATGGATAATGCACAAATCTGATAACTATTTGATTAGCTTTATTTGCAATTTTGAATTACTCATAATCACTATTTGCGGGTTACTATAGTATCCTATCCCCCGAAACTCCCGAACTTAACGAAACAACTTTTCGTACTATATGTACATCACCTACCCATTCTATTCCTCTTATGTCGAACTCGAATATTGAAAAATATCACGATAATAACGGACATCATGATAATACCTACATCCCCATCACCACTACCATGTCCACTTTCCTACACATATATCGTCAACACATACATATATCTTTGCCTCCACTATCATCTATAAGTTTCTATTTCACCTCATTTGTCCCATTCGAACTTAGTAAAGAAATTAGGACCATTAGCGCTCGGTATTATACCTTCTCCCGATTACCTATTCCCGACTTCCCTATTCCACCGCGAGTCTTTGAGGTGAGTGAAAAGCTCGCAGCCGACATAGGAACGACATCCGACTATTTCCACCCTACTGACGCGATTAGAACGGCAAGAAGAACATGATCGAGATTGCTCAGGTCATCCCGACAAGCTGTCTCTAGAATACATCAAGGGTATAAAATATGGAGCTGAAGATTCAGAGACCATGAAGCAGAAGATGGACGAGAAACGTAAGAAGGCAGAGGACCATCATGAGCAGCTGAGACGAGAAATATCTATGACGAATCGAAGATGTTAGAGGAAAAATGAAGAACTGGCGACAGCTCAGACGAAGATCACTATTTTGGAGAAAATAGTGGGAGATATGCAAGATTGATATTAAGAGTAAACATATATCCTCGTCAGCATGAAAAATACCAACTTTCCACTAATAACCCCGGAAGATATCCAGAAGTTAATAGTTAATTTCATCACGGCAGTACTTGAAGTAACCACAGTAGCCCACCTGAGTAGCAACAATATGGCCACAAGAGAAAAGGAGATGGCTGAGTCTTGTAGGCATATCCCTGAAAGTTTCACGGGATACAAGACATATTTTCATAAAGGTCCTGGAAAAGTGACCAAACCTACCATTACTCGTGCCTTAGAAGTTAAGAAAACTGTTACCTTTCAACGAAATAACCAAAAGCGAAAACATAGTGAAATAGAAACCACCATCCCAACTCACTACCCCGCCTGCCACCATCACGAGTATCTTACTCATGAAGTTGTTTATCGTGGAAAACGCCCTCTATGTCAACAATGTAAGTTACATCATTATGGAGATTGTTTTATCAAGTGTGGAAGATGCAAGGAAATAGGACATCAGTTTGGAAACTGTAGGACAATAAGAGCAAAACTACGAACCGTGACTTGTTATGGATGTAGAGGAAAAGGACATAAGATAAGTCGATGCCCGAACTTCAATCCCAACTGGAAAACTAAGACTGATTCGGAAGAAAACTAGAACTCATTAAGAAATCACATCTATGTCCTAGTATGACCTTTAAGTTTGATATCTCTGAAGTAATGAATAAATTGAGGTTTAGAACTCTTTAAGTTATATTTTCCTTATAGAACTATCTTAGTTGCGACGGACGTAACCTAAATAAAATTATCTTTCTATCTTATGAAATCTCTATCCTGTAACAATTCCTTCATATTCCCAAATCAGCGTTTAGCCTTCATATCTATTCTATTTCTCCATACCCTATTCATAAACGTTGCCTAGTAAAACCTTAGACGAACTCTAAGATTTATTTTGAGGTTATCCCATTAATACCTTAGGAAACCTTAACCCATCACTGTAGTGTGGATAAAAATATCCCTATGCTTTTGAAAATTATTTATGCAGCTATTTTTCAAAAATAAATCGTTGAACGCCATCTAAAACTTTTTGAATAAATACCACGGAGACTGAACAAAACATTGCATTATTTGGTCCTCAATTATACATAACCTGATCAACTATGTATAATTCCGGAAGAATAATGTAGTGAATTGGAACAGTTACATTTTCAGATTTTCTACTACTAATTTTCATTCAAAAGCGAAATATTAAAACAAAACAAACTGTTTATAAATTATTATCCTGATTTCATACGAAAGTCTATATCTACTACCCATCATCTCTAAGATAGGAATTTGACAACATTATGGATAGAAAATCCCTAAGACTTATTTGTAACCTCGGAAGTTCATACATAGGGAAATAATTAAGAACGGAAATACTAAAGTTACAATGATTACAAGATAAGGAATAGATTCTTTGAAAGGTTGACCCGTTATGAATATGAGGATAGCCACCAACAACACAATAGCTAGAGCCACGACAGGATGAATGACCTTGATTATCCTACGAGAACAAAAACTAAGCGTAAGAATAAATACGAGAATTTCGGAAGATACTTAGAAAAATAAACCTTACTCCCATATCTTGTCAACTCCGATAGCAAAGACCACGATAGGCATAACGATTGCTAGAGCGCAAACTAGGAAAGCATGATCTTCATTAGGGACGTAAGCTAAATAAGAAACCGCAAGGACCACGTAGACAATCGCTAAGAATGTAACAAGGTGTGGCATTTTTGAGGTTTTTAGAAGGAAATTGATAGTGAAAGAATGAGGAATTGAAATGAGGTATTTATAGGAAAAACTAGCCGTTAATCCGACCGTTAATTCGAACGTTAGAATCACTATTCATCCACTTTAAGAATCTGACCGTTGCATAGTGACTCATTAGGTGGCAAAACATTCAAATTTAGTTCATCCAGTAGAGATGAGACTGACCAAACCTCGATCCTTTGGTATTAAACGGAGAACCAAGGATTATCAGCGAAACGACATTATCGGATTTATCGGACCCAAGAATAAAGATAATATTTTAAGTAATATTATTTTTAACTTGAGGCATTTTAAGCATATCAAACTCTCATCCTAATTTTTTGGAGTAATGAATTTTACCGGGGTGAATTAACCCTTTTACCCAAAAAAAAAAAAAAACTCTCATCCTAACCCAAATAATTATACGATTTTCCTTTGTCGCGTTCCCTATCTGGATAAGATAGAAATCTGAATCTAGCTATCCCTATACATCATTTTTCTCAACTTTCCAACCAACATAGGCTGAATCTCGGGACGAGATTCCCTTCAACAAGGGGATACTGTAACCACTCGTAAAATTTCCCATTTACTTTACAGAATTATTATCCTTTTTTCACGGGTAAATTTTTTTATTTTTTTTTATTTTTTTTATTTGAAAGTATCTCTCATCTTATGTGACGTGGATCACATCATTGATAAACGTGCTCCCACAAGACCTGCCTAACGAACCTAATGTTTATTTCATAAACATAACGATATAAAAACATTACAGAATACCATTTACCATTTTACGATAAATCCTTAACAAAACATTCACTATCTGTATAGAGTTTCTAAGAAACCCTAAAATTTACCACAACACCAAATATGAATAACAAAACCTCAGAACATAAAAGTACAACATATTTGAGTTAATGTACAAGTTACTAAAGCACCAGAAACCCTAATTCTACCTTGTTCCCGGTAAAACCCTAAATTCACATAACTTTGATTTTATGTGTTCATTTCACAAACCCTAATTTATTTCTAGAATATTTTTACAAAATATAAAGTTTACAAGTTATTTAAGCTATAGTACAAATCATTTATGCATAAAATCATTTATTTACAAAATCTTTATTAAAATCTCATTTATATTATTTTTAAAGCACAAGTTACAAACCATTTATGCATAACTTTTATAAATTATATTTTCTAAACTCCTTAAATATTTTTACAAGTCTTTTAGCCCAGGGTACAAGTGTCTAATGCACAAAAGCTATAAATTCCATTTAATTACTTTTTAACTTAATAAAACTTAACAAATAAATTTTATAAACTACTAAACTATTAAAAACATATTTTTCACACATTCTAAATTTTTGTACAACACATTTAAGCCTAAGATACAACTCCTATAAGCTCAAATTGATTTCCTTTCCATTTCATGTATAATTCGATTCACATAAATGAGAATAATAAACATACTTAAATAACAAAACCCTAAACTAAATTAGTTAAGTTTCCTAAACCCTAGTTACAACTTACTAAAGCTTATTGTACCATCACCTAAAGCCTCACATGCCCCTCCTACAAAAACCTGGTTCGAACTATACTAAATACCTTAACTAAATTTTACATACAATGAACCTAGCCAAGACACACTCCATGCCCTCTCCTAAAAACCCTTCCACATGGCACCCTTCTTCTTCAAGAAGCCTCCCCATTGGTAGCTTAAACCTTTGGCTGGGAATTCGACCACATCACCCTCCTTTCTCCCTCCTCCTCCTCCTATCCAAGTGGCGTATTCCATGAATCCTGTCAGCCCTTGTATGCATACAATGTCCCCTCCTCATGTCCCACCAAAACCCTAAACATTCTATCCTATAAATAGCAGTCGAGTATCATCTTTTCAACTCACACCAAATCACCCAAAACAGCCATGTCTCATTTCCCTCCTGATCACAGTCAAATACACACTCTTAACACAAGCCTAAAAAGTCCAGAAGAGAGGGGGAGCTAACGAGTCCAAGGCATCACTTCATCCAATCCTTAAACCCTATTCGGTCCTCACCCCTAAGTAAGTATTACTAATCTTTCTTATTACAGTTTTATTTATGTTGTTATCCTTAAAAAAATTAAAACATAACTCTTAAATATAAACATAATTAAAAGCTTAAGTTTTGTTTTGTTAAACTCCTTTCTGTTCGAATAGTAAACCCCAAACGCACCCTAGGTTTTCGAATATTTGTCTAAACAAGTCAAGAACATATGGAACATGTTAAAACACATTAAATATAATAGTAACATACATAAAAAGCTAGTGGAAAAACCCTAAAAACCCTAAAACCTAATCGGGTGACTTGTCTGAGTTTAGGTCGAGCCAAAAAACACTCCCACAGCCCTACTTTCAACCTGAAAACCAACGAGTAAATGATCTCTGAAAAATCTAATTTTTGGTATTTAGAAAGTCCACCCAGCTGTCTAAATTTAGGAATAAAAATCACTAAAAATGATCAAGTATCCATTGAGATATCGAGTTCCAAAATCTGCCATGTATCGCTAAAAAGAAATAGGGTTTTTCCAGTTATGACTTTTCTATATTAATCGACTAGGAGCCCAACTTGCGCCCTATTTTTCGAACCCCAAATGATCACTAAAAGTTCTGCCCTTTTGGCATATCCAAGTTTAACCAGCAAACTTTATTTAGAAACAAAATCATTGAAAATAATTAAGTTTTCATCAAAATATCGAATCTTGAAATTGGCTTCATATCGCTAAACCAAACCTTTGATAACCAGTTATTTATTTTTCCATTTTAGTCGACCAACCTACCAAGTTCCAACCACGTTTTCGACCCTTATTAGATCTCTATAAATCCTGAATTTTTGGCATATAACAGATCATATAGTGAACTTAATTTAGGAAGAAAAAGTGTGAAAAACCATCAACTGATTTAAAAGATATTCGAGTCCAAACTTTGGTCCATCGATAGTTTTAGAAACCATTTTACCAGATTTTTATAAAAACCTGATTTTCCAGTCGAGTTTAGCCATGATTTTCGAACATCAATTGAATTTTATAAAATACAAAACTTAGCATATTTTAAGGTTGACCTGGCCGACTATTCATAGAAACCAAAAGCTCGTAAAATAATTCCGTTTTCATTATGTTATTCGCGTCCAAAGCTCTAGCCAAGTCCTATATTTCATAAGTAAGATTTTTATTAAATTAAAGTTTTCAAGGGTTGATTTTGCAAATAAATATTATCAAGGGTATTTTCTGTCAATAACAAATGAACAGGGTAGAAATTGTCATTTTTGAAACTCGAGGGTAGAAACTGTCATTTTCCAAAAGTCCAGGGTGTGAGCTGTCATTTGACCAAACCTTAGGGATTAAAGCGTAACTTTTCCTAACCGTTATTTTTACCCTTTCTATTTTTATTTTCCGACTCAACATTTAACGTAATACGTTTATTGACGAACCAACGAACGGAAGAATAACTTTAACAAACAAACGAACATAAGAACAAAAGAATCAAACAACATAACGAAACGAAATAAACATATAATCATCTGAAATGATTACTGAATATTGGCATAACAACCCATGTTTCTTGTCCGGATACGTTTATCAACTTTCTGTCATTTTGTTTTCCATCCAGACTACTCTGGTGAGTTCATAGTCCCACTTTTTATATACGTTTTTCTAAATATGTGGGGAGATACATGCTACCAAACCTGAACATAAGTATTTTTCTGTATGATTTCCTGATTTATATTGCCTAAGATACTTTATTTGTGTTAGCCGGATGGATAGTCTTTGTACTAGTCGGATTGATAGCCAAATACACCCCATTTGTGTTAGCCGGATAGATAGACTTTGAGCTAGCCGGATAGATAACCAAATGCACCTTATTTGTGTTAGCCGGATGGATAGTCTTTGTACTAGCTGGATTGATAACCAAATACACCAATATTTATATCATTCTATGATATCACCCACACACACACACCCCGTTATCGTTTTAGTTCATGAGACTTAGAGCAATATGTTTATTTCCGAATTACTATCTATTTAGCTTATGTTCAAACTTATTTAACGTTAAACACTATGAATTCACTCAACCTTTGTGTTGACCTTTTTAGCATGTTTATCTCAGGTTATTGGAAGCATGGATTGGCACGGGATTGGCTGTGGACTATGTTATCATTCAAATCAATAATATATTTTTATACATGTATTTTGAGAACCTCCTGCTGGACCTGCATATTGTAACTCTGATATAAATGAATGATAACAATTTTATCTAAAACGTCTCATTTTTGAGTCGTTTTCTATCATCATGACTGTGAACTGTTTAGTAGCACCCCAACTTATATTTCCGCTGCGAATATCGAAAACGGGGGTGTTACACCTTCCCCATTCTTTAAGCTAATATTACCATGTTTAACCTTTACTTTGAGCTTCCCCGACCCTCCGAACCACATAAATCACTTGTATTTTCGGTCCTACATGCATATTACCAGACGTGGTGGTGTTTTTAGACCTGGTCGTTTGAACTTGGTGGTCTTTTAGCATACCTGGAGGACTTATTATCAGACGTGATCTGTTCATGTTCTGTTATTTCGTTGGTCATGTGCTCGTGTAATGGATCCCTATGCATTGCATGGATATGTTCTTATGGAAGTTGCTGATGGTATGTATTCGTGCCATAGTGTGTAAGTTAGGGTTTCTCAACCCTATTATTCGTCTATGATTGATCAATATACACTGGGTTACATTCTTAGCTAGAAGTTTACTCCATTAAAACTTGTAGCAGATGAGGTATTGGATCAAGTCGTAGTATTGGTTTAGTCCTTTTGGATCAATGGAAGCTCGGTGTAGTTGTTTGGTGTGGATTGGAGCTGCTTTAGTTCTACCATTGGATAAAGCTGCATCGTTGACAAGTATGGACATCTACGATGACTTTTGAGAATCAAGTGTTTTATCTTGAGTATTTAATTTGTAATCTTATAGTCGTTGTAGTTTGTATGTTCATTTATCAGTTATAAGAGTGGTATGTCACTCTTATATAGTGGTTATTTGTTAGTGTCGTATGAGACTTTTGTGTTTGTAAGTGCCTATGTAACGGGCTGAGATATGGGATTTCACCCATATCCTTTGTACTTAAACGTTTTTTTGGTTAATCTATTTACCAGGGTGCAGGATTACTCCCCTTTACCCAAAAAAGATGTTTGTATAGCCATACCCAAGATCAATCTAGAATATGTCCTGATGATTTGGTAATCTTGTTTAATCAGAATATAACGAGAAACAGAATAGTTAAGTTATAGAATGACTAAGATCTATATCCATATTTAACACGGTATTAGAAACAAAATGATAAGATAATGTTGAATCATTAAAAGTGCTTCAGGAAACCACACTCTAGTTGTTCTGGGGGCATTGACGTGTTGCTAGACGCTAACCAATATCATTACGTATATTAAGATATGTCCAAGTGGGAGCTGTAAGTTTTATGGACACATTTAATAGTCGTATGTCCGGTTCGAACTCGAGACTATGGGATTGCACGCATTGCGTATGAGATTAAATGAATAATAATTAATATATAATTGTTATGATTTAATTATTATTTCACAATAATGTCTAACGATCGTTAGTACTTAACGGTAATTAGTCTAACGGTCGTTAAGTAACAAGTTAAAGGACTAGAAGAGAAAATAAGCCAAGAGAAGGTTCTAGAACCCTTCTCTTGGGCTATGGCTGGTCGTATAGGGTCCAAGGGGAGAGTCCCACTCAAACTTGGACTTCAAGATATCTACCGATATATACAATGCCTTGCATTCATTATTAGGTAATCTTGAGAAATCCTAACTAGCCAAGTCTTCTCTTCTTTCTTCGTCTTTTACCTTGTATGATCGAATTACACAACCCAAAGAGATTGTGCGATTGACTTGAGTGAAACCAAAGTTATTTGGTTAGTTATTGTGATCAAGAAACTAGCATTCGCATCGAATCGCTAACAATACGCATGTAAAAGACCGTAGTAAAAATCCCTCTTGGATTTTTGGTGAAACCCCAATCGACTAAATTAGTAAAAGGGAAACATGTCAAATGGGTTGAAAGTCGCGCAAAGTGTTCTATGCAGAAACCCTAATAATATAACTACTTTGATCGTATTTGAGGAAATAGTTTTTGGCAGAGATGACGCCAATTATCTTATTTCTTATGCAGTCCTTATGGAATTGTGGTGCGGTGGTTCGTAAAACCTAAGTAGCGTATCAGTGGTCGAGGTAATTTCATACTTATTCGTTTCACTTGCATTTATGGATGGTTCACACAGTTGGAGATGAAAAAGGGGTGTTTGGGACTGCTCACTAAAAGTGGTCGTCTTTTCAAATTAGTTGTTTGGAGTTGCAAATTATAAACTGCTTATTTAACTCACATATCATCTGATAACAAGTTTCAATGCGCAATCCCAAACGGCCTAAAAACAACGTATCTGTTATACTGAAAAGTAATAATCATATGTGCGTATGCTTATAAGTGGAAAACAAACAATAATTCCACGCACGACCTGATTTTCCAAATAGCTTATGGTTTACATGTTTATTTGTGACAAATAAGCTGTAGGTTCTTATTAAGTAGAGCGTATGGAGCTCATAAGCTAATAGGCTCAAAAGCTTTTAAATAGGGGTAGTAAGGTAGAATTACTTCACATTCAGTACAAATGTCTAAATACTCGCCCCATAAATAAAGAACAAAATAAGACATCATACAATGTGCAAATAAGTACTTTTAGCATGAAACTCGTCATATTGTAGCTAATTTTCATCAACTTTTCCAGGATGGTAAGGGATGGATATTTTGGATACAAAGACTACTTCAAGTCATTATGCGACACTATAGAAAATGGCAAAGACCTAGCTCAGGTAATATTATTTGCACAGTATAACATTTTAGCAATTCCTGATTTTGTGCCTAAAAACCAAATATCCCTCCGATTTGTGCAACTGCATGCAGCTGCAGACAAAGCATATGTTGATAAGAATAAGTGGAGCGGGATGAGCATACTTTGTACTGTTGGATTTGGTAGATTCAGTAGCGATTGAACAATAGATGATTATGCAGAGAAAAACAACTTTTAATTATTCAAGGATTGAGAGAAGTTATCAGAAGTTAAACCAATGATTGGTTTCGATGATTGCAGGTATGCCATTTTACATGTATAGTATTTCCATTAATTATTATCCAAAAGATAAAGTAGTAGATGAGCCTGATAGGCCATAACCTTTGGTTGTATGATTTCAGGCAAGTTTTTCAAACAACTCAACTTTAAAACCATCTGGCGGTGAATATCACGGAAGCTGAATTTACGGCCATGATATACATTACCTCTGGTTTAATGGGTTTTCATGGTTCTCGGATGTACTTATCAAGTATGGGTTTTATAAATTAGCTTAAAGATGAGAGCAATGTGAGGTTTCAATAGGATTATGATATATAAATATACTAGCAATTCCACGACCATTACAATAACGTTTATTTGAGTTTAAATCATATACTATGGTGTTACAAAAAACTTTGTATATTTTAATTGTTCTATAAATCTTAACGTTCATTTATTATCATTGTTAATGCATTCAATATAAAAATTGGTACGTTTATATTTTATTTTTCGTTATCATAGATTATAAAAGTGTTATTTCTGATTTCAGACATGTATGCATGTATAATCAGATGTGTGCAAGTTAAAAATATGAAGGTTTCCATTAGAATCACCAGCAGCAAATATGCTCTCCATCTGAACTAACAGTCATAGATCTAACCTTACTTATAAGTTGTTGAAACTATCTTACCAAATGTGCAATCATGTAGTAATATGAAATTGCAAATAGTAACAATTTGAAACTTGGTGTGTAGGAGAGGTCTTATATCGTGTGACAGACAAATATGCCTAAAGCATGCCTACAAATTGACAAAAATTGCAAGTAAGAGCCATTTATGATACTTTTAAACCTTTTGATTTTTGGTTTCAAAGCAAATCCAAATGCTAATCAAGCCTTCCAGCAACCCTTTTTGTTGTAGTACGTAGTTGATATCTTACTTTCTATTATTTCATATCATATACGTAATAACGTAATCACTTTGAAAATGCAATGTCAGACACCCTTTTTACTGTGGTTAGCATTCTCTCATAGTTTAGTAACAACACTATCATTTATATCATAACTTGCGTGTTTAGGTTGAAGCAAAGAAGATAGTTCCAAGTGAAGACCAAAATGGAGTAAACCGAGTCAATGGCAGCATTCAAGGATCACCGAGTCCCCGAGGACGTACAAAGAAGATATTTGTTGGAAGTTTACCATCTACTGTCACCGAGATTGACTGGTTTAGCATCTACTGTCACCAGGAGTGACTTTAAGAAATACTTTGATCAGTTACAGATGTAGTAGTCATGTATGATCACAACACTCAAAGGCCAAAAGGTTTTGGTTTTATCAAATTTGCTTTAGAGAAAGCATTGGACCGTGTCTTGCATAAAACCTTCCATGAACTCAATGGTAGAATGGTGGAAGTCAAATGGGCCGCCCTCAAAGAGTACCAGAACAGGGCATATACCAACATCTGTATACCGACCTGTTCTACAAGTTAGAGCCACTTGTGACCTTTTTAATTATTTTAGCTACAAAACGTGCAATATAAGCTCATTTGACCTTCTTCATTTCACAGATAAAATTGCGTCAATATTGGCTCAAAAGTATTCTCAAGGTAAGCTTAGATTTCTTGAATATACTATTTGTTATGTGTTTAGATCTATCTTTATGCGCCATTACTCTTTATGAAAAAGAGAGTCCTGGTATTAATGATAATGTTTGTCAAAATACATATATTGAGGAAGGATAAGAGAGGTGGCTACAGTGCCATTTTACGTGTTTTGTAAGTTTGTAACCTAATAGCCCCAGGCTGCTACCACCGCGCAACCACCAGATTTTAATTCAATTAGGTTTGTGAATCCAGTAATATGTGTTAATTGCAAGGTCATTATTAACATTTTTTATTGGTTTTTTTTTATGCAGAATAGCAATAAATGTTCTTGAGGCTTCAATAGCTCAGACTTTAGAGGAAACACCTACAAATTTATATATACAGTGATTAACTTCAAATACTACAAACACCTAAACTCTTCTTATCTATGACAGGTTGGTTACTCACCTTGTCCTTTATAAAGGTCAGGGTCTTCTCACGATTATCATCCGAGATTGGTTCTTCAACGCTTTCAATATAAAGTTGTCAAAGAGTTTGCATGTTTCAGCCTGTCAGGTAATTATTACTATTATTTTTAAATAATTTTGGGTGTTGTTAGGGAATTCAGAATCTTGGTTGTTACTCCAGATGGGATCGATTCCGATGGTGACGAAGATTTCTAAAGCACTCAATACGGTAATACCTTTTTCTTACTAATTTATAATGTGATAGTCGATGAGAATAAATCAATTTTGTGAAATGAGGTATATTTTTGAATTTACCTATTCAGAATGTTTTAGCTTACTTTATGAGTTTTTTGAAATATAGAAAAGTTTATAAGCTCATACACAAATTTGAGCTTATCAATCTGAGCTTATGCTCTATATAAGTCCCACAAGTTCAAGGTGAATAGCTATTCCAAACACCCATACGTAGCCATAAGCATTTGTTGTTTCAACACATATCAAATATATTTTCAATGCATATGATTATCCAATGCTACAGGTAAGCATGTTCTTCACTAAGTCGCCAACAAATCCATTTCTTTGATGTGTTGACAGGTAAGTGAAACTTAGAGTTGTCAAAACAGACAGGTCAATTAACGGATAGATCCTTATGTTTGATTACAGCTTAAACATCTCTATAAGCATACTTCTATACACATATCAATAATATTATCAACGGTAGTCTTTAATCATATCTGTAAATTCAGCTACCAACTCCGTGCTATCACTCCTTAACCACCTATACAGCAGTGGACTACAGTTAAGATTACCAGTGACTAAGGTTGTGCATAAATTTTTGAAACAATTTGTATATAGATGAAGGATTTACGTGTTTTTTTGGAAAATTTTCTTTACATTTATTGAATTGCTTTACAGTTGTGACAGGCCAAGGATCAAGTCCATGGTGTCTAACTTATAACATATTTTATTATGTTGTCTAACTGAAGTTATAAATGTTGCAGTAACGGGTCAAAGTCAGGCGCTCGGATGACATAAAGTCCCCGAATTGGCTTGACGAACTTCCCATGGTGCTCGTCGTGGTATCGGATTTGTGTTTTTTTCCGGCGCGTGGTTTGCCGGCCGGACGTGGTCGTGCATCATCACCGAATAGCTCCCCGTGGCTTTCCCCGGGGACGTATCCGGTTAAATCAACCGGTTCCGGCGCGTCCCATTTTGCATGGGATTTCAAAATGTCCCACGCTTCCTCTTGAGCAAATGAAACACCTTTATGCTCGTCACGATACATTGTTCTAGCCCATCTCATATAATCCATTTCATTTTCCCCACTTTTTGCCAAACGTTTAGCACGTTTGAAAACCGTGTTGAACTTTTGGCAATTTCCATTCAACGTATGCCACTTGCTTGTTATCATATCCTTGTTGTGTGGTTGAAAATTTTTCCGATTAAACTCGTTCATAACCCGAGACCAAACGTGTTGCACTTTTGTGAAACTCCGACATTTGGATCCTCGGAAACGACAACGTAACACGAGGCAAGTAGTATTTCCTCGGCCGGTAACCAACGTAATGTAGTCCCGGTCACGTCGGGATATCTTTCATCATAGGGTTCACATGAACATCAACCTCTTTATCCATCATCGAAGCATGTACCGTACACTTGCCGCTGGATGGTGCATCAGTGCCGGTTAAAAATGGTACAGTTGACTTTGAGACGGATAGTGAAAAGTGGTTTAGAACTAACATGTTAAAGTTACAAAAGAATGTTATCGTCAAGCCATGAAATTGGATCAAACTATTACTGCTTTTGCGGTATATATAATTCTTTCCATTGAAAATCTAAACATTTTGATTGTTTTTAATTTATAGATGATACTGTTTCATTTTTAGAGAAATGAAGCCTTTTAAACCAATGAACAAAATTTACTATTAGTTTGACGAAGCATTTTCAAAAAATTATTATGAAGACAAAGCAAGCCTTTGTTCTTTTGACCATATATACTAAAGCAAGAAGAGAACAAACATTGAAATGAAGATCTATACAACATCTATTACTCAACTAGAAAACTGGGATGCATCTTTCAATAGTTCAGATTCGTCATGTTACAATATGAAGTTGTATTACTATATAGAAATATGTATTTTACAGAGGAAATGCATTATGAAGTTTGACCTACATACACTTGATCTGGTGTGCTAAAATCTTGGGTACCAAAACATACCTTTTATGCCCTCCGGGTCAGCTTCAAATCCTAGATTCCTGTAAAACTCCACAACTGTGCAATAAACAATAATAACAAAGTTCAGTTGGTGTATTGAAACATACAATAATTTCAAACAGTAAAGGGACAACAAACCTTTGCTGTCTGCAAATAGCGTTATGTTACCAATGTCCCTCTGAAGAAGAGCTCTTATAATCTTCTCTATTAGAGCTTTTCCAAGACCTTGCCCCTACAGCAAATAATAATTATTTTATAATATCAGTTTCCTACACATCAAATGTGGTTATATCTGTGCTTTGCAAATAAAAAAATAAAAGATGTGATCATATCCGAATTATTAGCAAATTCGTTTTCAAATTTGACATGTATTAGAACTCAACATCCAAATTTAGATACATACTGAATATTTTATAAAATTTCGTATTCAAATCCGACTCTGAATAATAAATTACAAGGTTTAAGATTGACACCTTAAAACCCCATACAAATAAAGAAAACAACATAAAATTATATATTATGAATTTATGACTCCCAAGAGGTAAGATTGTATAAAACATGCTGAATATTTAGTCTAAATGGATATTAACTATATTAAATACAAATACTTTGCCAGTTATTGTTTTCAAATCTCTGGTGTACAGATATAAAACCGGTAAACGGATGTGGTTTTCATTGTTCCGGATACCCGAGGAGGGTGAGCCTTTTTGACTTATCTGTACGCGGCCTCACCGAGTTAATCCTAGGACCGTTTCTGACCCTTCCCAAGCCACCCCAAAATGTAGCACTAGGACATTGGTCGTGGTTTACAAATACAAATATAAAAATCTAAGAAAGGTTAAGCAACTAGTGTTCTTGAACACTAAAACAATTAGAAGCTAGCTGTCCGGTTATCATGAAAATAGGTCCAAATAAAAATACTGACTAGGTCTCAGGCCAGGTCATAGCAGCAATCTCGCCTTATCATGCTTAGGCCAGGCCACTTCACTCAGGCTCACCTATATTGACGAGGCCCTCACCATTTTTTGGTGGGGCGCTCGCCTTTGCCGGCGCAGTGCTCCGGCTATGAGGCGTGGGGTGGTATAATGTCAATCTGGTTATACTTTTACTTTTATTTTGAAAGAAAATTACCCCACAAAAGTTAGATAGTCATTTGATGTAAGATTGAGGTTTTGGGTCTGTCGAGTATAAAGTATCATTTCATGGGGCATATATCAGAACACGAGTATTACGTCCATATATGTACATAGGGTTAATAGACAAATAGTTATCAAACTTCGCGAAAATATTCGCCTAAGTTACTCAACTTTTAAATTTCAGACGATGTCCCCTGGGCGAAAGGGGACACCATTCTCTTTCTTTCTTCAATCGTTCCGACCAGGATTTCTCCCTTGGGTTACTGAATTCAAATTAACCAGCTATCCAATTTTTGTAGTTATAATACCCGGCTATTATAGGTCATAAATCAGTCCATGGGGCATTTTTGTCTTTTTATTCATCTTCATCCTCAACCTCTATTTTTATCACCACCCAAACACTATTTTTATCTTCATCTCCATCTTCGTTATGAACCAAACACCATTTTTATCTTCATCTCTACGTTCATCGCCACCCAAACACCACAACCACCATTAATGTTCAATTCTCACCCACAACCATAATAATTGTAACACCCAAAAATCTCATATTAAAACAAAAAATGATATACTTTATTCTAATAGTGTTGCGTTTAACAGTGGTGTTTGGTAAGGGTGATGGCATATTTTAAATATTGACATGCAGAGCAGAAACCGTGTATATAATTTGCTCTTGAACCAATGTACAAGTGAAATACAAATTAAACCAACAATCGAAGAAGAAGGGTGTTTGGAATAACATTGTAAATGTGTGTTTGGATTTGTAAGTGATGAAAAGATTAAAATATTTTTTCACAAAAGTATAGTAACTTAGGTAAACATTTTTGGAAAGTATAGCAACCTGCATGAACATGAGTAGGAGTCATTTAATGAAGTGATAAGGGAAATTAGCTATCACCCGGTTAAGGGAGTCCCGTTGAATGTTTTTTGAAACTTCAGTACCTAGACTAACATGTTATTAACCTAAGTGAGCACAATCAAAGTATATTAACTTAGGTGAACATCTTGTCAAAGTATAGTAGCATTAGCATCCGTGTCTATTAACACTGGAGGTATACAAACCCAACTAGGTTGGGATGCAAGCTTGATGTTGTTCGATCCTCAAACTTTATAAGACTTGACCCAAGTTACACTGACAGGTAAATGCAACATGTTTGCTATTTTGAAAAGTACATAATTATACCTGGTAGCTAGGATCTACAAGAACATCCCATATTGTTGCATTGAATGCATGATCTGACGTAGCACGAGCCATGCCGATGAGCTTCTTTTCATTGTCTGCTTCTGTTAGTTCTGTTAAGTAACTTCCCAAAGTACAATAGATTAGTTACTTGATATAAATTGCGAAATGCAAACTAACCAGTTTGATGGATTAGATGGCAAGAAAGATATACCCCCTCCAGCTGATTTCTTTACCGAATGCAATGTTGCTACCATGTAGCTATTTCTCAATGCAGCAGCTAGCTTTGATAGTGGTCTTCTGGGCCAGCCAACCTTTTAAAACCGTGAAAGCATTTTATGTTTGACAACAACAAAATAAAAAAAAAAAAATAATTTTATATATATATATATATATATATATATATATATATATATATATATATATATATATATATATATATATATATATATATATATATATATATATATATATATATAACAGAATCTGATCAAATACATAGATTGAGATGGTAACTAGATTCTGTCTTCATGGATATTAAATAATGTATAAAGAGTATATAGTTTATGCTACTTGCTAGTTGGTATATAATATGCTCGACTTAACAAAGCTTAAACACAAAAGTGGTTCTCTCCCAACCCTTGGCGACTTTTGGTGATCTGATTAATCCCTTCTACGATTTCATTATCCCCTACAATTGATCATTAATTAATAAATTCTCCATTTGATCTATCGTGGGTCGGTGGCTGATTTATTCCTTGTATGTCGGTTGTAGCTTTAATTTAATCGCTTAGGGTTTCTTCCATTCGCTGGTTATTATTTTATCATTATTTGCATGCAATTGATCCCCCTTTTCTGATTCTTTGCATGTGAATATAATTATACCGACGGATATTCATCAAATCGCGTTTTTAGGGTTTTTTATTAGTCGGTTCTGTTCGTTAATATTAGTATTCTTTAACAAACCGACTTTGATTCATTACTGCTTATGGGTTGATTTTTGTGCGTTCAAGCTTATAAACCCTAGTTTATCTAGGGTTTACTCGTTTTGAAGGTTGACGTTTTCTTCTTGAGTGTGGCGTATCTGCTGGTTCTTTCTATGTTCTTTTGGTTTTGACTGTTTTGATTAAGTTATGGATTATATGGGAGAGTTGAATGCTGAGTTACTTCGCTCAGTCGCTGCAAAGGTTCATGAACGCAACGATCGTTTAAAGAAAGTGGAAGGTAATGCTGGGGTTTCGCTGTCCAAGAAACCTATGAGGGGTATTCCAAACCCTAATTCTGATCCAATCAAGGTGCAAACGACATTGGCTAGTAACAAGGATGGTGATGCTGATACGCATGATCCTAAGGGTGATGTTATTGATGCTCAAACTGTTGGAACAGCTCCTACTAGTGTTCAAACTGATGGGACGCTTAGTCCTACTGATGGTGCTACTTATGGTGTTAATGCTATTTCTGGTATCGATTTTGTATATGCCTTCTTTGGTGTGTCGATTAAGACTATTAAGGATATTGATGATTTCATTACGGGTCTTGAAGAGGGTAAATATCCTAAGTGGGCTGATGTGGATAGTAACACTAAAGATAAGGTTCATGTTGATCTAATGAGCCTATTATCCACGCTTGAGGCTGCTAAACCTCAAGAGACTCCCATTGTTGAGTCAGAATGTGTTGGTGTTGATATCTCTATTCCTCGTAAAGTGGTGGAAAAGGTAAATTCTCGTTTGGAACATACCTTATATGGTTACTTTATTGGGAAAAGGATGGCGTATCCTGTGGTTGCATACTATGCTAGGAGTAATTGGGCGAAACATGGTCTTAAAAAGATCATGATGAATTCTAAAGGTTTCTTTTTCTTTAAATTTGATTCTTTGGTTGGTCTTGAAGCTGTCTTGGAAGGTGGCCCCTGGATGATACGCAAATCTCCAATTATTCTCAAAAAATGGTCTTTGGATTCTTGTTTACGTAAGGAAGAGCTATCTAGCGTTCCAATTTGGGTTAAACTGCATGATATTCCTCTTCAAGTCTTTGAAGAGGAGGGTATTCGATTGATCGCTAGTTTCATTGGTAAGCTTGTCATGCTTGATTCATATACTACCTCTATGTGTAATGATTCGTGGGGTAGGAGTAGTTTTGCTAGATGCCTTATTGAGGTTAATTCTGATTCTGACTTTCTCGATACTGTGACTATTGGGTTCCCTTCTCTTACGGGGGAGGGTTTTATTAAAGATAGTATACGTGTTGAATATGAATGGAGGCCTCCAAGGTGCAATTTATGCAAAATTTTTGGTCATGCTCATGATCAATGTTCTAAACAGGTGGTGAGGCCTCCTACACAGGTGGTTACCCCTTCTACTGTTTCTACTTCTCATGCTGCTATTCCTAATGTGGAATTGGATACTGATGGTTTTCAAAAGGTGGGTAAGAAGAAAAAGAAGAAGAAGGGTAAAGCAAAGGCTACCAATGGGACTCAATCTGCTGGTACTTCGGTTAAACAGTTCAAATTTGTTCCTAAGGCAGCTACTAGTGAACCTAAGAAGGGAGTTAATACCATAGGTAATGCATCTACATCGTTGTCTCATTTGGAGTCTACTGGTAATGCTTCTAAGGAAGTTAATGTCACTACATCTAATCCGTATGCTGCATTGGTGATGGATGATGAAGATGGTGAAGATCTAGCGGTAAATGAGTTTGATGAATCGGCCAATCTATTTGCTAATATGGGGGCACGTTCATCTCGCATGTTTTCTGCTGGCTAGTTGTTCTTTTTTTGTTCTTTTTCTAGATGCATCTTTGTTTCTAGTTTTGTAAGTGCTTTTGGCATGTCTTAAGCACTAGAGTTAGGTGGTTATCAAGCTTTTTAGCTTGATGTTAATATGGTACTTCAGCCATATTCCATTTGTACTTAAACGTTTTTGGTTAATCTATTTACCAGGGTGCAGGATTACTCCCCTTTACCCAACTTGCTAGTTGGAAAATAATATGCTCGACTCACACAGCTTCGAGTACATAGGATGTATATATTCAAAACAGGTGAGTGGACTTTATGGGATGTCAAAGTACAGCCCTTGTAAAAAATAATATTAGAGAATGTCCGTGATCATCTCATAGGTACAAATTCCAAAGTAAACTAAATCGATAACTCTCCTACTAGGTTCATTACGCTTACATTTTTGACTTATACAAAGTTGAATTGTCAGAAGTAGTGATTACCTTATCACACAAGGCTTGGAGAGCATATACATCAACATCTCCACCTGAAGAAAATATAATTTGCTCAACTGTTCCGTCAGGCAGGGTTTTCTCAACAAGTACGAATTCCTCTGGAAGAGGTTCTTCCACTTCTTGGGGAGTAGAAGGTGGCTCTATAACATGTGTAGTGTTGTTTTTTATCAACCTGCAACAATTTGGTTGGGATATCATATGATTGTTTATGCAGGCAAAGTTAGCCTTGATTATAACCTAAGAAAGGGGAAGCAAATAGCACATATAAGAATGAGAGGTTTGTAACAAATTCACATTACTTCTATCTTTTAAATTACATTGTCAAGATTGTGATTTCTACGGAACTAAACATTAAGTCTTTTTTTTTTTTTTTTTGCATACATATCAATGTTCTACCAAAGTCTTTGTAGTACATTGGTAACCGTAAAGGATCTAAAGGTTGACAAAAAATAAAAACCACTAAGGGATGTTCTACTTGTGAAAGACTTGTGACTAAATCACTAAAATGTGAGAGGTTTTAAGTTTAATTCCTGCTAGGTGCAACAACGTGAAGTGGCGCAAACCTCGTGTGAAGGGAGGACTTTACCCAGTTTGATTTCGTGTGGTGTTGGGTTCAAACCCCGTGGATTAGTCGGCCAAAAGATCAGAAACCATAGACACCCAAGATAACGAAGCAGTATATGACCGCCTATAGGTTCAAAAAAATATTTCTTTATCGCACCACAAAAGGTACGAGCAACTAATTGCATAGCAAGGGGTTCAAACCTCCAATGCCTACTAATTACACTTATGAAGGTTATACTAAGACTAATGCTAATGGTAACCACAATTTTCTGCGGTTACCCTGGCGCAGATTCTCTCCAAGACTACACACAGACCATAAAACTAGTAACGTGACCGCAACCATAACCAAAAACATACCCCACAAAAACAAATAAAAAAAAGGAGTAAACTACAAAATACATCCATGTGGTTTACCCCATTTCACACCATACATCACATTCCCAAAAGTTTAGACATATAGATCCCTCCGTTAATCAAAGTTAACCAGTATACATCCCTCCGTTAATTTGAGGACTAACAGTGCAAATTATTTCTCCGTTGTCTTCTAACACGAGAGAAATATTTGCACCGTTAGTCCCTCCAATGATTTTTTTGCACCGTTAGTCCTTATTTTCTAAAATAAATTAAAAAGAGGGAGGGATCAAACTTGGGTCTTTTGCTTCACAAAGCAACACCCAACCACTTGACTAAGCGTCCAGTGGTGTAAACATACCATTTCACAATTGTTTTTAACCTTTTTTTCGTTGGGTTTAATATCCGTTTTCATACGTTTTTGTCCACTTTAATACGTTTTCGTCCGTTTTTATACGTTTTCATCCATTTTTTGTCCATTTTTATACGTTTTCATACATTTTTGTCCGATTTTATACGTTTTCGTCCGTTTTTATACGTTTTCATACGTTTTTATACGGTTTGTCCATTTTTATACGTTTTCGTCAGTTTTTATACGTTTCATACGTTTGTCCCTTTTTATACATTTTCGTCCTTTTTTATTCGTTTGCATTCGTTTTTATGCATTTTCGTCTGTTTTTACACGTCTCATACATTTTTTCCCTTTTTATACGTTTCGTCCATTTTTATAAGTTTTCGCCTGTTTTTATACATTTTTGTCCGATTTTATACGTTTTCGTCCGTTTTTATACGTTTTTATCTGTTTTCATATGTTTTCTTCCGTTTTTATGCGTTTCGTCTATTTTTATACGTTTTCGGCATTTTTTATCCATTTTTATACGTTTTCGTCCGTCTTTCTTACGTTTTTGTACGAAAACGTATAAAAACAGACGAAAGCGTATAAAAACAAACGTATGCAAACGTAAGAAAACATATGAAAATGGACGAAAACATATAAAAACGGACAAAAGGAGACAAAAAAGTATGGAAATGTAAGAAAAACGTATAAAAACGGACAAAAACGTATGCAAACATATAAAAACGGAAGAAAACATATAAAAACGGACAAAAACTATTGCAAACATATAAAAACGGAAGAAAACATATAAAACGCACAAAAACGCAGGAAAACGTATAAAAACGGACGAAAACATATAAAAACAGATGAAAACGTATAAAAACGGACGAAAACGTATAAAAACATATGAAAACGTATGAAAATGCATAAAAACGGACGAAAACATATAAAAAATGACGAAAACGTATAAAATTTGACAAAAACGTATGAACGTATAAAAACGGACAAAAACGAACAAAAACGTATGAAAACATATAAAAACGGATGAAAACGTATAAAAACGGATAAAACGGATGAAAACATGTAAATACAGACGAAAACATATAAAATCGGACAAAAACGTATGAAAACGGACGAAAACATTTAAAATCAGACAAAAACATATGAAAATATATAAAAAGGATATTAAACCCAACGTAAAAAAGGTTAAAACAAATGTGAAATGGTATGTTTACACCATTGGAAGCTTAGTCCAGTGGTAGGGGCATTGCTTTGTAAAGCAAAAGACCCAAGTTCGATCCTTGACTCTTTAATTTCTTTTAGAAAATGAGGACTAACGGTACAAAAAACATTAACGGATGGACTAACGGTGCAAAATTTTTCTCTCGTGTTAGAAGATAACGGAGAAATAATTTGCACCGTTAGTCCTCAAATTAACGGACAGATGTATACTAGTTAACTTTGATTAACGAAGGGATGTGTATGTCTAAACTTTTGGGAATCTGATGTATAGTGTCAAATGGGGTAAACAACCTAGATGTATTTTGGAGTTTACTCAAAAAAAAAAAAAAAAAAAAAAAAAAAAGGCAAATTGAAATTGTGGTTGGGGTAGCCAACCATAAGGCTCAGTCGCCGGTTGTGCTAGTCGCGGGGGGGTGGGGTTCACCAACTCGGTCGGTTCGGGGGTTATGATTGCCATTAGCATTAGTCTAACATATTCGATTAAGAACAATTAAAGACAAAGAATAATCGACGAGGTTGATTAACTCTCCCACAATTTACTTTAGAGAGATAAATCAACTTTTTCAAAATCAATAACCCATATTCAGAAGAAAGAAAAATATAACCGTAACACTTTATATAGAATAATAGGTATCCTAATATAGCTATAAAGTTTTAATCTTCTTCTCAAAATTAAACATATCTACATGGTCCGCATTTTGGGCTAGCGTAGCAACCCTACCGAAGATTATTTTTGGTTTCGCTTCAATCTAAATGGTCCGGATTTAAGAGTTATCTTCTTAAATCTCACCGTCTTCACAAGACGTTCAAGCATATGCCCTTTGCTCAAAATAAATTTATCTAGATGATTATTCAAAAAATAAAGTTCTCTAGATGCAAGATGTGTTTTGAAGCTTAGTAGAAGTAAAAACAATGCATCACAATTAACCGAATGCCTCACTAATAGTTTGAGAACCCAAAACAGCCTCGTAGAACCAAACCACTAATAGTTTAAGTCAGCAACCCCCAACCCAAACAACCCCAACAGGTGAAACTCAAACCGAAGGAGACAACAAGAAGTATCAACACCATCACCATCTAGCTTCTTCAAATCGGTTAGAACACATAAGAAAACAAAAGCACAAAAGCGTAGGGGATCTAGTCCATTTCCTTTTAACTACTTTCCGACTCAGTAAGTTGTTCGAGTCTTATTTTTTTTTGGTTAACCATGGTTTCCGACCTTTTGGCCGACTAATCCACGTTACGTCAATGCACCCACAGTTAATAAAGTTCTTTGCAAGTAATCGTTGAGTAGCAACTACCCTCTTTCCCGAATTCATATCCTACTTATAGCATTCATGGTGGTGGAAATCGTGTTCTTTATTAACATCTCTTTCCCGAATTAACTGAGATAATAGAGGTCGTTTTGATTTGAGAATCATTTACCTAGGCATCCACATCAATGCTAACTAGGTCAACCAATGAGTAGAACAAATAATTGCATTGGAGTAATCCATGGGAAGCTCTACTTGCTTCTACCTTTTGCTTCATATATCTTGTTGGGTCAAAAATTTGACCCAATTGTCCTGACAAGGATTTGAAAATAAAATAGCCTAACTCACTAAATAAAATAGTGAGTTACTCACTAATACAAAAATTAGTGAGTGTGTATAACCTTAAACATCAAACAAGTCACTGAGTGAATAGTTACTCAGTGAGTTACCTTCAGGATGTTCAGACTGAGTCTAAGAAGAAAGACTCATCATTCAGTGAGGCGGTGGCGGTACTCAGTGAATGATCTCTGAGCCAAAGAAGAAGGTAATGGAGTTAGTGAGTGATGACAATAACTCACTGACTCCCTGAAGACCGTCTCTGAACAAACTGAAAATATGAGCGGGAACTTCCTGTGGAAAATAAAGCTGACAGCAAGTACCACAAGGAAGACAAAATTGCCATATAAGTGGGAATAAGTTGATATCACTCCTAAAGCATGGTTGTTGCATTCTCAAAAGGGAAAATGGTACATCTCCACCAAATGCAAGACAAGTGTCACCAACCATCACATGTTGTACTTTGTAAAGTATAGTATAGAATAGTTGATAGGATCCTCCTCTCTAAAATTAGAGAGTATACATTGTCATTCAATAAGTGTTGTTCCACAAACACTTGGGTATATATTCTTTGTTAATTGCATATAGAATATAAACGTTGAAAAGTACGATGTGTGTTATTAGAACATGATTAATTTTGGACCAACAGATCTAAATCATAATTGACACTATTTGTGATTGAAATTGACTTACAACAACAACAACAACATACCCAATCTCGCAAGAGGGAGGTATGGGGAGGTAGAATGTAGACAGATCCTACCCCTACTCCAGGGAAAAACCCGGGAGTAGAGAGGCTACTTCCAGGAGACCTCCGAAAAGTGCAAAAGTGCGAGTGATAGATAAACAGAAAAAAAAGTGCAAGGAATAAGAGCATGGTTTAAAAAAACGATGTGAGGCGGCGCCTCGAGGCGCGCCTTGAGGCGAATCGGCCGGAAAACGCATATGAGGCGGCGCCTCTGGTGGTTGATTTGGAACGTACGCCTCGGTTGGGTGAGGCGGTGGTGAAGCGTGTGAGGTGGCGAGGCGGGTACGAGGCGGATTATTCGTTTTTTTTGGGCGGGCCACTTGAATTGGTGGGAAAATTGGAGCCAATTATCATTTGGCGGACAAAAATTGGAGCCAAATACATCCAATTAAGTAATATTCCAGTCAATACTGGTGGACTGCTGGATGTGTTGAAGTAAGGAAGAAGGTGAAAGGTGGCTGCATTTGTTTTTACCCTAAAAGGAGATAGAGAAGTGATATAATATATGGGTAGTAGTTATTACCCTAAAAGGCCGGATTTGTTTTTTTATTAGGCCTATTTACAATTACAAATGGGCCCAATTAAAAGTTTTTATGTTAATTAAGAGTGGGTTTTACTCAAATATACAACTAAATGTATATATAATGTAAATTTTGCAACATTTATATAAAATATATAATTCAAAAATATTAAATAAAATAAAAAAAAATTAATAAAAGTTTATAAAATATATAAATACCTATTAAAACTTGTATATATATAATTTCTATATATTTTTTTAATTCCGCCTCGACCTTACGCCTCGAGGCTTACGCCTCGAAACTCGTTTCCGTATTTTTAAACCTTGAACAAGAGAGCAACAAAGTAAAAGCATATAAAAGACAAAAGGGAAAAGATAAGCAAACAAAGCAGAAACGCACGGAACCAACAAACAAGGAACATAAGAAAAAAGACGAAGCATATAAAAGCAGCACACCAAAAAAAAGACAAGAGGCAAGACAAGTAGACAAGCAAACAAGCAAACAAGCAAACAAAGCACGCATAAAGCAAACGGGCAAAAGGAAAAGAGACAGGAACAAACAGAGCAACGCAAAAGGGCCTACAGCTAAGGCAAAGCAAAAGGGAAAAAAAAAGGCCACAAGCCTCCTAAAAACCTAAAAGGGGAGAGCAAAGGAACCCCGAAACCTAAAAAGCTAAGGGGCAAGGCAACAAAGAGAAGAGAAAAGACCCAGATGCTAAGACAACCTCCTACCACCTAGCCCGAAACTACTCGCATACTCTAATCCTAGCTCTCCACGCATTCTTATCTGAGATCATGTCCTCGGACAAGAGAAGATCCTTCATGTCTTAGCCTAAGTCTATCCTCCCACCTAAGTTTGGGTCTACCCCTCCTTCTCAAACTGTCGACCATCAGCGCTTCTACTCTCCTTACTGGCACTGTTTGTGATTTCCTCCTGACATGACCTAACCACCTCAACCTTCCTTCTCGCATCTTCGAGATAATAGTTTCAACTTCAAGTTCTGCTCTAAAAACTCTGTTCGGAATCATGTCAAGCATGGTCTTACCACAAATCCACCTTAGCATTCTTAGTTCTACCACTTTCACTCTGTTAGCTTGAGCTTTCGTGATAGGCCAACACTTTGACTCGTACAAGATAGCTGGTCTAATCGTCACCTTATAAATTTTCCCTTAAGGCTTAAAGGGGACTTTCTTATCACAGAGTACTCCTGACGACGCCCTCCATTTCGCCCATCCTGCTCTAATACAGTGCTCTAATACAGTGGGTAACGTCATCGTCTATCCTCCCTGATTTGTGAATCACCGAACCTAAATATCTAAAAGACTCCTTTGGTTGGAGAATCTGGTCGCCAATCCGAACTTCCATCTCCTCGTTGTGGCCGATCTCATTGCTACCGAAATCACATCTCATGTATTCAGTCTTCTCTCTGCTTACCCGAAAGCCATTGTCTTCCAGTGCCTCTCACCAGTGCTGTTTAGCCCTTCCGCCGATTCTGCAACCAACACAATATCGTCTGCGAATATCATGCTCCAAGGGATGCACTCTTGTATCCCTCGTGATATCTCATCTAGAATCAAGGAAAAGAGGTAAGGGCTAATGGCTGATCCTTGGTGGAGTCCAACTTCCACGGGGAAAAACTCAGTGATCCCCACCGTGGATCATACGCGGGTCTTCGCCCTCTCGTACATATCCCGAATGACTCTTAAGTATCTCTTTGAGGTCCCTTTATCTATTAGAGTCCTCCAAATCAACTCCCGTGGGACACTATCATATGCCTTTTCTAGGTTGAGGAAAGCCATATGCAAATCTCTCTGTCTCTCTCTATACTTCTCCATGAGACTTCTGAGGAGGTGAATAGCCTCGACCGAGGACCTCCCTAGCATAAAACCGAATTGGTTCTCTGACACCCTAGTTCTCCCTTTTTAACCTCCTCTCAATAACTCTCTCCCATATGGTGGTAGTAATAGGTCACTTACGGTATAAGGTACTAGCACCCAACAACTCATGTATAGTAAAGATGGTAAATCGTTACCTACATTTAGGATGACATTTCCCTCTTATCATTGATTTAAGGGCGTTAATAACAAAAAAATCAAAGAATCTTAAGCCTATATTACCTAGAGGTGGTGCCGCTTTGAATAAAGAATTACTATGGAAGTGTGTTTAGGAGTGCTTATAAGAATATAAGATTTATGGTTTATTGTGTGGACACCAAAAAATCAATTATATGTGCATACTTAGAGTAAACGGGGTATCAATCTTACTGACACCACTATGTCAGAATCGATTAGAGTAGCAGCGAATTGTCCAACCTAGAAGGTTGAAATATATGCTAAGGTCGGCAAGTTTGGCGTACCGTACAAACAAGTAAAGCTACAACTACTAGTACGCAGTGCACAATAAAGGGGAAAGGCCTCCGACGCAATTATATGTTCTATTTATGGATGACATGGTTTAGTAGGAATGTGGATAACTTGGTAACTAATTTTCAAATCAAAACCACCTTTACCATCTCAATTGAGCCGGAATTGAAAATGTGAGATACTATGATCAAGGAACACCATTTCCATCTCCATAGATGCTCCATCTCCATAGATGCTAAGTAAAAAAAAAAAAAAAAAAAAAAAAGAAGTAATCTTAAAATATTTGATAGAGAAGAAAAACCCATACATAATCTTAAAAACATTTTTGTTACATGCTTATGCTTCTTCTATTCCTCTCGATATCTTGTTGCAATCAATGGTCTATGCTACTCAATGATAACTTTTAAGGAGGTGTACTAAATATAGGTGCTTAGGCTTGGAGACTTGAGCAACTTCGCCAAAAGTAATTAAAAGGAAATGGAATTACTTCTAGTGCATTCTTTTGTGGACAGATTCAAAAACGCAAAATGATGATGATGTTGATACTTGTTGTGTCGTTCCATATCGAGTTTTACCTGTTGAGTCCAGCTTCTACTCGGTTTGATTTTGCGAAGCTGTTATGGATTCCCAAATTATTAGTGAGGTATTCAATTAATGTTGGCGAACGTTTCTACTTCTACTATGTTTGATCGATACATTTTTAATCCCTTTTTTTTACATTTTTGTAAATTTTAACCGTTTTTTGTATGTTTTATCCATTTTTTGTACGTAAAAAAAACTGTTAAAACATACAAAAAACAGATAAAAACGTAAAAAAAGGGATAAAAGAGTAAAAAAAGGATAAAACGTAAAAAAAAACTAAAAAACATATAAAAACGTAAAAAAATGGATAAATAGTACAAAAATGGATAAGACGTACAAAAAACTGATAAAAACGGATAAAACTTACAAAAAAAGGATAAAAACATAAAAAAGCTGATAAAATGAACAAAAAGGGGATAAAAACATAAAAAAAACAGATAATAACGTAAAAAAACTGATAAATCGTACAAAAAAAAGGATAAGAATATAAAAAAAATGGAAAAAATGTACAAAAAACGGATAAAACGTACAAAAAAAAGGGATAAAAACGTAAAAACCGGATAATAACGTCAAAAAATGGATAAAATTGCAAAAAAAATTAAAAAACGTACAAAAAAAAAGGGATAAAAACGTAAAAAAAAGGGGAAAAAAGTACAAAAAGTGGATATAAACGTAAAAAAGCGGATAAAACGTATAAAAAACCGATAATAACGTAAAAAATGGACAAAACGTACAAAAAATGGACAAAAGTATAAAAAAGTAGATAAAACATGCAAAAAAACAAATAAAACGTACAAAAACAGATAAAAACGTAAAAAAACGGATAAAACGTACAAAAAACTGTTAAAACGTACAAAAAACGGATATAAACGTAAAAAAATGGATAAAGGGTACAAAAAACGGATAAAATGTAAAATAACTGACAAAAAAATACAAAAAACGGAGAAAACGTAAAACAAAAAGGACAAAACCGAATAAAACGTACAAAAAACGTAAAAAAACGGATAAAACGTACAAAAAACGGATAAAAACGTAAAAAACGGATAAAACGTACAAAAATTTGATAAAAACGTAAAAAGAGGACTAACGGTGCAAATACCATTAGCCCTGAAGGCTAACGGTGTAATATTTTCTATTTCGTTAAGAGATAACGGAGAAATATTTTGTACCGTTAGTCCTCATTGTAAACGAGGGATGTATGATGTTAAACGTTTGGCTAACGAAGGATGTAAGGTGCCAATTGTTTCTGACATGGATGTAAAATGTAAGAAATTGCAAACCATATGGATGTATTTTGCAATTTACTCTATTTTTAATAATTTTATTAATGTTTTTATTATTCTTAATTATATATCTTTAATTATATGTTGCAAAATTTACATTATATATGATTTTGATTAAGTTTTGGGCTTAAAGTCCACTAATTTATTTATTAGGCCTATTATATAAGTTTTTAATGGGCCAAAAAAACCACTATACTATATACTATATTAGGTTAAACCAAATTAGGGTTTTATATCACATCCCCCACTCTCTCTTTCACCCTGTTCTCTCTCTTCACCCTTTTCTCTTGTCCCCTTCAAGAAAACAAAAGGCTTAAATTAAAACAAAATCAACAAAAATCAAAACCCCAAAAATGTGTTACAACTCGTGCTAATTTGAAGTTGTGTGAAAAGAGGCATGGATATGAAGAAAAAAAACCCATATCTGAAGTTAAACGACGTTGACCCGCGTTGACCGACCCGCCGCCTAGGCCGATTTGGCCGATTTGTCCCGCCTAGGCGGTTCGTTGACCGCCTATTGACCAAAACGCCTAATTTGGCCGATTTGCTGCAAATCACGGCGGTGGGGGCCCGACTAGCGCCTAGGCGGCCGCCTAGGCCACTTTTTACAACACTGGCAGCATATCATTCTCTTTATCGACTAATATTTGGAAAAGCGAGGAAAGGACAATTTATAAATGAATTCATTAAGAACCATCACAAATATGTGATAACTTGACGATTAATGGATTGGATGATGTCTTTGCAATTATACTCGCACGTTATTCTATCGATATAGGTCAACTAGGATGTTCGTTTGTTAACGAATGAGATAGCTACGCAATTGTCATGTTATATGAAGCCACTTCCTTGTAACTTGCATAAGCTATGAAACTTTGCCCCTAGCATAACAGCCAACTGCAATTTTAATTCTACTCTCTTCACTCTTCCTCACAATTAGGATCCAAAGCCTTAGCTTTTCTTGTCTGCTCGTTGCACAAATGTCTTTCTCTACTCCTTAATCCCCCATCCTAAAAACTTAACTTCATAATTAGCCTATTAAAATCATTAACTTACATAGCACATCTTTAAGCTATTGTATCTTCAATACACAGCAAGATTCAAAGTGACCACAAAATGAACCTATAAGATCTGTAAAATATTACTTCTGACTGCCACCTGCATGCTAAGCAGCATAGGACCAGGTGCATACATTAGGCCTAAAATTATATAGAATACTTCCTAGATCTTTCTATGTAAATACCCAAGCAATGGAGCATAAGCCTCTCGAGTTTTGGATATGGTAAGTCTTGGATATTGGAAGAAGGGTCATGGGTTGCGATCTATGTGCGCTCATAGTGACTCCCTATCTTGGTTCCATGTAGATGAGAACAAAAGGCAGCTACAACAGTTATATGCTATATCGAAATGACAGCCATAGGGCCCTCCTTTTTTACACAGTCCAGTACTATAGACAAATAGAACACATGTTTCAAAGAGAAGTATTATATTACAAAATGCCTTCAAGGACGACACATGTGTAATTCAAGTTCTATCTTTTAGAAGGTTCAGCTCAGATCAGGCTGAAATGTGGGATTCACTCACATTCATTGTACTCAACTGTTTTTTGGATAATATATTTCCCGGTTAAACCCTTTACCCAAAATAAAAGGTTCAACTTAGATTCAAACGTCAAAACTACACCTACAATAGTAAATTTTGTACCCCGTATAGGGCCGGATTGGATGAAGTTCCGATTCTAAGCATTTTTAATGTACGAAGGATATAAATAAGAAACGAAAAATAATGATAATTGGGCCAACTGTATGGAATATGAGATCGAAGGTTGGGACAAACCACCATAGGCCGTTTTCCTATGCATCTGAATTGCCAGACATCTTTAGGCTCCATAACTCCACCTAGATCAAAAGTTGCATCTGATAGAAGTGTTTTTTTTGGGTGAAGGGTATCTGATAGAAGTTTGTGCATTATTCCAGGCTAATTGCTCAAATTGTGGTGCATCATATTTCTACAGATAGGTAAGGTATCTTCCTTCCATATAGTGAGAAGAGTGAGGACCAAATGAGGGAAAATCATAAGAACTTTTTTCTGCATTACATGATACCTATGTAAATACTTCTTTTGGGAATCAGGTCTTCAATGGAGACAAGACTCAACATTAGAGTTCATCGTGGTTGTAGGAGTTGGGTTCCAAAACTAGTGCTTTTTCCACGTGTGATTACATGGCAAACGAATGGAGATGCAAGCAAAGATTAATCACATTTCCACCTCCACGAGCGTTTTGGTTTCAGTTATTTTTGCAAATAAATAATGAAGTCATTCAAATTACTTTAATTGAATAACAGGCAACTATTGTGAAACAAAGCGAGAGAAAGAGTTGCACTTACCCAGATCTAATAGACTCCCAAAAGCCAGCCTTGAGCCTAGAAACCTTGAGCTTTCTCCCCCCTGTAAAAATTCATTTAATCATTATGATCATAAACTTTATCCATTCATATTTCAGTATTTTTCCTACTACTTTTCAACAATTTGGGACACAATTGTATCTAAAAGTCTGAAAACAGCTTATTTCACTTTACGGGTAAAACCAGTATATTGTAATTGTATAAATATTCAACTTGATATAACTTATTAAACAAAAAAGTTGAAAAAAATAAAT
The DNA here is from genome assembly GCA_021014915.2 of Artemisia tridentata subsp. tridentata. Classification (NCBI taxonomy): domain Eukaryota; kingdom Viridiplantae; phylum Streptophyta; class Magnoliopsida; order Asterales; family Asteraceae; genus Artemisia; species Artemisia tridentata. The sequence goes on from CP139509.1 coordinate 307,834,378, forward strand.
AAATAATGGGTTTACCTGTGGATAAAGTGCAAGGATTTTGTTGATTTAAGATGCAATCTACACGAGGAGGAACCACACCACATCTGAAACAAACATCAAATTCATTGAAATTTCAATGAAACATAATATGGAAGATTATTACTATTAATTTACTTACAATGATGAAGATGATGAGGATGTCTGCATTTACACTTATCTAATGAAATGAATTTAATTAATAAATGGAAGATAATATTTGTGAGGCTTTCAGTCCAACCCGCCTCTTACGTGTTCTTTCAGCGTCAAACAGCTTTGGAGAATAATGACTAGTTTCTTTACTCATAGAGGAAGCAAGATAATTTAGCGGGTCCTATGTTAAAAAGAATTATTATTAAATATCTTATTATTTTCTTCCGATAAAGAAAAAAAGAAACACACCCAAATGGCTCATGGTTATTAGCCATTGCGCCAAGTTGATTACTTTACATAACCCAATTGCACCATCATCTCTTTTGTTACCTACAATCTCGAAGGGGCATGCATACGATCAAACTAAATGTGGTGCTCATTTTTTTGTTTATCTTCAATAGAGCGTACATCTCACGATAGGAACCTCCCTGCTTACATTGCAAAGTGACAGAGTTGTCTTTCTTCGAATCGGCTACAGAATCCTGTAGAGCTAGTAAGGTAAAGATGTCTATGGTAGAAGTGATCGGTAAAGTGACATGAATTATTAAACAAAAGTGAGAGAGAGGGGAGGCGGAGTAAATCACGGTAGGGTTAGTTAGAGGGTTAAAATTCAATAAATGGCATAATAGTCCAATCACAATAATAATATGTGTATGGATCAAAATGATCCTTGTACATGTACTTCTTACACATAATGTTAAGTTTTTATTTATATTTATTTTATTGCGAAAAATTATCTTTTATATAATACTCGTAAGAGGAATGCTTTTTGGCCAATCGGATATTTTAATTAACTAGGCAGCTGCAGACAATTAACGATATGCGATATTGTGATAAGTGTTTCGTGTAACGTTCAAAATAGAACGTAAAAAGATCAAAATGTAAAAATGTAATTGCAAACGGTTGTAACATGTGATAATTTAACTCAACGAAAAATTCTTAACATGTATCAAATAATATATAAAAACATTTAGTTAAACTGAAAATAAAACATTATGTCACTTATGAGATAATAACTAACATCGTTGCGTAAAACTTCTTGGTACACGACATTTGATGGGTAGACCCCTCCTTGACCAAACTCTTTGATTGGCTTCACTAATACCTTTGCTAAATAATTGTAGCGTTAGTGAATACTTATTAAAGAACAATTTTTTTAATGACATGGTTGCATAGCCGAGTCAAGATATAGTTTTAACAAAATCTAGTAGCGGTGATTTGTGTGTACGAGTATCTTATCTATTTGCAACGTTTTAAGTTGCAGTTGTTGATATTGATTGTAACAAAAATATATTCAAGTGTTGTATCTAATAGCTGAGTACCTAACATAGCGGTGGCGATGTATGGTTCATTAACATATGGTTGCGTTAATATGTGATCTTTGTTTTTTGTTTTCTTTTATAGTAGGGTATCGCGTAAAGTGACGTACCAGTGTGTAACACCCCAAAAACGGGTCGCAGCGGAAGATGATGTCGCTGGGTGCTACTAAATTAAGTCATTACTTTGAAATTTACAAGAATACTCTTTACGTATAACTTTTTAATTAAATAAACGAAAAACTAGAAACAACCCTCTTGTGCACTATAGGACTTTAGGCTATATTTAGTCCACAACATTCCAACACCTTGCTCCTACTCCGATTCGAAATCTTATTCCCTGAGACAAATTCCTTTTCTTTATTTACTTACGATTGTTAATTTAACAAACGTTATTCGTAATTTAAATTTAACACCCGATATACCCAATACTCCTAACAATTATTTTTAACGCATTTTTATACTTCCTAAATTATTACCAAAGTTTCAAAAATATTTCCTTACGCCTAATGTAATTTCTTTATTTATAACGTTTAATTACGCGTAACTTACGTTAATCACCAAACCAATAACCAATACCTATTTCTAATACCCAATACATACAATATATACACTTTTGTACAAAATTAACTCTTCTACTTATAATATTACCCATATTGCTGCCCCCCCCCCCTTGTTCCATAATAATTACTAAACCAATATTCCTACTTACATTAATTGCAAGACCAAGAACCTTGAAACATGGAGTTGTAACTATAGATTTTGGTGGCTTGACTACAACTTTGTCCCCCCTCCTAGCCCCAATCGGCCACAACCATCAACACCTAGCCATGGATATTTTTTTTGACTTACTATTGTGGGTTTGAAAGTCCCCAAGTATAAATACATACACATATTGAGTAACTAGCACAAAAGAGAAAAGAAAAATATATCATCACTCACCATAGCATACAAATCGACCCACCTAGGAGAAGATAACTTGTTTGGTTAAGTTCAAGTATCATTAGGACATACTTGTAAGGGTTTAGAAGCACTAATCTTGGGTTAATCAAGTAAAGTACCTCCTCATCATACTAATCTCCCTAAGTAAGTAACACTTGATCTTGATAAATTTCATACTCTTTATATCTTGATATTAGTCTCAAGTTGCATATACTTATTTATCACTTTGTACATGTTAATAAAACCTTATAACCACAATAATCTTTTAACTAATGGCTATGTCTTAAACAAATTTTTATCATAAATAAACTAGTTGGTTATAAATCTTAACAAGATGTAAAAGTTAAAAACATGACATATGAGCTAGTAAGTTAGCTAAACTAGTTTTAATGAATACTTTATTTACAATGAATTGAACTTTTCATATTGCTAAGTTTATTGTTAAATCACTATTGACATGTTGAGAAATTGGTGGAAGAGCTAGGATTAGTTTGGGAGTTGTTGTTAAGCGGTTTTGGATAACTAGAAGGCTAGGAAACGTGTTTTGACACTCTTAGAAGAGAGGCTGTCCCATTCGATCTCACCCAGAAAAAACGGTAGCTTGGTGGCAAGATTAGGCTAGAAATATAGAAAATAGACTCTATAACGAAAACGTAGCCGCTTGAATGAGTTAAAACGGACTTATAACGAAGAAGATACGTTAGTTTTAAGTTGTGTGACGAAAATGAATTTTCTGAAAAAGTAGTTGCTGTTGGGAATTTAGAAGAGGTAAAAACTGACGTTAAAAGTTAACTAGACTAGCCGAGACACTAAAAACATGTTAGTATACTTAAACACGAACCCGGGGATATATAAAACTTAAGAATCGGAGCTAAGACGAGAAAGTTATGGCCTAGTGAAGTTGTGGCAAAATGTATATATACTTTACAGCTTTTATTTTTGGCTATTAGAAAGCTGTTAGAATTTTTAACATAGATTTTGGGCACTTTAGAGTTGGTTTTAGCTAAAATGATGTAAACAAAAAGGGTAGAACGTTATGTATACTTGTTAGGCGCGTTAGAGGTTTTCAAAAATATTTATTAACAAGACGACCGTAGTTTAATTACGTGGTAAACTAGTTACGTTTTCTAAAAAGGGTTACTTTGCTTAATAAATAGACACATTGACGCAACTAAATTTTTGTCGATAAATATTACAACAAACATGTACAAGTGATAAAATAGCGTATGAACTTGCATGCACGACCTTGTTTTCAAACCTAAGACATGGTATTTATTTAGGTTGCGTTTAGAATTATCGGACCTTTATTCACAGTTTACCGTATTTCTAATCGAGATTTGATAACTGAGGTGAGTTTCATAGCCCCACTTTTACTTGTTTTACTATTCGATTTGAAATACTTGGGGTGGGAATACATTGCTTGTTTTTACATATGGACACAAGTGCATTAAACATTTATTGATTGCCTAAGTTGTTGTCGTTTGCCATAAATTCCCCACAATCATGAACCGTTAATTACTTTGTAAGCGCGAATGTTGTGAATAGATCTATTGGGGGTAAACTCCCCCATCCGAGTTGGTCGCTCCAACTTGTCAAACGGACGCATTTTATTTGATGTCGTACAGGTGTTTGGCAAAGCACATGTTTGAGGTGATAATATGAACTAACTGTTAAGGCCTCGGTGTCATGAGCTTAGTGCAACAGTAATATTTTTCATGAACATATTTTTAAATACATTGTCTTTGAAATCTTGTGGTCCATGCATAACTTGTTGTTTACTTAAACCTATGAACTCACCAGCTTTATGCTGACCCTTTTAGCATGTATTCTCAGGTATAGATCTTTACTACAGCACATTCTATTATTGGAAGCACTTGGCAGTGGCACGGTCATAGACTACTCTGATATATTTGGGACCACCTGTTTACCTATATGGGCCTTATTTCCGCATCAAATTAAATGTTGTAAACTTATTTACTATGATAATGTAACTAATTTTTCTAAATGTATACGGTAAATCCGTTCTCTTTACTTTGTGTTGTGATCCAATTTAGTAGCACCCCAGTGGCATCATCTTTCGCTGTGACCCATTTTTAGGGGTGTTACACAGTGAGTGTTGCAGTTGTTGATATTGATTGTAACAAAAATGTATTCAAGTGTTGTATCTAATAGTCGAGTACCTGACATAGCAGTGGCGATGTATGGTTTATTAACATATGGTTGCGTTAATATGTGATCTTTGTTTTTTGTTTTCTTTTATAGTAGGGTATCGCGTAAAGTGACATACCAGTGAGTGTTGCAATTTAGTCATTTATCGTGATAACGTTTCATAGAGATCTGTTTGTGCAATTTAGCTATTTGTTTCATCATCATACTCGTAAAGAAGTTGTATATTTGGTGTCCTCATAATTATATGAAATATTCATGTCCCAGTAATTGTGTAGAAAAAGATTACAAAGATGTTACTATTACTTCTATCTACTTGAAGAGAATTGTAATCTTGCTCTTACTCTAATTCAAGACGGTCTTTTTTATTTCATTGAGTTTTTGTCTTTTCCTACACCTAATCCATCCAACTCGAGGATGTATGGGACTTGTAAGCCTAGGACATCACTTTCAAGCTTTTTCCTTACTCTTACTAAAGCAGCCATCGGAATAGGCTTTCAAGGCAGCTGCCAAGTCAGCCAATAAGTAAGCAAGCCCTTACCAGCGGGGGTCCCGAGATATTCTATGATCAAAGGCTTTGTGGTTCATACTTCAGTTCAAAGAGCCAACAGGCTCTGGGAGAAAAAGACAGGCCCAGCGAACTACCATTCATTCTGATCGCGACTTTGTTTATCCGGTTCCCCTCGCGGCTAAAGGGTACATCCGGGTCCACATTGAGATATTACATGCTTTTAGCTTTTAATTTCAAACACGAAATAGTTTTTCTCTTAAAATTTTAAAAGTTGACTAATTTCATCACGTGCCTGAGGAAATGTACTTCTTTTTGCCAAAATTCACACTTTGAGAATTTGGCAAAAAGCTTTTCTTTCCTAAGTAACTCCAGAATTAACCTGAGATGTATTTCATGTTTTTCTTTGGACATGGAATAAATGAGAATATCCTCAATGAAAACAATGACGAATTTATCTAGATACAGTTTGCACACTCGGTTCATTAAGTCCATGAATACCGCAGGCGCATTGGTCAATCTGAACGGTATAATCATAAACTCGAAATGTCCGTATCTAGTCCTGAATGCGGTCTTAGGAATATCAGCCTCGTGCACTCTCAACTGATGATAACCGAAATGAAGATTTATCTTCGAGAAGTATCGTGCACCCTGTAGCTGATCGAACAAGTCATCGATCCTAGGGAGAGGATAACGATTTTTGATGGTCAACTTGTTCAACTCTAGTCTATACACATCCGGAATGAACCATCTTTCTTCTTTACAAACAATACGGGTGCTCCCTAGGGGGAAGAACTCGGTCGAATAAAACCTTTTTCTTGGAGCTCTTTAAATTGATTAGACAACTCTTGCATCTCTATAAGTGCCAAACGGTATATTGATTTGGCAACTGGCATCGCTCCAGGAATTAGGTCTATCTAAAATTCAACTTCGCGAAGTGAGGGTAATCCTGATAGGTCTTCTGGAAATACTTCCAGAAAATATCTTACCATTAAGATGTCTTTGATTCTCTGAAGTCTTCATACTCTTCAGATGTTTCGATTTTCCTTTGGGACGTTCTCTATGATTTCCAATATCTCGCCGTTCGATAGTGGAATCCGGACTATCTTCTTGTGGCAAATAATTTCAGCCTTAAGTTTCGTCAACCAGTCCATTTCCACGATTATATCAAAACTACCATGGCCGAAAGGAATCAAGTCGATGTTGAATGTATGATCTTCTAATTCTAGTTTGCACCACGTAGAATCTTATTTGTTTCTACCCTTAGACCGTTTGCTATTTCAATTTCATAACTGGGACTTAGAATATGATAAGGATTTATTTGGTACATTTTAAGGGGTCATTTAGTCCCAAAAGTCATATGAATATGATCAAATATTGCCCTAAATCATTTCTTTTTTCATTTTAGGTACTTGGGACGAGAAAGATGAAAACCAACGTGTTTTGGACCAAATTGGACGAAGAAACGAAGAAAATCAACCAAGTCACGAATCTGTCAGACATGGGACTCTTTCGGCGTCACAACCTACAACCTGACGCCGTCACTTGTATTTGAAGACCAAGATTCAGTGAAAAGTTAACAAGCGACGGCTCAGATGATTTATAAAGAGCCGACGTCACAAGTCGTGACGGCGTCAGAAGACATAGAGCGACGCTGTCACAACGGCGATTTATCAAGGACGAACCCCTAATTGGCGGCAGGCTGACGACCTCACAATTTGCAAGTGACGCCGTCACAAGTGTATTCCTATATATATTGCTAATACAAATATCGCGTAAAAACGTTATTTATATTTTACGGTCTCTTAAGGTTTTGATAATGGCAATTATAAATTCATACGAAGTAAACATTTACGTAATCAAGTTATAAGTTGTAAGTTTACATTCCGACGCATATCACTTCATGTATGAATAATGTGATTATACCTCACGTTGAATGATCAAAGAGGCCAAACAATAAATGTTTTCAAAACACACTTGAAACACATCTTAAACACATTTTAATTAAATAGTTATACATAATATATTAGGGTTCCGATTTCTTGTTTATTATTTAGGGTTTCGTTGTGTATTGATTTGGGTTCGTATGGAGCCGTTCTTGGGATGATCTTCCAATATATGCTCTGATCTGGTGGTTTTGGTGTGGTGCTTAACGATTACAAATCCTCTTTAGGGTTTGGTTTTTTCGATGCTATGTGATACCTACATCTGCAAGTTAACGCTTTTAGGGTTTAGGCATGTTCTAATCAGATGTAAGTGTTTCTGTACGCGGAATCATGAGAGAGATGTAAGTCAAGGTTTTTAGGGGTCTTGTTCAAAAACCTTAACTCGTGATCTGTTTATTGGTTGGTCACGTGTTCGTGAATTGGAAGTTAGGGTTTATAACCCTACTTTTGGGGCCTTTTATTTGTAATTCCAGACCTGGTGGTGCTGTATTATCTTCATGTATTATCAGACTATCAAATCTGGTGGTCGTGATTGGTTGTTGGTCTGTTATACGATCCCCTTGGGAAGTTAGGGTTTGGAATACCCTAGTATCACCTGTTTCGTCTAAGACCTGCTTGGTCTTGTTCGATGTTGCTGGAAGTTAGGGTTTGATTACCCTATTCTCGTTCTCACTACTGGTCCTCAAGATGCTGGAAGTTAGGGTTTCTTTGTCCCTATTGTTCGAATTGAGTGATGATCGGTTGTGTGATGATCTGTTTGTGATTTGTATATTAGACCTGGTCGAGTTCTGCTTTGTTTATGTTTCTTGGGTTTGCTATACGAGCGTATTGGGTCTGCTACTGTGCGATTTGTTGGGCGGATCGTGATGGTGGTGGTAGTAATTTAGGGTTTGTTAAGCCCTAGTCATCGTCTATGGTAGGGTCTGTTTTGTTTTTGAGTTCAGTTTTCCTTGTGATTGTTGATGTTTCTATGACTCGTACCATAGTTGTAAGTGTGGCAAACATGGATTGTCGTTTGGGTTTGGTCGAGCTGAAGAAATTAATTCTTCCTAAGCCTTCATGTGATCATGGGAGCTGCGGATTAATATGTAAGTCGGATCAATCGGAGCCATATGGTTATTGCTATGATTGGTTCGTTTGTTCAAAGACCTAGTGGTGGTGGTTCGAATCTATTGGGTCTTTTACGCTGGTATTGCATGTTGTGTATGCCGCTCATTTTGCTGCTATCACATGTACGATTTTAAGGCGTATTCGTGTAAGTTAAAATTCTATGTGGATTCGAAACGTGCCTCATGGATGATTTTTTCTTGCTGGATGGTTTTCTAGATCGCATGGAAGATGATTTCAAGTTCTATAATGACTATGGCGTTGATGTTACCTAAGTGATGCAAGCTTTTATTTTTCATTTTCATATTCACTTGTATAGTCATTATAGGTTGTATGTTTATTATGTAAGTTATAAGAATGGCCTGTCATTCTTATATAGTGGTTTGGTTTGGTTTGTAAGTGCATATGTAACGGGCTGAGATATGGGACTTCACCCATATCCTTTGTACTTAAACGTTTTTGGTGTAATACATTTTACCAAGGTGCAGGATTACTCCCCTTTACCCAAAAAATAATATACATAAGTAAATTAACTAGACATTTTACTTACATATTTAATTAAACGAAAACTAAATTAAAAACTAACTCCTTAATGCCCAAGTAATTATAGAAGGGCTGCTTTTTTATTAGTTTTGGTAAGTTCATAAGATAAAAGGCTGTCCAAAATACGCGCCACGGATCCGTATTTTATACGGGCGGATCCGCAAAATACGGATCCGCGGATCCGTCGGTAGCCGTTATTTGGGCAGAATGTAGTAGTATAAATAGGACATTAGTCTAACTTTCCCAACTAATGAAACACAACCATTCTAAGCCTACTACTACCATTTCTCTCATCTTATAACATCATAATAACACTCTTTAATCATAACACATTCAAAGTGATTGATATGTGTTAAATTACACATATTTTTATCTTAATAAAACGGACCAAAAAGACCAAAAACTAACCCAATATGCCAAATATGTTGTGTTTTTGTGTTTATGCATGTGCAGGTATGGATATTGAGAAACAGGGCAAAAACGGACAAAACCGAGCATGAGATTGGAAAGTCGTCAAAAAGCTAAGGTCGGGGAAGAAATTTACAAGTTTGGACCAAGATTATGCTCAAATTGACAAAAGTCAACCCTCAAGAATATCAAAATGTCAAAAATGTTCCTTAGAGATAATTTTCAGATTTAACAATTTTGGTCCCTAAACTTAAAACTAATCCTTAAACCTAAACCTCAGGTAAAAGGGATTTTTCACCCTGGTAAAATGCATTACACCAAAAACATTGAAGTACAAAGGATGAGGGTGACTCCCTCATCTCAGTCCCTTAGGACACTTACAGACTCACATATAAGAATGACAAGACATTCTTATAACTTACCACTAACCACTATATAAGAGTGACAAACCACTCTTATAACAACTAATAGAGCATAAACTACAACGCCAAATAGAAATAAACAAATAAACCGCTATACAAGTAGACACTTGATTCTTCAAAAGGCACTGTAGAACTCTAACTTCCAATTAGCCAACCCTCGAGGACCTCATGATAAGAATTGTGTCCAAGAATCAGATTGACCTTCCAAGCATCTTCATTGTCCCACCATGACACAATTTGTAACCCACATGTTGCTTAATGCAAATTGAATGCAACCCATAGAGAACAAACCTGTCATAGCCAAAACAAACTAAACAGCTACTATCCATCATCATTAGGCATGCAAGGACATGACCAGCTGAATAGAAGCACATAACAATAGGGTTTTGACCCTAACTTCCAGTAGCAACACCACATGATGGTAAATAAATCAACGATCCAACCAGACCATCGAATAGAGAGACTGAAAATCATCACGTGAGAGTATGAACGAAAGGTTTTTGAACAAGAGTACCTTCAAACTTAACTTCCAAATCGAGCAGCTACACCTTGATAAAGTAACGATCAACCAGTAGCACTCAACATAACCATGACGTGATTCGGTAGGCCATAAATCTGCTTAAATGCATAGAGATTCAGAATGCAAACCATTGACACCGCAACCAACCATAGACAAAACAAGGGTTATACCAACCCTACCATTCAATACCACGACCAGTTGCAAGGCTTCCAATACTACCAAGACTTCCAAGAAGAAAAGTAATGGTTCATTACGTGATATGAAGCCACTAGTCGCAATAAACATTCCAATAGGGCTTTCGAACCCTAACTTACAATAACCAACATCACGATCTGCTGAGTAAAGAAGAGGACATGATATTCTCAACCAGATCGATCGAAACAAACATCTCTCCCACACATAACCCACTTACAAATCATACCAGCTCCATGAAAGGAACGTACAGGCAGAATAACCACCCAAACCAGATAAACATGCAACGAACCAAACAGATCCATCATCACATACCATTCATAATAATCGAAACCCTAATTAGGGTTTCTTAGACCATAACGAGCAGCAAATCATCTACCCCATCATGCCTCAAAGGTAATATTATAAGCATCATGATGGATAGATCAAACTAAATAAAAACCGAACCCTAAAAAATCAATAATCCAAAAAAGAAAAATCGATCGCAATAAGTTTGTAGGGTATCAGTAATAAAAAGCGATCAATGATATGGGATATATACCAGAATAATCGACCCTATATAAATAGGGTATCCCTTGATCACCAAACCGCCAAGGATAACAACAATAACGATTAGAAACCCTAACGAATAAAGAGTGACCCAAAATCAGATCCCAATGAGTGAAAGTGTTTAGGGTTTCAACCAAGATAAATAGGCAGAAATCCGTTAAGAATATATAGAAAAAACGTTACCAACCACCCTTATAAGAACATCAAAACCCAAAACGTATTGCATACCCTACAAGAGGGTAGAGAGGACGATGGAGTCTTGAATTTGGCCGGAAAAGGAGTAAGGGGTGGCGGCCGGATTTCCCCTAGGGGAGAGAGAAATTTAGGGTTCCACTATTATCCTTAAACCTAAACCTAAAACCTAAAAATAAAACCTACCACTTTTATCCTAAAACCATAAACCCAACCCATCACCAAATCAATAAACCCAGCCCACCAAATAAAACCCACACCCCGTTTTTTAGCTAATATCATGTTTGACCCAGTCAAACCCACCCTTCTTCTTTACCACTTGCCCGCCAAAACCACTATCCACCTTTTCCACTGACTCAACCCATACCCTGCTCCCCTCCTCCTACTCCACTCCAAATTACTCCAAGATAAAGACTAATTAATGTTTCTCCCTCCTCACAAGTTAGCAGTACCAAGTTGGCAATCCAATTGATAGATTTGGCGCCAAAAATGCCATTTAACGGCTGAGATGGCTGGAAGCTAATTGGAGGGCTGGGATTTGCCCAGAGAGACCAGAGAAGACTTTTGGAATGATATAAAAGGCCCCTCACTCACACAGAAAGAGAGTAGTAGTTAATTAAGTAGATTTTAGATTAGTTCAGTAGATTAATTAGGTCGAATTCAATGTTTTTCATTTAAAATGTATTGGGTTTTCTTGTTTTGTAATTTTCTCATGTAATTTAGTGTTGTATTATTATACATTTTCTCAACTTAAAATTTAGTTTTTAATTTAATTCAGTTTAATTCGAATTTTCTTTAAATTTATATATTATCTGAAAAAGCTTTATTTAATGTTTTTATAAGCTCTTATAAGCTTCTCATAGCTTAATATGAGCTCATAATCCTTTAATTCTGTACTAAGCTAAAAAATAGAACAGTTCATCAAAAGTCAAGAAAGTCAATGAAAGTCAAGGTACTGTTCATCTGCTTATTTTAGAGCTTATTTGTTTTTTCTCAGTTTTCTTGGTCTAAATATGGTATTTGATATCAATTTGGTAAGTTAGTGCTAGCCTTATCTCAGTTTTGCTATAAATAGCTTAAAAAGCCAAATATAGCTTGTTAGTATAATAGCTTATTCTAGTTCTTATTTGCTGTTGAAATTAGCTTTTTAGGTCTTAATATAAGTTAATTTATGGTTTTCCTTCAATTTGATAGCTCAGCTTAGCTTGTTTCAGTTAAAAACCAAAACAGTCCCTTCTAAAGGGCTGTTTGGCTAATGGGTTAAAACGGGTAGAATTTGCTTATTACTATTCATGTGCAACTTGAGAAGTTTTAATCTAGTCTAGATTCATGGATATAAGCTGTTTTTAGGTTGTTGTTAGTTAAATTATAGCCTTTTGATGTTTTGAGTGGGTATAGGAGGTTTAAGAAGTCCAACTGATAGAATAAGCTTGTTATAAGCTTAAGCATTTTTTCAGCTTTTATTTTTGATATTTCATGTCCATTTCAATCCATAATGAGTAGTCATCTAATCCCTTAAGCCTTAGTTCTTGAAATGCCTTAATCAGTCCACTAATGATATAGCAGACTGCATGTTTTTTTTTTTTTGTTTTTGCCTCAAATGCAGCCCATGTTTTTCATTTTTAGTTTCTTCATTATAAGTCCGTATAAGCTGAAACTTGGTACTAATAATCTTGGGTTGCTAATAGACTTGTTCCACATTTTTCTGAATTTTCTAAATTAACTTTTAATAGCTTTTTCCAAGGTTGAAACTGCCTCAAAACATGCTGTTCGCATCAGCATAAAAATTGTCAATTCAACTCGTGTTTTTTATTTTTCATTTCTTCATTTTAAGCCCTTTTAAGCTGAAATTTGGAACTTAAGTTATTTGGCAGCTTATCCACTTATTCCCTATTTTTAAGATTTTTTTGGGATAGCTTTTAATCAGCTTTTCATTAAGCCAAAAATACCTTAGTAGCCCAATAATAGGCCTGCAACTCAGAAAGTTTTTGGCTTATTCCTTTATCAGTGCTTATTTGCTCTTAACTTGTGCTTATTCTGAGGTTTTTAGATAATTTAGATTAGGTTTTGATTAAATTAGCTTAATCTAGTTTATATTAGCTTATTAATAGCTTATCAGCCTTGTTGCTTCATTTCTCTTTATTGTTTTTCTTTCATAAGCCTACTGTCCCCTTTCCAAAGCTTTTTCCTAGCTTATTTTAAGTTTTCAAAAATATTGTCTTTTATAAAAAAGTGCTTATAATTAAGTACTTTTTCAGTTTCAAAAAGCAAAAAAAAACCCAAAATCTTATTGTTTTCACTATTCACTGCATGTTTCACGAACCCGATATCACAAATTCCATTCATCCTTCATCGGGGATAACGACCCGGGATTACAACTTGCCTTGTATTCCTTGGACATATTTATGCATTGATTTTCGCGAATCAATTTTTGAAGACCCTTCTCTCGAGCGTGTTTTGAAGACCCTTCTCTCGAGAAGTTATCGTTTTCTCTCGTAAATATTTTCTTATAAAAACCCAAAAAGATTTTCTTTTCAAATTGATTTTCCTCTTCCCCTTTGTGTTTTTTTTTCAAAATGTTTCTAAATTTTAAAAATAAAAAATATTCTTCTTATTCCTCTTATTCGTTTAATTCTTTATCTCTCACCCTCTATCCGTTTAATTCTATTTTCTTCGTATCCCTCTTTAATGTTTAATTCTTATGTCGTTACTCTGCTATCACTGTTTTCATTGTAAAAGACCAGTGGGTGATGATCTTCGTTGTTCCAAGTGTTTGTGTGAGCGGTGTGGAAATGATTGTAGCAGCGGATTTTGTTATTGGTGTGAATCAACCATTAAATCAAATCCTAATTCCTTCAATAGTTCTCAAGGTTTTTCCAACTACCCTCCACAATCCCAGCCATCTCCAATCAATCAGCAAAATTGCTTTAATTGTGGAGATCCGTTGGGAAATAATTCACTTTGTGAACGATGTTTTTGCAAAGGATGTGGGTTTACTCATGAACTTTGTACATGTTGCACTTCTGAAATCGGAAATACATTTACTTATCCAAATTTTCAAAACGATTTCAACTACCCTCCTCAGAAATCATTTGGGCAAGAACCGTGCTATCAAAACTTCAATGATACATCGTTTCAAAATGTGCCAAATGATCTTTGTGCTAATTGTGGAGGTCCTCACCAAAGTTTTGATTGTCAAGCAAGTAATATGGTTGTCTATGAGCAGGTTTCATGTAACAATCAAAATTTTGGTTATGACCAATATCCATATACTTCTCTAAATCAACCACAACAATCATATTGTTGCGAGTACTGTGGAGGTCCGCATTATGATTCCGATTGTCAAACGAGGAACTCGCTTGTCTATGAGCATGGCCCTTGTAACAATTATGACTATTCTTATCATGACCAACCTCCACAGTATCAAACGATTCAAACTCAGCCTCAGCCATCTCCTCAAGAATTATTCCAAGACATTCATGATGCAAGGAATAATCTTCTGGGTTTGGCTTTCAAAGATGTATTCCAAAAATTTCAAGATGTGAGGAATGCACTTAATGATTTGGCTGTTAAACATACCCAAGAAGATCGTCATGGTAAATCTATGGAAGATTTACTCGCCGAAGAACGAGCAGCACAAAGGCGTTCCTTATTTAATAAGGCTGCCATTCTCGATGACGAAGAGGAGGACGATGAGGAGAGTACTATTCCTATGAATAATACCATTTTTCAACTCCCTCAGTCTATTGCAACCACATCCATCTTACCGACTTTGGATTCCGAGAACTCTCTTATTATGGGGGATGAGCATCTTAGCACTATTCCTGAAAAGGAATCGGACGAATTCATAAAGTCTAGTGCTGAGAACCTTATCCCAATCCCAAAAGTAAGTCTGAGGATATATCGGACAATGAATGTGATTTGTCTATTTGTGATGATTATCCTCTTGACATTGAGGATGATTTTTTCTAACCCTCTTTTCAAATCCAACGATGATTTTTCCTCTAGTGATGACGAATCACTTTCTGATGAGGACGTTCTAAATGAAAGTATCGAAGTCTATTCAAACTCTCTTTTTGAATTTGATGACGCGTACTTTTCCAGCAACGTAAATTCTCTTTTTGTTGAAGTGTTAGAGAACGATGAGGTCAAGGAATCTATTAATTCAAAACTTGATGATATGACCTCAATTCTTAATCCCGATATTCAAAAAGACAATCTTTCTCCGACATATGTGACATCTTCGTCTGAGGATCGCCATTATATTGACTTCACATATGTCGTTCGAGTTTTTCTACCTTTCTGTGCTTATAAGGTAGCTTATCCTTTCCTTCACTCGTTTGGGAGTGAAGACACCATTTTTGACCCCGGCATCTCAATTTATCATTCTTTTGAGCCGGATGTATCTCATCGGAGTGGAACTTTCAAGAACTTCAATGTTTATCCAAACATTTTGAATGAAAGTCCGATGGAGATTTTCTCTTCCACATGCTTCCCCAAGAACAATTGAATTCGGGGCGAGTCAAGCTAACGACTCGATCATAAACAAGCGCTTCGTGGGAGGCACCCCATGCTTATCCTTCTATCTTCTTTCTATTTTCTTTCTAATAAGTGTAACGTGAGGAGTTCCATCTCTTCCATTTCTTGTGTTTGGTGTTTGTTGTCTTGTGCAGGATTTGCCCGACATGTGAAGACTGTCGTGCTCATGGTTTTGTCTATCTCCACTCAAGTCTCATCATACAGGAAATCCGGTATCCTTAATCTTATCGACTAACGTTATTTGGCATAATTCATAAACGGCCTTAGATTTGCGTAGGATGACCCTTACCTTTTAAAACATTGAGGACAATGTTTTGTTTTAGTCTGGGGGGTGATCTTTCGATTTGATTTTGCCTTGCATTTTGTCGTTTACCCTCGCAACCCTGTTTTTCCACCAAAAATCCAAAAAAAATGAGAAAATTTAAAATTTTTTGCAAAAATATCATAAGTGTTTTGACACATTGTTGACTTTCCGATGGTTAGAGTAGGAATAAAATTTTGACTTGACCGGGCGTGTTGAGCTCTAGCTTGTCCCCTTAACCTTTTTGACTAAGCATTCGCGGATCTTTTTATTAAAGATTTTAAATTTGCGAAGAACGAGAAATGATAGAGTTGTTTATAAGTTAGATTGCTAAACGTGGAGTAGTTGGTTCTCTTTAGAGCTCATCGAAGTTATTTGTGGCTTTTTGTTCCCGTAAGCTTGTATCACCAAAAATATATAGTACTCTAATTAAAGGTATTTTGGTTTTGGCGATAATTAGTTTTTACTTCTTCCTTAGAGAATCCTTGCTTATAAAAGTTGGGTACACATCAAGGTTACTACAAATGTCGTGTGACATAAGCGACGGTTCATAAAGCGGCCTTTGGATCTCTAATTCAGGAATGTGTGAGGTCTTGATCTAACGACCTTGGATCCTCATTTCAGGAATGTCTAGAGTCTTGGAATTCTCCGTAAAGTTCCGTTTAGTTTATGATACACGGGATTTGGAATGTTGGCACCAAAAATAAATATAAATAATTAAAACTTAAATTTATGTGCTATAAGCTGCGGATTCGAGATCGGTCCTTGGATTCTTATTTTCAGAAGGTATTTAGGTCTTGGCTACCCTCTTACACCGGCCCTTGGACACTTAATTATGAAAGGCGTTAAGGTCTTGGAACTCTCCGTTGTAACGGCCCTTGGATCCTTTATTCCGGAAGGTTTAAGGTCTTGGAACTTCCCCGTGAAGCTCCATAGTTTATGGTACACAACTTCAATAAAAAGTTAAGTTGAAAAAAAATGCAAAAGTCAAAAATATAAAAATAGAATAATAAGCCCCATTTTAAATCATCTTAATGTGGACCTCATTTTTATGTCAACGATTTTCGGAGGAAGATTAGAAACTAGTTAGCGTCTAAACTTGGTGCCTTTATCGGACTAAAACTTATCGAAACGAGAATATAAAGAAATTCATTTCTCACTAAAAATAAAATAAAAAGAGGAAAATAGGAGTTTTGGGAACAAGGAGTAATACACAATTAACTTCCATGAGTAGTGATAGCAATCTAACTTGTAAATAACAATGATTTCGTTTTTAAGCTTAGTTTGGGGACTTGTGAAAAATCAAGGATGATGAATTTTATCCGTATGGTCACTTCTTTATGAGTTGTGTTTCCTACTCATTGACCCTAAAAGTTATTGATAGATAATGATTGTCAGCAAAACCGTCACGTGCAAAAAGATAAAAATACAAAAATAGAATAAATGGAAAATCGGGGAGTTTTTAGAACTTAAGATTTCTTAATCTCTTTTGAAAATTTTACTACTTCTCAAAGTTAGTAAAAAGAGGTTGGAAATTTTTGGTTTCAAAAGCGTGAGTTGATAACATTGCGTGAGGACACGGCAATACCTTAGTCTGGGGGATTTAGATATGTGTTAAATTACACATATTTTTATCCTAATAAAACGGACCAAAAAGACCAAAAACTAACCCAATATGCCAAATATGTTGTGTTTTTTTGTTTATGCATGTGCAGGTACGGATATTGAGAAACAGGGCAAAAACGGACAAAACCGAGCACGAGATTGGAAAGTCGTTAAAAAGCCGAGGTCGGGGAAGAAATTTACAAGTTTGGACCAAGATTATGCTCAAATTGACAAAAGTCAACCCTCAAGAATATCAAAAATGGTCCTTGTAGATAATTTTCTGATTTGGCAGTTTTGGTCCCTAAACTTAAAACTAATCCTTAAACCTAAACCTAAAACCTAAAAATAAAACCTAACCCTTTTATCCTAAAACCATAAACCCAACCCATCACCAAATCAATAAACCCAGCCCACCAAATAAAACCCACACCCCATTTTTTAGCTAATACCAGGTTTGACCAAGTCAAACCCACCCTTCTTCTTTACCACTTGCCCGCCAAAACCACTATCCACCTTTTCCACTGACTCAACCCATACCCTGCTCCCCTCCTCCTACTCCACTCCAAATTATTCCAAGACAAAGACTAATTAATGTTTCTCCCTCCTCACAAGTTAGCAGTACCAAGTTGGCAATCCAATTGATAGATTTGGCGCCAAAAATGCCATTTAACGGCTGAGATGGCTGGAAGCTAATTGGAGGGCTGGGATTTGCCCAGAGAGACCAGAGAAGACTTTTGGAATGATATAAAAGGCCCCTCACTCACACAGAAAGAGAGTAGTAGTTAATTAAGTAGATTTTAGATTAGTTCAGTAGATTAATTAGGTCGAATTCAATGTTTTTCATTTAAAATGTATTGGGTTTTCTTGTTTTGTAATTTTCTCATGTAATTCAGTGTTGTATTATTATACATTTTCTCAACTTAAAATTTAGTTTTTAATTTAATTCAGTTTAATTCGAATTTTCTTTAAATTTATATATTATCTGAAAAAGCTTTATTTAATGTTTTTATAAGCTCTTATAAGCTTCTCATAGCTTAATATGAGCTCATAATCCTTTAATTCTGTACTAAGCTAAAAAATAGAACAGTTCATCAAAAGTCAAGAAAGTCAACGAAAGTCAAGGTACTGTTCATCTGCTTATTTTAGAGCTTATTTGTTTTTTCTCAGTTTTCTTGGTCTAAATATAGTATTTGATATCAATTTGGTAAGTTAGTGCTAGCCTTATCTCAGTTTTGCTATAAATAGCTTAAAAAGCCAAATATAGCTTGTTAGTATAATAGCTTATTCTAGTTCTTATTTGCTGTTGAAATTAGCTTTTTAGGTCTTAATATAAGTTAATTTATGGTTTTCCTTCAATTTGATAGCTCAGCTTAGCTTGTTTCAGTTAAAAACCAAAACAGTCCCTTCTAAGGGGCTGTTTGGCTAATGGGTTAAAACGGGTAGAATTTGCTTATTACTATTTCATGTACAACTTGAGAAGTTTTAATCTAGTCTAGATTCATGGATATAAGTTGTTTTTAGGTTGTTAAATTATAGCCTTTTGATGTTTTGAGTGGGTATAGGAGGTTTAAGAAGTCCAACTGATAGAATAAGCTTGTTATAAGCTTAAGCATTTTTTCAGCTTTTATTTTTGATATTTCATGTCCATTTCAATCCATAATGAGTAGTCATCTAATCCCTTAAGCCTTAGTTCTTGAAATGCCTTAATCAGTCCACTAATGATATAGCAGACTGCATGTTTTTTTTGTTTTTGCCTCAAATGCAGCCCATGTTTTTCATTTTTAGTTTCTTCATTATAAGTCCGTATAAGCTGAAACTTGGTACTAATAATCTTGGGTTGCTAATAGACTTGTTCCACATTTTTCTGAATTTTCTAAATTAACTTTTAATAGCTTTTTCCAAGGTTGAAACTGCCTCAAAACATGCTGTTCGCATCAGCATAAAAATTGTCAATTCAGCTCGTGTTTTTTATTTTTCATTTCTTCATTTTAAGCCCTTTTAAGCTGAAATTTGGAACTTAAGTTATTTGGCAGCTTATCCACTTATTCCCTATTTTTAAGATTTTTTTGGGATAGCTTTTAATCAGCTTTTCATTAAGCCAAAAATACCTTAGTAGCCCAATAATAGGCCTACAACTCAGAAAGTTTTTGGCTTATTCCTTTATCAGTGCTTATTTGCTCTTAACTTGTGCTTATTCTGAGGTTTTTAGATAATTTAGATTAGGTTTTGATTAAATTAGCTTAATCTAGTTTATATTAGCTTATTAATAGCTTATCAGCCTTGTTGCTTCATTTCTCTTTATTGTTTTTCTTTCATAAGCCTACTGTCCCCTTTCCAAAGCTTTTTCCCAGCTTATTTTATGTTTTCAAAAATATTGTCTTTTATAAAAAGTGCTTATAATTAAGTACTTTATCAGTTTCAAAAAGCAAAAAAAAAACCCAAAATCTTATTGTTTTCACTATTCACTGCACGTTTCACGAACCCGATATCACAAATTCCATTCATCCTTCATCGGGGATAACGACCCGGGATTACAACTTGCCTTGTATTCCTTGGACATATTTATGCATTGATTTTCGCGAATCAGTGATCAACGATTCTACATTGAATTCAAGTGAATAACACAATAAGCTTTTCAAGCCTTCAAGTGTTGTAGTTAGTAGTGTTTCATCATATACTTAGTTGTACAACTTTTTATCTCATTTGTGTGTCATTGTACCTCACCATCTACTACCAACTTGGGTAGTGATCATCATACAACAACCTAGAGATTTCGGTTAGTATTTTAGGCCTTAAAATACATTAAGTGATAAGGTTGGTCTTGCCTTGTGAAAGACTCGATATCTAGCTTAGTATCGGTAAAGAAGTGAAGCGACGTTGTAAGGTTTTCTCCGCCATAAAGGAGTTTGTTCATATAGTGCTTGCAAACTCTCGAGTTGGGTACTCGGGGAGTGGAGTAGGGCGAGGAAGAGAGCTTCATGCCGAACCACTATAAACAACCGTGTCTATTGGTTTGATATTTCCTTTATATTTCCGCATTTACTTATTACTCATTGAATGTTGTGTTGATTTCATATCAAGTCATCGAATCTAAAGTTTTGTAAACAACTAAAAACGGTAAAAACTATTCAACCCCCCCCTCTAGTTTTCCACAATCGGTATCAGAGCCACGTCAACCAAGATTTTTAAAATTTATTGGATTTTAAAACTTGAATCGATCTATGGATTTTGAAAACTACAAAGAGGGTCAATCTATGCAACGACCACCACTTTTTGAAAGCGATAATTTTATATATTGGAAAAATAGATTCGAGACCTATGTGAAATCAAAAGATCTTGATCTTTGGCATGTGATTATCGTGGGTGATTTTCAACCTACCATAAGAAACGAAACCACTAACAAAGATGAAGTAGTACCTTTTGAAAAACAATTGGATGAACTTAAAAGGAAGCTTGCCAAAAATAATGAAGCTAATATATTTCTTTACAATGCTTTACCCAAGAAAGAATACGAAAGAATTTTTATGTGTAAAACGGCAAAAGAAATTTGGCAAACTTTGTTAATCACTCACCAAGGTAATAGCCAAGTCAAAGATAACAAGATTGACTTGTGCAACATATGAGAAATTCTCGATTGTCGAGGATGAATCTATTGATAGTGGATTTGCTAGGTTTAATACTATTATAACTAGTTTAAAAGCTTTTGACGAAAGTTTTTCTAGCAAAAACTATGTTCGTAAGTTTCTTAGGGCACTTCATCCAAAGTGGAGACCGAAAGTCACCGCTATTTAGGAATCTAAAGACTTGATGACGACACTTTTCACTTGATGAGCTTATTGGCAACTTGAAAGTCTATGAGTTTATCATAGAGAAAGATTTAGAAGTGATTAGAGGCAAAAGAGACAAGGTGAAGTCGATTGCCTTGAAAGCTAAGAAAGAGTCAAGTGATGAGGAAACTTCGTCATCGGATAGCGATGATGATGACGATTATGCAATGGCCGTGAAGGACTTCAAAAAGTTCTTCAAGAGAAGAGGTAAATTTGTTAGACAACCTCGAGACGAAAGGAAGTCAACAAAGAAAAGCCGAGATGACCAGAAAGGAAAAAGTGATCGGAAATGCTATAGATGTGGAGACCCGAATCATCTCATTGGTGATTGTCCAAAACCACCTAGAAGCAAGGACCAAAAGACTTTTGTCAGAGGTTATTGGAGTGATAGTGGTGAAGAGGACGAAGAAAAGACCAAGGAGGAAACGGCTCTCATGGCTCAATCATCTAAAAAGGTATGTTCCGATCTATCTTATTATAGTGATGAAGCATCTTCTATAGATGATGATACTATGCAAAAACAATATGATAAAATGTGCGAAACTAGTCTACAAATCATACTTAAAAACAAAGGTATGAAAGTAATTAGAAAACAACTAGAAAAAGAAATAGTTGAGCTTAAAGTGAAAATAAAAACACTAGAAAGAAACAAAGCCTTAGAATGTGAGTCATGTCTAGCTTTACAATTAGAGAACACAAAACTAAAGGAGTTACAATCTAAGCTTAAAAAGAAAGCGTCAAAATTTGTAAAATTTGAAAAGAGTACGCACACACTAAAGAATATAATAGCCGAAGGCAAAAATCCTAATGATAAAGTAGGATTAGTATTTAACCTAAATGAAGCATCAACAAGTGCAATCAAAGACGTAAAATTTGTAAAGGGCGGTCCTGATGTTATGGCACCCCACGGATCCACAAATTCAGTGGACAGATCCATATTATACAGATCCGTGGATCCGCTGAAGTGCAAAACTCCGACAGAGTTATTTAGTATGCGTCGTGAAGCCTTTAAACCAAAATTTGAGATTAGCTATGATAATATAGTGCAAAGTGTGTGAGGGAAAAGAAATTCCAAAACCAGACACTTCATCTAGAACCTATTTTGTTGTAGTTAGTAAGAAAACATCAAGTAACGAAAACAAACAAACACAGCCATTAAAACCTTCACTTAAGCATGGTTTAGGTTATGTTAAGAATGATTCTAGATCAACAACACCTCCACCTAGAAGAGTTGCTAATTCTCAACCTAGATCAAAAATACCTCAACCTAGGAGAAGACAAAATGTTCCGACACAACAACATTCATATCTTATGTCTTGGAACACTAGTCATCAACAACATTTCATGCCTTGGGGAGTTTATTCACCATTTGCATTCATGCAACAAACTCCTCAAATGGCTAGAATGTTTGATACTAACTTGTACGGACCCATGAGACAATGGGGACCAAACGTTTGAGTTTTTGTGTTATTAAACTAGGTATGCTTAAAGATTGATTTGGAGCCAAATGAATGGGTAAAAGATAGTGGTTGTTCCAAACACATGACGGGAAACAAAAGTGACTTCTCAACCTACAAAGCATACAACGGAGGTAACGTTACTTTTTCTAGCAACCTTAAAGGAAAAATCATTGGTAAATGTATGGTTTCTAACGACTCATTTACTATATATAAATGATGTGGTACACGTTGATAACTTAGCTTTTAACTTGCTTAGCCTAGGACAAATATGTGATACTAAGTGCAAAGTTGTTTTCTCGGAGCATAAGAGTGAAATCATTAAGGATGGTATAATCATAGGTGAAAGAACTAAGAAAAATGGGTTATATGTGATGAAACTAGGAAATAGGCCTACAGATCAAATTTGCCTAGCCTCAATGGATAATAGTTCAACCTTATGGCATAGGAGATTAGGACATGCAAACATGTGTTTGATTCAATCACTTGCGTCTAAGGAATTAGTTAGAAACCTTCCCAAACTTAAGTATGACCAACACTTTTGCGATGCTTGTAAAATCGGCAACAAACTCATGCTAGCCATAAGGCTAAAAATATGGTTTCTACTAATAGGTGTCTAGAACTCATGCACATGGACTTGTTTGGTCCATCGACTCGAAGTTATGGAGGAAACTTCTACACTTTAGTAATAGTGGATGACTACTCAAGATATACATGGACAAGATTTTTGAGAACTAAAAATGAAGCTTTTGAACAATTTGAAATCTTATGTAAGAAAATTCAAAATCAACAAGGTTGTTCAATCATTTCTATAAGAACGGATCATGGAAGAGAATTTGATAATGAGGTGCAATTTGGAGCTTATTGTGATGCACATGGGATAAGTCACAATTTCTCGGCTCCAAGAACTCCTCAATCAAATGGTAGTAGAAAGGAAAAACCGAACTTCACAAGAAATGAGAAGAACCTTATTGAATGAGCAATCAATACCTCAAAAGTTTTGGTGTAATGCCGTGGATAGCTCAACATACATTTTGAATAGGATTCTTGTTAGACCATTCCTAGGTAAAACACCATATGAACTATATAGCGGTAAGAAACCCACACTAGAATACTTCAAGGTGTTTGGAAGCAAGTGCTTCATTCTCAACACTAAAGACTACCTTACCAAGTTCGACCCAAAGTCTTACGAAGGTATATTTCTAGGATATTCAAAAAATAGTATGACTTACATAGTCCTAAATAAGGATACTATGAAAGTCGAAGAATCATTGAACGTTACGTTTGATGAATCTCCTCCCCCACCTAAAACATCACCCTTGGTGGATGATGATTTAGATGAAGAATCTACTATTAAGAAGAAAACCAACTTAGACCTAGAAAACCAAGTCGAACAAGACAAAGACGATGAGAATGAACCCTTGGAAGAAAAAACCATAGTGAACATTAGAGAATCTAAAAATCATCCTCTAGATCATGTAATAGGTAGACTAAACAAACGAACCCTTAGGTCTCAAGCACAAAACAAGAGTAACTTCTTTTGTTTCATTTCAACCGTTGAACCTAAGAGTGTTGACGAAGCATTAAAGGATGAAAGTTGGATAGTGGCAATGCAAGAGGAACTTAACCAATTCATTGCTAACGAAGTTTGGGAGTTAGTACCTTCACCTAAGAATGTGACTATCATAGGAACTAAGTGGGTGTTTAGAAATAAGCTTGACGAAAACGGTATAGTATCTAGAAATAAGGCAAGATTAGTAGCGCATAGATATAGTCAACAAGAGGGAATATATATTATGATGAAACTTATGCTCCTATTGCTAGATAAGAATCTATTCGTATATTACTTGCTTATGCATGTGCCTTAGACTTTAAGTTATACCAAATGGACGTGAAGAGTGCATTCTTGAGTGGTTTTATCAATGAAGAGGTATACGTAGCACAACCTCCG
Source organism: Artemisia tridentata subsp. tridentata (assembly GCA_021014915.2). NCBI lineage: Eukaryota > Viridiplantae > Streptophyta > Magnoliopsida > Asterales > Asteraceae > Artemisia > Artemisia tridentata. The sequence goes on from CP139509.1 coordinate 307,859,037, forward strand.
GGATTCATTGATTTCGAAAAATCAAATCATGTTTACAAGCTCAAGAAAGCCATATATGGTCTTAAGCAAGCCCCTAAAGCTTGGTATGATAGACTCAAGGAATTTTTGATTGAACATGAGTATATCATGGGGATGGTAGACAACACACTCTTCACCAAGAAAAGAAATTCACACCTCATCATTATACAAATATATGTCGACGACATTATATTTGGTTCAACTTGTCAAGAACTATGCGATGATTTCTTTAAGATCATGCATAATGAGTTTGAAATGAGTATGATGGGTGAGTTGAATTTCTTCTTAGGATTACAAATAAAACAGATGGAGGATGGTATCTTCTTTAATCAATCTAAATATATTAAAGTAATACTTAAGAAATTTGGCATAGAAGATTGTAAACCAATCAAAACTCCTATGTCTACTGAAATCAAGCTAACCAAAGACAAGGATGAAGAAACCGTGGATAGCACTAAATATAGGGGTATGATCGGTAGTTTACTTTACCTAATGGATAGTAGACCCGACATTATGTTTAGTATTTGTTTTTATGCTCGATTTCAAGAGGATCCCAAAATATCCCACCTAGAAGACGTCAAACGTATCGTTAGATATATTAAGGGAACAATACACTTAGGATTATGGTATCCGAAAGATACGGGTGTTGAAACGATCGTCTACGCCGATTTCGATCATGCGGGAGATTACGTAGATAGAAAAAGCAGTAATGGCATTTGTAAGTTCCTTGGATGTTGTTTGACATCATGGTTCTCTAAGAAACAAACCGCCCTTGCTATCTCCACAACCAAAGCCGAGTATGTGTCCGCGGGCAAGGCGTGCCAGCAAGCACTATGGATGAAACAAGCTCTAATCGACTACGACATACGACTTAACTACATCACCATAATGTGCGACAACAAAGGCGCCATAGATTTAAGTAAAAACCCCATACAACACTCTAGGGCTAAACACATAGAAATCCGTCATCATTTCCTACGCGACAACGTTCAAAAAGGAAATATTTCTATCGAGAAAGTTTCCTCGGAACACAACATCACCGACATTCTAACGAAACCACTCAAGCGTGAACCTTTTAACTTCTTTCGCTTAGGTCTAGGAATGATGGAACATGTTCTATAAATCCAAATCGCATTAGGATTGACGTATTGTGATTTTTCATCCGAAAAGTCATATACAACTCATCGTTGAAGTTCAACGAGGAAACGTTATAACCTAAAAATTCATCACAAGACTCCTTACAACATATCTAAGAGTCTCATGATAAGTCTTAGTCAAAATCTAGGATCCAAATCTCACAAAATGAGTTCTGTCACATTTTGTTACTTCCATGGATCCGCGGATCCACAAAATACGGATCCGTCCGTCAAAATTGTAGATCCGCAGGTCTGATCTCTACATAAAACCACCATTCATGAAACATAGTCTCATAATACCAAACTAACCATAACCACGATCCACTCACACAAATCAACTTCTTTATCAAAATTAAGAGCTTTTGGTCGTCAAATTAAGTAAATTTCATCAATCTGAACAACTACTGTAAGTAATTACTACTTCATTATCCTTAATCTGAGTCTAGGAATCTAATTTTATGCATCAAAACCTAATTTAAGAGATTTACTCTATAATTTGTTATAATTCTTAAATCACTAGTTAATTAGACTAGATTAGTATAATTTATAGCTATTATGCTTTCCCAATCATCAATTATTCATAAACCTAATTTACATTGTAAGAAATTGATTTTTAGAAAACCCTCAAATTGCTTTTCATAAAATCTTCTCACGATTAGGAAAATCATGGAATCATTTTCATTGCATTGTTAATACAAACTAAAAACGGTTTCACTCATGCACGATGATCTCTTTTGGGTAAAGGGGAGTAATCCTGCACCCTGGTAAGTAGATTAACCAAAAAAAACGTTTAAGTACAAATGGAATATGGCTGAAGCACCATATTAACCTCAAGCTAAGAAGCTTGATAACCACCTAACTCTAGTGCTTAAGACATGCCAAAAGCACTTACAAAACTAGAAACAAAAAATGCATCTAGAAAAAGAACTGAAAATTAGCTAGCAAGCGGAAAACGTGCGAGATGAACTTGCCCCTGTATTAGAATCAAAAAGATTGGCCGATTCATCAAACACATTTTCCACTTGTTCTTCACCATCTTCATCATCCATCACCAATGCAGAATACGGATTAGATGTAGAAACATTAACTTCCTTAGAAGCATTACCAGTAGACTTCGACTGAGACGACGATGTAGATGCATTACCCATAGTAGTAGCTCCCTTCTTAGGTTCACTAGTAGCTGCCTTAGGAACAAATTTGAACTGTTTAACCGAAGTACCAACAGATTGATTCCCATTAGTAGCCTTTGCTTTACCCTTCTTCTTTTTTTTCTTACCCACCTTTTGAAAACCATCAGTATCCAACTCCACAGTAGGAGTAGCAACATGAGAAGTAGAAACAATAAAAGGGCTAACCACCTGTGTAGGAGGCCTCATCACCTGTTTAGGACATTGATCATGAGTATGACCAAATATTTTGCATAAATTACACCTGGGGGGCCTCCATTCATATTCAACACGTATACTCTCTTTAATAAAACCCTCCCCCGTAAGAGAAGGGAACCCAATAGTCACAACATCCAGAAGGTCAGAATCAGAGTTAACCTCAATAAGACATCTAGCAAAACTACTCCTACCCCACGAATCCTTGCACATAGAGGTAGTATATGATCAAGCATGACAAGCTTACCAATGAAACTAGCAATCAAACAAATACCCTCCTCTTCAAAGACTTGAAGAGGAACATCATGCAGTTTAACCCAAATCAGAATGCTAGTTAACTCTTCCTCACGCAAACAAGTATCCAAAGACCATTTCTTGAGAATTATTGGAGATTTGTGTATCATCCAGGGGCCTCCTTCCAAGACAGCTTCTAAACCAACCAATGAATCAAATTTAAAGAAAAAGAATCCTTTAGAATTCATCATAATTCTTTTAAGTCATGTTTCGCCCAGTTACTTCTAGCATAGTATTCAACGACAGGAAACGCCGTTCTTTTTCCAATAAAGTAGCCATATAAAGTATGTTCTAATCGAGAACTAACCTTTTCAACCACGTTACGAGGAATAGAAATGTTAACTCCTTGAATGACAGGATCCACAATAGTAGACTCATGATACTGTTTCTTGAGATCTTCATATAGGGCATCCATAGCAGCCAATATTCTATTTTGAACATCCTTTTCCAAAACAGCCCAAATTGGATATTTGCCATCAACAATATTCTTAGTGAATGCATCAATATCCTCGAGAGTTGTAACGGATGCACCAAATAAAGCTTTAATGTATTTTAACACATTACCATCAGTAGGACTTGCTGTCCCAACAGTTTGAACACCAGTAGCAACACCCTCAGTCATGGAATCATCATGAGCCGACTCCATGTTATTCTGATCAGAACTAGGGTAATCGAATACCCTTGGTGCTTTGTTTAGAAGAGATACATCAGTGTCCCCCTCCATGTTACTAGCCAACGTTGATGTCTCCTTGCTAGAAACAGAATTAGGGTTTGGAAAACCCTTCATAGCTTTCTTGGACAGCGAGACACCAGCGTTTCCTTCCACTTTCTTTAAACGATCATTCCGTTCATGTACCTTAGCAGCAACTGAGCGTAGAAGCTCAGCATTCAACTCTCCCATATAGTCCATATCTTAATCAACAGTCCAAAAACCAAATTCGCATAGAAAGACCAGTAGATAAGTCGCAACCAAGAAGAAACGCCTAACCTCAAAACAGAACGAGTAAAACCCTAGATAAACTAGGGTTTATAAGCTTGAACGAACAGCAAATCAACCCATAAGCAACAATCGATCAATGATAATGGAGTTTATGGTCGATTCAAAGATTAAATATTGGAATAAACCGACTATAAAGAAACCCTAAGTAGCGAGAAGAGACCAAACGAAACCCTAAAAAACCCTTATCGATCGTAATGATTAAACCAGAAACAATCTATGAATCAGGAGAGATCATATACAAGATATAATACAGACTTAATTCAAGATTATAATGGAAAAGAATTAGGATCGAACAGGATCAGGAACGATTAGGGTTTGTGGAGTTTGTCGCCAAAATCGCCAGACCTAGGAAGGGAGAGACCCACAGTTAAAAAAAAAGTTCTCATGCACGATGATCTCACAAATGTCGTAGAATGTACATAATCAATATGTATGTTCGCCACATTCAAGTGAGCAATATCAAACCTAGAAGATGAACTTTTGATTATCTCAAAACCCATTTAACTAAAGTTTACTTTCAAAATTCGAGTCGAGATAATTGTATCTTCACATTGTTTTCATATAGGCACACACTAGACTTGAATTGTGCGTCAAAATATCTATATACTTATTTTGAATTATATTTTAGGTATCAATCATGTCTCATGAGTATGACTTTGATCACAAATGTACCAACAACTATATTCCCCACACTTCTCGCGAACCAACAACTCCCGGTAGTCAAATTCGTGTGTTTACCAATCTTGAAACACGCTGTTTTCATGATGGAAGAATCGTAGATGTCTCATTCCTTAATCAAGAACACATCTTCACCCCGTTTCACACCATAGGATTTGATCCTTTGCTCACTATACATGAGCATATTTGTCCTAGGTTTGTACTAGAGTTCTTCCGTCAAGTAGAGCTTGTGCGAAACGAAGATCAATCTTTCTCTCTTTGGTTTTGGATACAAAATCATAAGTTTGTCATGACTCTTCAACAGTTTGCTCAAATCCTTAGGATTCCAAATTATGGTCAATGTGCCTATACGGAAGATTGGTCATTAGAGTCTCTTTTCAACTATCAAGAAGAAAATAGTCCATATTGTTCTTACATACCCTCTCCATAAGAAATAATTTATTTTGTGCGAACTCCACAACGCAAACACTATCTTGATCAAGACAAAATCCTTTTAAAAGAAATTCGTGCTGAATATCGTCCTTGGGCAATTATTTTAAGAGAAAATGTTCTTAGTCTCAAAGGAGATCGTGAAATTCTACCCGCATGTGTTGCTCACATGTTATACTATCTTCTAACTGAACAACACTATAATCTTGCTTACTTCTTTGCAAAGAGGATTACTAACCGAATAATTATAACCCTAAAAGCGATTCTCTCTCATGGCGAAAAAAAAAGCGACGATTCACTTGCTAACTACGATCGATATTTTCCAATTGTTTAATCCTCCTCCATGCATCATGGGTCGGTGGATTTAATGGTTGGGTTTTCTCGGTTGCAATTTTTTTCGCTTTTTCTTGCATGTAATCTGATCCCACTTGGTGTGGTTATATAATATAACTGACAAGTTTTATTATTTAATCAATTTTCATATGAATTACATGCAAGTTTTTTTGGTTTTGATATTGTCGCTTAATGTTCATATATTAATTGTTGTATGGGACATGGGTTTTTGAGAGAGATGTAAGTTAAGTTTGAGGGAACCTTGTTCAAAAACCCTACTTTCACAAGATCTGTACGTTATGATCTATTTTTTAATCGAGTGATCGTTATGATGTTAGGGTTTTTAACCCTAGCTTGTCGCTGGTCTATGCATACTAATGTATAACAGATCTGGTTTATTTAGACCTGGTGTTCTTATTGGACCTGCTGTTATTGTTGGGGAAGTTAGGGTTTTTAGGAACCCTATATGGTGGTGTTTCTACTACTGGGTCCTTGCGGTGCTTCTGCTTCTACTGACCTGGTGGTGTTCGTGTTTGTATCACGTTTTATTACACCTTTTCTGGTGGGCGTGATTGGTTGTTGGATTGTAAGTCGATCCTATTGGGATGTTAGGGATTATTAAATCCTTGTATCTGATAGAGGTCGCTGGATGTTAGGGTTGGAATACCCTGTTCTCGTCATCACCATGAATCTTAATGCTGCTGGTTTCGATTCGATTATAGATTGGATGCGTGATGTGTTGTTTATTGGACGTTAGGGTTTTCTTAAATCCTATTATCTCATGCGTTCTAATTGCATTGTGTTACATGAATATTTGGGCAATATACGTAATATTGCAGTTGCAGTGGATCGTATTCTTTGTTGCTGTTGCTTGGTAAGTTAGGGATTAATACCCTATTATTCGTCTATGACTTTAGTTATACATTGTGTCACATTCTTAGCTAGAGCTTTCAAGGAATTCTCTAGCACATGCGGTATGGGTTTAGAGTCATAGTGTTGGTACGTTGTAGTCCCTTGGTGAAGATGGTGCTGTTGTGGTTATTTTTACCATCGATGAGGCTGCTTCGTGGTTGGCATCAACTGTCGTGTTCAGGTGCTTATGGAAGTGGAAGTTGGTGTAGCACTCGTGGGTCAAGCAATAAAGATCATTGATGACAGAGTCGCTCACTATGGATGTGGTTCTATGAATATTGTTTTTACATTTAGATTGTAATTTAAATGTAATTGGTTTTTCTGCGTTTACCATTTGTGGTTGTTCTGCGTTTAGCAGTAGATTTGCTTAGTTACATTTGTAGTGTCAAACGCCTATGTAACGGGCTGAGGGCATGGGATTCACCCATGTCAATTGTACTTCATAGTTTTTGGCGTAATATATTTACCAGGGTTTAAACCCTTTTACCCAAAAAAAAAAGAGGATTACTAACCATAAGGGTCACAAAAATAAACTAATTCCTTATGGAATGTTCCTAACTCGTCTTTATCGTCACATCATGCACTTTAACCCACATCTCCGTAGTCCTCTCTACTCCATGTTCACAAAAGTAATGGAACCATTAAACGAAGCCTACATTTCAGCATATGAGATTTCGGAGTCAGCCTCGGTCTTTCACCCATTTGATGACCCGTCCATACATGCATCGACTTCTCACTTAAAGGGGCTTTTGCATATATATTCTTCCGAAAATGCATAATTGCATATATATCCAAAGCATGCATAAAAACCATTGTACTTTATGCATAAAAAACTTGTACAAAGGATATATATGCAATTATTCACTTTGGGAGGGATATATATGCAATTCTGACCTCACTTAAATGAAGAAAATTAAATCCTTAAGGCTTGCTACTAGGATCAAGGCTTGATATTAGCAACAATGTGTCTCTATTTATGTGGTAAACTATTTATTAGGATTACGTGTCTTTATGTCTTATCTGGTTTCTTGACATTAGGATTATGTGCTGTGATCATTGATATTTTTCAAACTTTATCATGCTTAATCATTTCTATTTTCTTATTGCTTGATATTATTTGCTTTTGAGATCACCAATAGCATTAGAATACACTTAGGAAAATTAGGATTGAAGTTTTGGACTATCCCAAACTGCACAGCAGTGCTGTCAAAATTTTTGACTTTGGCGGATCTACGGATCCACAAAATGTGGATCCGTCCGTATAAATACGAATCCGCCAACGGTCAAAAGTGAAACCCTTATTTTTCAAACGGATAGATCTGCGGATCCATAATTTGCAGATCCACCCGTATAAAAAGAAGATCCGTCACTTTTCCAGATTTCAAATTTTCTATTTTAACTTTTAGTACATTCCCACAATTTTCCATAAATCCTTCATAGATATAACTATAGGATAAAACACTAAACCCATATAATCCAAAAACCTTAAGATAATCCATTTCACCTCATTTCCCTTAAATCCAACCCTTCCATTCCATGTTTCTTGCACATATGCAAGGTCTAGTTCTTCTTCTCCATTTCTCATCACCACCATAACTTGCTCAAGGCTGCATCCAAGAGTACCTTATCAAGAACCACCTCAAACACCACTCAATGTTGGAGCACTCAAGACACCTTCTACCAACAATTTGCCAACCTTTGAGCCTACCAAAGACCTCACTCAACCTCCAAATCCATACCTTGAGGACAAAGAAAATGTCCCACCGAGACCTTCACATCCTCCACCACAACCATCACCATCACTTGTCACAGGTAGAAACCTTCTACCCTCCTTTAACAACACACAAGACTTCCCACCGGGATTTTTGAAGTAGTTGAATCCACCACCTCATGAACCTTCCTACCCTCCATCACCAAGAGGTCCATTCAACCTCCAAAACTACACCTACCAAAGATAACTACATGACTATCATTGCATGTGTTGTCACCACAACCGTGAGCACATCGCCACTCTTACGGAAAGAGTCAACGTGATGTTTGCTTATATCTAACACCACCTCCAAGCTCCACCTGCATTCCCACCAACCTAAGTGTCGGCTTATTGTCAAGCCACAGTAGGTCTTAGGATCTTATTATTTTTCTTTCTTGGTTAGTTTTGTAACTTTTTAGGATGTATGACCTAAGAGTCAAATTTTACCTTGTTTTCTTATAATAAAACGAGGTTACTTAGTTGGTGTGTTCTTATGCTTTGCGGTGATCTCAATTGTTGCTTGCTATTTGTGGTTGTGAATTGTGATTGCTTATGGTTGTGATAAACTTGTATGTTAACTTTGTTTTGTAGCACGACTCCATAGCTCGATTCTTTGGTGCCCCGAGCAAGGGTGAGTATACGCCGAGGGGGAGCATTTGAATGGCTTCTTAGCTTCCGCCACGCCATTCTATACTTTTTGTTTCGGCAAAAAGGGGGAGAAATGTGTAAACCCACACTTAAAACCTTGTGTATGTAAACTTTTACTAAAGAAGAGTTTATGTTAATACAAATATTGCATAAAAACGTTATTTATATTTTACGGACTCTTAAGGTTTTGATAATGGCAATTATAAATTCATACGAAGTAAACGTTTACGTAATCAAGTTATAAGTTGTAAGTTTACATTCCGACGTATATCACTTCAGGTATGAATAATGTGATTATACCTAACGTCGAATGATCAAAGAGGCCAGACAATAAATGTTTTCAAAACACACTTGAAACACATCTTATACACATTTTAATAAAATAGTTATACATAATATTATAAATAAGTAAATTAACTAGACATTTTACTTACTTATTTTATTAAATGAAAAATAAATTAAAAACTCCTTAATGCCCAAGTAATTCAAGAAGGGCAGATTTTTTATTAGTTTTGGTACAATGCAACCTATAGTTCATAAGATAAAAGGTTGTCCAAAATACGCGCCACGAATCTGTATTTTATACTGGCGGATCCGCAAAATATGGATCCGCGGATCCGTCGGTAGCCGTTATTTGGGCAAAATGTAGTAGTATAAAAAGGACTTTAGTCTACCTTTTCCAACTAATGAAACACAACTATTCTAAGCCTACTACTACCATTTCCCTCATCTTAAAACATCATAATAACACTTTTTTATCATTCCACTTGACCTATAACACATTTAAAGTGATCCAACGATTCTACTTTGAATTCAAGTGAAGAACACAAGAAGCTTTCCAAAGAACACAAGAAGCTTTCCAAGCCTAAGTATTGTAGTTAGTAGTGTTTTATAATATACTTAGTTGTATAACTTAGTATATCATTTGTGTGTCATTGTACCTCACCATCTACTACCAACTTGGGTAGTAATCATCATACAAAAACCTAGAGAGTTCGGTTAGTATTTTAGGCCTTAAAATACATTGAGTGATAAGGTTGGTCTTGCCTTGTGAAAGAAACGATATCTAGCTTAGTATCGGTAAAGAAGTGAAGCGACGTTGTAAGGTATTCTCCGCCACAAAGGAGCTTGTTGATATAGTGCTTGCAAACTCTCGAGTTGGGTACTTGGGGAGTGGAGTAGGGCGAGGAAGAGAGCTTCGTGCCGAACCACTATAAATAACTGTGTCTATTTGTTGGATCTTTCCTTTATATTTCCGCATTTACTTATTACTCATTGTTTACAGCTTTTGTAAGGATTTCTAGTTTTCTACATATATTTTTCCTATTTTTCTCATTTACTTTAACATCTTGAAGTAAGACTTGCGAAGGTGTGATGTATAAAAAATTGAAAAAAAAAAGAAGTGAAAAAAAGGAGGGAAAAAAAAGAAAAAAAAATGAATAAGTCATCACAAATATAAGGTGACAATTATAGCCAATGTGCTATATATTATTATGAAGATAAAGGAAGATGAAGTAAGTTTGAGATATCGATTAGCCAATGTGCTAAGACGTGATATATATACATGGTGATCGATATGTGAAGAAAAGAAGATTGTAACTATAATCATTCACGGGTTTGTGGTTTGTTCGTAACTAGCAACAATGGGACTTAGACTTGACTTTATTTTTCTTTTAAAACCAATTTCATAAATATTACCATGCCTTATCCTTACCTTTACCAAATTACTTTATTTGTTGTTAGCTTTCGAGCATCCGGATATTGTAATGATTTTGTGAGAATATCAAGTGCATGAACACTGTAGTGACCATCCGAGTTTTTGAGGAATCGAATAACGCGCCAGCGATCTAAGGTTTACTACCTTGGTGACCATCCATTTTTTGAGTAAATCAAGAATTCGCGCTAGCGATCTATTGTGTTTTTGTATTTGATGTTTGAACATAATCCCGGTGAAACCCTTTAGCCTAACATTATAACCCAATAAAAGACATCTTTAGATGTTTACACTTGGTGCTTACACAACGACGGTGTAGTTTTGTTTCTTGTACAAGCCTATGGTAATAAAAGGATCATGACTGAGCAATGAGTGTGATTTATCTTATATATACTCCACCACAAATAAATGAGTGTTGAGTGAATTATACTTGATTCCTTTTTCGTGAGGTGTTTAGAAATGTTAATCAAGCAAGAAAATCATGGGGTATTGCCAAACATCTCGGTTTTTCATTAAAAGCTTAAAACGATGAATCGTATCTAGTACTTTTACTCGGTATATTTGCATCACATTTTTCTAATCATTCTTGTGCATCATGTGGATTTATTTTTTTTAATTCTAGATTTGCTTGAGGGTAAGAAAAGTTTAAGTGTGGGGGATTTGATAACGCTCAAATTGTACATGTTTTTAGGAGCGTTATCGTGGATTTTATGCATGTATTTTGGTTACTTTTATGAACTTATAGTACTTAATGAAGTATATTTTCTATTTTAGGTTCATGGAAGCTCACAAGAAGGGAAACGAGGAAAAAGTGAAGAAAACAAGCTAAAATGAAGAATTATTGGAAGTCTCGTTGTTCCCGACACACCTTTACCATTTTGGCCATAAGTTGAGCATACAACTTTGATTTAGTTGATTGAAGCGGCCACGGAAAGCCAAGAGAAAGATCTACAACTTTGAAGTTTATCATTTTCTACCAAAATGAACCATCCGGCCGGTATGAGCCCGCATCCGATTCGGATGGAGCCAACTTTTCAGCCAAAATCATCGAACCAATCAACATGGCTATGTAGCCGATCGGATGGACCAAACTGACCTCCCCAAGTTATTTTTAATGCATAATTAAGTGCCATTAAGCCTCAAGTCCGATCATATGGCCCTAATAACTCCTAAACTTGCTACTTTATGACACTTAGTGTCCAAGTTTGATACTTAGAGGCTAAGGGTTGATTCTACTATATATAGGAGTGCTTAGGCTTGGTTTTCATTGTGAAATTCTACCCTCCACCCTCAAAGACGAATTTTCACCAACCTATCTCTCCCAAAAGACCACAAACTTCTGCCAAATTCATGTAGTGTGCTCAAGGGCTGTTGAAGGCGTTTGGATATAATTTTCTGACTTAGTGGAACTATTGTAGTCAATTGGAGGCTTGAAGGTTGCTATAATCCTTCACCCTTACCTATTGTAATCTTACTTTGGGTACATTTTTGTTACTTTTATGATGTTGAATTCTATCATTCATGTTGAACTTTGGTTAACGATTAATCTTGACATGAAGTAGTTTTGTTTACTTGTTTGATTCATATGATAACTTGTGATAAATGGATGTTTGGATATTTGTAGTGTTTGTTTGGATTATGATGATAACATCATATTTAGTTAAATTGGAACTTGTCTTGTTTATTGTTTTGATTAATCATTGTTGAGTCTATATGTCGAAAGGATTCTCAATAGTTGTTGATTTCAATTCATTAGTCGACGAATGTTTTGGTCTTGTACTTTATGATGATTGTATGAGAAACTTAATAAACATAACAAGTAAAGGTTTAATTTAGATTATAGGTCGAAAAACATCTTTTGAATATGGGTTCTAATCATCTTTTAAGTAAATGGAACTTCACGAATTAATAACATCAAAGTATTTAGTTCGAAAGGATCCTTTGTTGTTGTTGGTTTAGGCATAAGACTCATGACATGACTATTTAATTGAGGCTTATGCATATTTTATTTATAAAACACTAAACTATTATTATTGGGTCTATAGGTCTTAAGGATTAATATGGTTTCCAAACTAAACATCCTAATATCCATCTAATCATTTGTCCAAACATGTATGTTCTTTGTGTGATTGTTCTTATATTGCTTTTCTTGTTGGTTTGATCCGTGACAATCATAACCATCAACTTGTTAGTTGCTTAAACAAACAAACAACACTTGCGTGCAACCAAGTCTCTTGGGACGACCTTGACTTACCAACCCCTAACTACACATGACTAGGGTATACTTGCCCAAATGTGTTCCTAGTTAACCGGTAATTCTTGTTTATAAATTTAATGCTTGGTGGAAGCACATCAAATTTTTGGCGCCATTGCTGGGGATTTGGCTTTGCATTCTCTTGTTTGTTTGCTTGTTGATCTTGCGTATTTCTTTGATTGTTTGTTTTAATTGAGTTCTTGATTGAATTGCTTGTTTCGTTCTTATGATCCGGCACCGTCACCATCAAGTTTTTGGCGCCGCTGCCGGGGATTTGTGTTTGTATTTTTGTGTTTGTTTGTTTGTCGAATTGATTGCTTATTTGCTCATTTCTTCAAATTCTATATTGTTCTTGCTCTTGAATAATTGTTCCTTTGCTCTTGTTTGACTTCTCCTGCTTGCTTTCTTTTTTGCTTGAAAGCTTGTCTTTCATTTTCTTTAAAAAAAATAAAAAAAAAAAAAAAATAAAAAAAAAATCTCTCATTTTCTCATAATTGCTTCATTTCAATGTGTTCTAAAAATACTCATTTCAATGTTTGCTTCCTAAATGTGCTCGAAAGTGTTTGCGAAACAAACCACCAAAACTGACCAAATCATTCCAACCGATCAGTCACCACCCTTAACCGATTCGGTTGGAGACTTCTGACCCATTTTTTTTAGTTTGCGTTTTTCTTGTTTCGTGAGTTTTATGTTTTATCTGTGATCTCTTGCGTGTTTTTGCATTTCTTTTTTGTTCGTGTTATTTTTGTTTTGATTAGTTTCATATTAATTTTAAATAAGACTATCTTGTTTTAGATTGTCTTGTTTTGATTTGTGTTACGCGACTAATTATGTTTGCTTGCGTTTATGTGCTTGTCATTTTCTGTGATCGTGATTTCATTTGTTTATGCTTTTATTTTTGTTTTTAGTGTCATTTTATGTTCTTGATGTTCTTCTAGTTAATATGTATTTATGTGTTTTATTTACTTGTGTTTATTTTTGTGTTTGTTACGTTATATGTTCTTGTTTTATTAATAAAAGTTTATAAGTAAAACTTGTTTTCATTAAAAAAAAAAATAAAAAATGGTCACCAGAGTGCCAACCGAATCGAATGGAATCCATGCCGATCGGTTGGAGCTTTCGGTAAAAAAATTTAATTTTGTTAATTTTCAGCCGATCGCCAAAGCCCCGTAGCTGATCCGGTTGGATGTTTTTGCCCAAAGGAAACCAGCCCAACCGATCGGCTGGACCAATCGGTAAAATAAAAAAAAAATGTTATTTTTCGTATTTTGTTTTTATGTGTTTTTGTTTAGATCTAATATGTTTTAGTGTCCTCTGGAATCATTCCTAAGATATTTGAGCATTATTATTATTATTTATTAAACGTGATTTTTCCATTTTTAAGTTTTTTTACCTTTTAGTACACGTTGTAAATAAATAAGTACGTGTTTTTAAAAAATAAAATGTTTTGAACTTTGTGGGTATGTTCACTGGAAACCCTCACGAGACTTCACTCGTCCACTAGGGCCACCGAGGGGTTTAAAAGGCTTGTTGCACACGCTAAATGCAACCATGATGCCTACGAAAGTGAGTTTTAATATTTTACGCGTTTTTGTAGTTAAGTTTATTTTTGTAGATTTAATAAGCTCTTGGAAGATGGATTGGATGGATTGTGGTATTGCAATCTTGATTGGACATATTTTGTGGAAGAGAAATCAATTGATCTCACACGCTTGGCCCGTGAAGTTTCGTTTCTCTAGACTTTTCTTATTCTATTTTTCCCTATTTTACATGCTTTGAAGTTTATTTTTCACAATGGGTATAATGCGTAACTTAAGTGTGGGGGAAGTAAATAGAAAAAACGAAACTAATTTTCAAATTTATAATTTTTGGGCCAATTTAAAATTTTGTATACTTTATGATCTAGTTGTTTTCACGCATATAGGATAATATAATAGAATAACTGGATCATCCCACTGGTGAAATTTGTAATTTTGAAAAATTTGAGATGTGTCCCGATTAATATTGCCATCCATTCTGGGATCGATAAAATTTGCTAGCGCATTTATAGCCCTTTCCACTTAATATGTGAGAATTTGAGCCTGTTTCGTATATAGCATACATCTTTTATGCTTGAATCTTTTGCTATGAGTGTGCCGGTGATTTTATTTATTCTAGAACTTGTACTTGTAAATCATTACCAGACCGCAGTAAGATCGCATTCGTGTGATATAAGTGTATTCGTGTGATAAAGAGGCACCTTAGGAATAAAACTAAATGGCCTTCCGTTTATATCTAATGATCTTAGCTAGCTACACTGGCTAGTTAACCACCCATACGGACCCATTTGTAGCGCTCATCTTTAGCGCTAGATACCCTTAGTTCACCCTCCGGGCCAATCTTTTCGTTTTTGTTACATCCAGAAAAATACAAAAATATTTTACACTTTAAACCTTAGCCTTACCCCTTGTCAAAGTCTAAATGGTGGGTTGCTAGTTGCTTGGTATGTTGGATTGTTTTTGATGTTTTTGATGATTATTAGCTAGCCACACTTTGTGATTCGTGAGTGCCATTCCGACAAAGATGAAGGTGCGCAACTTCGTGTTTTGTATTTTTTGTGGTGTATGCTTATACGAAGTGTGGGGGAGATGTGCTGTATAAAAAATTGAAAAAAAAAGAAGTGAAGAAAAGGAGGAAATAAATAAAAAAAAAAAAAAAAAAAAAAAGAAGAGAGAAGTCATCACAACTATAAGGTGACAATTATAGCAAATGTGCTATATATTATTATGAAGATAAAGGAAGATGAAGTATGTTTGAGATATCGATTAGCCAATGTGCTAAGACTTGATATATATATATATATACGGTGATCGATATGTGAAGAAAATGGTTTCTTCGTAACTAGCAACAATGGGACTTAGACTTGACTTTATTTTTCTTTTAAAACCAATTTCATAAATATTCCCATGCCTTATCCTTACCCTTACCAAATTACTTTATTCGTTGTTAGCTTTCGAGCATCCGGATATTGTAATGGTTTTGTGTGAATATCAAGTGCATGAATATTGTAGTGACCATCCGAGTTTTTGAGGAATCGAATAACGCGCCAGCGATTTGAGGTTTACTACCTTAGTGACCATCCATTTTTTGAGTAAATTAAGAATTCGCGCTAGCGATCTATTATGTTTTTGTATGAAATGTTTGAACATAATCTCGGTGAAACCCTTTAGCCTAACATTATAACCCAATAAAAGACCTCTTTAGACGTTTACACTTGGTGCTTACACCACGACGGTGTAGTTTTGTTTCTTATACAAGCCTATGGTAATAAACGGATCATGACTGAGCAATGAGTGTTGAGTGAATTATACTTGAATTCTTTTTCATGAGGTGTTTAGAAATGTTAATCAAGCAAGAAAATTATTGGGCATTGTCAAACATCTCGGTTTTTCGTTAAAAGCTTAAAACGATGAATCGTATCTAGTACTTGTACTCGGTAGATTTGCATCACATTTTTCTAATCTTTCTTGTGCACCATGTGGATTTATTTTCTTTAATTCTAAATTTGCTTGAGGGCAAGCAAAGTTTAAATGTATGGGATTTGATAACGCTCAAATTGTACATGTTTTTAGGAGCGTTATCGTGGATTTTATGCATATATTTTGGTTACTTTTATGAACTTATGATACTTAATGAAGTATATTTTCTATTTTAGGTTCATGGAAGCTCACAAGAAGGGAAACGAGGAAAAAGAGAAGAAAACAAGCTAAAACGAAGAAATATTGGAAGTCTCATTGTTCCCGACACACCTTTACCATTTTGGCCATAAGTTGAGCATACGAACTCCGATTTAGTAGATTCAAGTGGCCACGGAAATCCAAGAGAAAGATCTACAACTTTGAAGTTTATCATTTTCTGCCAAAATTGTCCATCCGATCGGTATGAGCCCCCATCCGATTCGGATGGAGCCAACTTTTCAGCCAAAATCATCCAACCGATCGGCATGGCTCCATAGTCGATCGGATGGACCAAACTGACCTCCCCCAAGTTATTTTTAATGCATAATTAAGTGCCATTAAGCCTCAAGTCCGGTCATATGGCCCTAATAATTCCTAAACCTGCTACTTTAGGACACTTAGTGCCCAAGTTTCATACTTAGAGGCTAAGGGTTGATTTCTACTATATATAGGAGTGCTTAGGCTTGTTTTTCATTGTGAAATTCTACCCTACACCCTCAAGGACGAATTTTCACCAACCTATCTCTCCCAAAAGACCACAAATTTCTGCCAAATTCGTGTAGTGTGCTCAAGGGCTGTTGAAGGCGTTTGGATATAATTTTCCGGCTTGGTAGAACTATCGTAGTTAATTGGAGGCTTGAAGGTTGCTATAATCCTTCACCCTTACCTATTGTAATCTTACTTTGGGTACATTTTTGTTACTTTTATGATGTTGAATTCTATTATTCATGTTGAACTTTGGTTATTGATTAATCTTGACATGAAGTAGTTTTGTTTACTTGTTTGATTCATATGATAACTTGTGATAAAGGGATGTTTGGATATTTGTAGTGTTTGTTTGGATTATGATGATAACATCATATTTGGTTAAATTGGAACTTGTCTTGTTTATCGTTTTGATTAATCATTGTTGAGTCTTTAGTCGACGAATGTTTTGGTCTTGCACTTTGTGACGATTGTATGAGAAACTTAATAAACATAACAAGTAAAGGTTTAATTTAGATTATAGGTCGAAAGACATCTTTTGAATATGAGTTCTAATCATCTTTCAAGTAAATGGAACTTCACGAATTGATAATATCAAAGTCTATAGTTAGAAAGGACTCTTTGTTGTTGTTGGTTTAGGCATAAGAGTCATGACATGGCCATTTGATTGAGGCTTATGCATATTTGATTTATAAAACACTAAACTATTATTATTGGTTCTATATGTCGTAAGGATTACCTTTGATAATATGTTTTCCAAACTAAACATCCTAATATCCATGTAATCATTTGTCCAAACATGTATGTTCTTTGTGTGATTGTTCTTATATTGCTTTTCTTGTTGGTTTGATCCGTGACAATCATAACCATCAACTTGTTACTTGCTTAAACCAACAAACAACACTTGAGTGCAACCAAGTCTCTTGGGACGACCTTGACTTACCAACCCTAACTACACATGACTAGGGTATACTTGCCTGAATGTGTTCCTAGTTAACCGGTAATTCTTGTTTATAAATTTAAAGCTCGGTGGAAGCACATCACCATCTTATAAAATGCAGCCCTAGAGTGCACTAGTTGGTTTTTCTCATTGTATTTATTGCGTGAATTTCGGCTTGTAGATCCTAGAAGACTTAATAGACTTTATGGTTTCTAGGGTAGACTTATACGTTCATAGAGTTGGGGCATTCGGCACCTCCCCACGACCAATAAAAGGAATACAACGCTATAATTAAAACAAGGACGTGACAATTCGACTAATCAATAGGAGATAACTAGGGGGTAAAGAAATCTAGGTGAACACCCCTTCCTATCATAAGAGTTACCACTTTACTTTTCTTGTTTATTAGTTTAATTATTTAGTTTTGTTTTAGTTAATTAGTAGCTAAAACGCCCACTCCTCAAACCCCAAGATTTTAATTTGCTTTTAAAAAATTTAAAAATACAAAAAGAATCATCGCTCACCTTTAGACCTATCTCAATATACACTTCGGCCTTCACATGCACTATTCCCCTAGAGAACGATCAATCCCCTGTGTCTTGCCTATACTACACTACAACGGTTAGGTACACTGTCTAGGAGGATTGTAAAACTTTTTATAGGTCTTACAAACCGCCCATCAAGTTTTTGGCGCCGCTTTCGGGGAATAGTTTAGGTTTCGATTTCTATCTCGTTCTACTCACTAGATTCCTATCAAGTGAGATTTTTGTTTTTCTTTTTATTAGCTTTCTTGTAGTCTATCTTTTCTTTATTCCCTTTGTTCGTACTCATATCACTTTCCATCATGGTGGGTGATAATATCTTTGAACCCCTCGACCAACCATACCGTGCACCACCAAATAACTATAGGCAACCTAGAACTCGTAGTTCCACTAAAACACTTGTTCAACCTTATGAAGAGCCTGAGAGAGAAATGCGTAAGAGATTGGGAACCACTCTCCCTTAAGAACCACAAAGTCCTAATCCCGAACATAATGAGGAAATCATGGAAAACCACGTTCCTAAATGCCTTAAAGAATATTCCTCTCCTTCGTCTCTTGGTTTCTCTAATGCTATCGTTTGCCCTAGTAAACATACTAATGAAGTCTTGCACGCTAATGACATTTGGCTTGTCCAAAATGTGTGTAAGTTTCATGGATTGAACACTGAAGATCCAATCCAACACATCAAAGACTTCCTGAAAATTGTTGATACCATCCACGCAGATGGGGCCACTCGAGGCATGTCCCGACTAAGGTTCTTTCCCTTCTCTCTTCAAGGAAGAGCGAAGGAATTGCTCGACAAATTGCCCTCAAGGTCAATCTTCACATGGGAGCAACTTATTCCAAAATTCTATGATAAATTCTTTCCACCTGGAAGAACTATATCAATTAGGGACAAAATCCTCCGTTTTCACCAAGGAAAAGCGGAGTCCATCTATAATTCTTGGATTCGTTTCAAAGACCTCATACGACAAGCTCCTCATCACGGCATCGAGCTTTGGCTCCTTGTTCAAATCTTCTATGATACCATCTCTCGTGATGACCAAAAAGGAATCGACTATTCGATAAGAAGAAAAATCACTAACCTAAGTGCTAAAGAATGGTGGAATAGGATAGAGGAATACATTCAAGACCAAGATAACACTTGGGATGAACCCACCTCGGTCATGAGTGTTTTTGAAATCTTACAACCAAGCCCACCAACTCAGGGAAGTCTCTTGAAAAGGCTGCAAGAGAAACTTTTATACCTTAAAGGGTCACAAGAGACTAAGAGGATGGTAAATCCATATCTCATTTGTGACGATCGTGGAGGGCCACATGAAGTAGAAGAGTGTGGGGATGATACAACCACTGAGCAAGTTTTCCTTTCAACCCACGACATTTACGATGATTCATCATTGTTAGTGTTCTATCAAAATAATGGTTATACCTCATGAGGTAACCTCAAAAGAAAGGCCAAAGGAGAAGAAGGGCCAGAATTTACAACCCCTAGTACCTTTGAGGAAGATCTCGGACATTTCACTTAGGAGAAGAATTTGTTACTCAAGGGGCTTGAAGGATTCGTTCTTGAACAACAGAATGAAATAGAGACCCAATTCTCAGAACTTTATGGTAACCTCGATAGAAACAATAAGCCTTAGGAAGACCAGCAAGGACCAACCTTTGCCATTACAACTCGATTTGGAACAACTACTAAAGACCCACCGTATCTAGACTAGTCTCCTATCACCAATGAACCCGAGACCTCTCTTGAGGGGGGAGCTGACAAGGAAGAGTAGACACCCGAACCAATCCCTCGTGCGGTTTCTTCACCATCCACCCCACCCACTCAATCCATAAGAATACCTTACCATTCCCGCTTAAAAAACTAGAAAACTGAGAACGATAACAAGAGACTGTTGTCATACTTGAAGGATGCTGTGGTCACCATTCCACTCCTCGACGCATGTTATCATATGCCCAAGTTAGCACATACTTTAAGAAACTTCTTTCCAACGGGAAGAGGCTTAAAAGTCTGGTAACTCTGGGGGAAGAATGCTTCGTTATTATTCAGAAAAGCTTACCCAAGAAGGAAGATGATCCAGGCAGTTTTACCCTGCCATGCTCTATAGGAACATTAACAGTAAGAAACGCCATAGCAGATCTAGGAGCAAGCTATGCCATACTCACTATTCTTGAAACTTGGATATTCGGGATTGAAACCAAGACGAATGAGTATTCAGCTTGTCGACAGATCAGTTAAATACCCCCTTGGGATATATGCGAAAATGTGTTGGTTAAGATAGGGAAGTTCAAGTTCCCTGTTGACTTTGTGATCTTGGAAATGGAGGAGGATGATACTGTTCCAATTATATTAGGGAGGCCATCTTTAACCACTGCTCATGCTATTATTGATGTTCATGATGGCAAACTAACTTTACGAGTGGGGACTGAAAGCCTGACCTTTGACATCAAAGAAATGATGAATCTCCCCTTTTCAAAGGACAACCCATTATACTTCGTCGACGAGATTGATGAATTTTTCGACGAAATAGATGAATGCGTTAAGGAACAGATTTTGAATGGGTTGTTGTATGAGGACAATGTTATCCATTCCAAGAAGAAGAGGAAGAAACAAAAGTGGTTGCAACTGTTTCTTTCTATCCTGGTAAAGAATTGTTGAACCTCTTGAGCTTCGAAAACCTGAATACAAGCTTGAACCTTCTATCATAGATAGGAATTATATAGCTAGCACAAAAACCCTACCACTCAAAAATTTTCACCCCAAAAATGTGAGGTTCGCCTTTAGATATTTAGGAAAAAGCATTCACCTTTAATGCTTATGAGTGTACCGGTAGTTTTTTTTGGGTAAAGGGGAGTAATCCTGCACCCTGGTAAATAGATTAACCAAAAAACGTTGAAGTACAAAAGGATATGGGTGAATCTCATATCTCAGCCCGTTACATAGGCGAAAAGCTTACATAACAAGGAACTACCTATTTTCTAAACAAGAAAATAACTCACTAAACATAAAAACATAAAACTCCAAAAACGACATAATTACTTCTTCCGAAGACCTTGGAGCTTAATATCATACATGTCATAGAAGGCATCCAAACTCCCTGGAAGATCATCAATATGGTCAGCATAGTCATCATAGTCATAATAGTCTTCAAGGTCATGTCCACCACCTGTCGATGAGAGAAAATCCAAAGGCTTATCAAACAAATTCGCAGACTCATCAAAGGTGTTAACAACCTCCTCATCACTATCAGAATCAACAATCTCTCCAACCTTAGAGAAAGGGTTAACTCTCTTAGCAGACGAAGAGGTACTAGGCATAGGCGTTCCAACCTCCTTCTCTTTCAGTTTACTCACATGCGGCTCATGTACTGTATTACCAGTCTTTAAAGACTCATTTACCTTATCTTCCATTGTACTTCCAGCATCCACATCTTTACTCACTTCCTTAGTTGGAATACCCACGGCGTCTGTGTCATCCATATCAAGGGCATCAAACTGATTAGATGTAGGAATCTTCGTACCACTCGTACTAGCCACATCAGCAGCCTTCTTCTTGTTGACATCCACTTTCTTAGGTTCAGGAGGGGTGGCTTTGGGCCGATACTGAAATTGCTTACCCACAACAGGCTTAGTAAAACCTCCTTTGCTCGGATTAGTTTGACCAGAATTCTTACCCTTCTTCTTGTTAGTAACCGTTTGGAAACCGTCACTAGTATTTACCTTAGTAGTAGGAACATTCGGCTCCACATTAACTTCATTACGAACCACCTCCTTAACATAGTTTGGGCAAGTAATACGATCATGCCCAAAAACTTTGCATACATCACAATGGGGAGGCTTCCATTCGTACTCAACCTTAATGACAGCCGTAGTGAAACCAGTATCATCCTTCTTGGGGATAGCCATAGTAACTTCGCTTTTTAATTCAGCATCCGATGATAATTCCACAAGAGCACGAGCAAAGCTAATACGACCCCATGAATCAACACACATTGAGCTTGTGAAAGGATCCAACATAATCGGTTTACCAACCTGTGTAGCTATCAAGCTCAAACCGTCTTCAGAATATGTAAGCAATGGTACGTTGTGCAATTTAATCCAAACAGGGACTTTGGTTACCTCACTTTTGGTTAACGACACCTCAGGAGTCCATTTGGTGAGAATGATAGGTGAATTGCGGATTATCCAAGGACCCCGTTGAAGCACATTATCAACTCCCTCTTTCGAATCAAACTTGAAGAGGAAAACACCCACATCATTCTTCATAAGTTTCTTCAAACCAAACTTACCCCACGTATTCTTGACATAGTTTTTAACCAACGGGAAGGTAATATTCTTGCCAACAAAGAAACCAATCAACGTATTATCATAACGGTTCAAAACACCCTCCATAGCAGCCTTAGGAAGTAAAGTATCATGATTATCAACACGAGTCTCATTCACCAAAGCACGAAAATTAGTCTTCCTAGTAACCCTTCCGGTGTTCACCACATTAGAAAACAAATTAGGACATGAAGTATTAGCAGCCCCATGGTGAATCTCCGCATTCTTAAGAGCAACATCGTCCATTGCTTTCTCAAACGTTTTACACGCATTCAAAACCCCCTGCTCTAAACCATTATTACTATCCAAATCACAAGGTCCAGATTTGCTTACATTGGGTTCATTAGAGTAGTCTAAATCTGATATAGGATTAGAAGGATCAGCCATATGGTATTCAACGTTGGACACACCAATAGTAGTACCCTTACCCACATCAAACTTAGGATCGCGTAATGGTCTAACCGGAATATCCCCCATTCCTACATTATTCCCACCCAACCTCCTAAGCCGAGCAGTGACGCTTTGGACAAGTTCATCATTAGACAATCTAGTTTGATCGGTCAAACTAGAAGAGGGATTGTTTATGCCTGTCACCGTGGCACCCACCATATTCCCAGCCTTACCAGCAACATTCGTAGCATTAGATGCGCTATTAGTATTAAGAAAACCCTTCTCCATCTCTCTATAACCCCACTTACAGTAAACAAGTCCAATCGAACAAGAAACACAGCAGCATGCACAAACAGATAAAAGAAAATAGAAATCCTAACTAGAACGCATAGAACTCCAGAAACTAACCGTAACCCACCATAATGATCAATGATGGATATGTAAAATCGATAGTGTACCGGTAGTTTATAGATTCTAGAACTTGTGTTTGTCATGCATTTCGAGATCGCTAGTGAGACTACATTCGTGTAGTTAGGATTTACTAAATGATAAGAGGCATTAGGATAACCCTTGTTTTAAAACCTGTTTTATAATTACATTGGTTTCATTAGTCAAGTAATTCTCCCACACCCTTGCTATGTACTCATTTTTAGTACAAGATACCCCTAGTACACCCCTCAGAGCCTATCCTTTTCGCGGTTCTCGTGATATTTTGGTGGATTCCAAAATATTAATGAAGTGCATTGTTTACAATCCACCCCCAAATGTTACACTTAAATTGCCTTATCCTACCTTGTATGCACTCATCTTTAGTGCATTATTGTTACAACATATATGTTAAACCCTTTGTTAATTGTCTAGTTGATTACATGGTTGCTAAGTCGAGTCATATCTTGTAAATACAGTTTTGGGACGATTGGGACTCATGGGTAAAGTACTAGTTATTATGGAGTAATGGGAAAGAAAGTCTAATGTTATTACCCTCATATGTACGTTAAATGTTTTAAAGTACTCCACGTATTTTGGTCCTCTTAATTCGGGTCATTAGTTAGTTTTAATTATTTAAAAGTTCAAGTGTAGGGATGCCAACTCTAAATCCCTTTTGTATGGATGTATATTTTGGATGGTAGGGAAAGAGTGTATGAAAAAAAAAAGAGAAAAAAAAAGAAGAAAAAAGACCGAAAAAATTAAAAAGAAAAAAAAAAAAAAAAAAAAAAGAAAAGAAAAAAGAAAAAGAAAAAAACATACAGACTACCATCCCGTTTTTTATCTTTTGTTTAAGTCAAGAAAAATACAAAAAGAGTTAAAAGTTAGCGAGTCGAGTCGAATATTGGCTTAGCAAAGCCACCTTTTACATGTGATTGACTTAGATGATTCGCTTGCCACCAGTAAAAAATCCCTATATCTACAAAACCGTGTTTTCCATACCCTTACACCTAACGTTACAACCCTTTAAAAGTCATTTTTGATAGTTTATCCTAGGTGCTTACGCCAAAGTGGTGGAGGTTTGATCCCCACGCCTATGGTAATCTATGTGCCATGACAGGTAGAGAGTGTTTTATTTTTCCGTTTCCATTCATGTTATATAACTTATACACCCGAGAGATGTGAGAATCCAAACACTTATTGTGAGGTGATAGCATATAATTTTTGTGCTTATGATGACTATGGTGGAACGCATGTGTGTTGTAATTACTTTTATACCAATGTTAAATGAGGACTTGTAAATTGATTAGGATAAAAGCACATTTGCTTGAGGACAAGCAAATCCCAAGTGTAGGGATGATAAGGATTTATTTGGTACATTTTTAAGGGGTCATTTAGTCCCAAAAGTCATAAGAATATGATCAAATATTGCCCTAAATCGTTTCTTTTTGCATTTTAGGTACTTGGGATGAGAAAGATAAAAACCGGCGTGTTTTGGACCAAATTGGAGGAAGAAACGAAGAAAATCAACCAAGTCACGAATCTGTCAGACATGGGACTCTGACAGCGTCACAACCTACAACCTGATGCCATCACTTGTATTTGAAGACCAAGATTCAGTGAAAAGTTAACAAGCGACAACTCATATGATTTATATAGAGACAACGTCACAAGTCCTGACGGCGTCAGAAGACATAGAGCGACACCGTCACAACGGCGATTTATCAAGGATGAAACCCTAATTGTTCCTTTTGGATCTATGGGAGTTCGGTGTAGTTGTTTGGTGTGGATTGGTGTTGTTCTAGTACTACCATGGATAAAGCTACATCGATGAAGGTTATGGACATCTATGACGACTTTTGGAATCACGTGTTTTACTTGAGTTTTTTACTTGTAATCTTATAGTCGTTGTAGTTATTATGTTCATTTATTAGTTATAAGAGTGGTGTGTCACTCTTATATAGTGGTTTTTTGTTAGTGTCCTACGGGACTGTTGGTTTCTTCATGTAAGTGCCTATGTAACGGGCTGTGATATGGGATTTCACCAATATCCTTTGTACTTAAACGTTTTTTGGTAATCTACTTACCAAGGTGCAGGATTACTCCCCTTTACCCAAAAAAAAGGATGAAACCCTAATTGGCGGCGGGCTGACGGCGTCACAATTTGCATGTGACGCCGTCACAAGTGTATTCCTATATATATTTTTCCTATTTTTCTCATTCATTGTAACATCTTGAAGTAAGACTTGGGAAGGTGAAACCCTAGACAAATTTATAGCTTATGTAAGGCTTTCTTACAGCCTTTTTATCCATGTTTCATTGAAGATAAGTAATTCATTTTTAATCATTCAATATATCTATGTGTTGTTTGATTGTATGCTTTTCTTTTCTTCACTTTAACATGCTAGGCTAGGTTTATTAGTGTTGTTAGATCTAATGAAACCTTGTTATTGATTATTGATTGTCGTCTCTTGTTTAATTGATTGCCTCGCGTTAGAATAAGAAAACCTGCTTAACTCTTATAAGTACTAGCTTGTCCATCTTATAAAACGCAGCCCTAGAGTGCACTAGTTGGTTTTTATCGTTGTATTTATTGCGTGAATTGCTGCTAGTAGATCCTAGAAGACTTAATAGACTTTAAGGTTTCTAGGGGAGACTTATATGTTCATAGAGTTGGGGCATTCGACACCTCCCCAAGACCAATAAAAAGGAATACAACGCTTCAATTAAAACAAGGACGTGACGATTCAACTAATCAATAGGAGATAACTAGGGAGTAAATAAATCTAAGTGAACACCCCTTCCTATCATAAGAGTTACCACTTTACTTGTTTATTAGTTTAATTATTTAGTTTTGTTTTAGTTAATTCGTAGCTAAAACGCCCACTCCTCAAACCCTGAGATTTTAATATGCTTTCACAAAATATAAAAATACAAAAAGAATAATCCCTCACCTTTAGACCTATCTTGACATACACTTCGGCCTTCACATACACTATTCCCCTAGAGAACGATCAATCCCCCGTGTCTGCCTATACTACACTACAACGGTTAGGTACACTACCTAGGAGGATTGTAAAACTTTTTATAGGTTTTACAAACCACCCATCAGAATACTAGGTTTCACATTTATCAATGGTATAAACTCAGTCGATTTGAAACTAAAATCAGTACCAGAATCGAATAGAAATGTAGCAAAATAATCATTTAGATAAAATTTACCAGTCACTATGTTGGGATCCTACTGAGCTTCATTGGCACCTATCACAAATGCTCTACCTGTAGTCTGGCTAGCATTGTTCCCCGGATTGCGGTTTTCCTCAATAGCCAATACCGGGTTTGGGTGGTTTCCACCTTGATTATGGGCTCTGGTCAATCATGGTCAGTTATTTCGAAGATGATTCGGATTTCCACATTCAAAACAAGCTTGCCCGAGTCCGGTATTAGGAACCAATCTCATGCAATTCTTGGCAAAGTGGCCCACTTGGTTGCACTTTCTGCACGTAAGGCAATTCCCAACAACAAGGTGGTAGTTGTACTTTGCACATTTCAAGTGCGAACCGTTATACTGCCTTTGTACTTACCCTTGCACAAGCACTGTCTGTGTGCCTGTCCTTGCACCTGCCCCTACACTAGGGCCGTTATAGCATAACCCTATCCAGACATTTGCCTCTTGTCTCTACCGGCCTCTCTCCCCTGGCCTCTCGATTAATCCCCTAGCCTCTTCTTATCCCCAGTTATGTCATTCTTGAACAATCCAAACTTGATTGCATCATTTTCGAATGATTAGCTAGGCCCACTACACTCTGGATAGTGGTCGGATTTGCAGAAGTGGCCATTCCTCTTATCACATGAGATAAACCCCATATATATCAATCAACACGCTTGTCCTCAAGGATTACCATGTGGGGTACCAATCTTGCCAACTTATGAAATCGAGTTGTGTACTTTTCCACTTCAGCTCTGATCATGACATGGTGCCAGAACTCTACCTCTAATTTCTGAACCGCATCCTTTGGACAAAAGTCCTCCATTAGCAGCTTCTTAAAGTCTTCCCAAGTTATGGCTAAAACAGCTGCCCGACCTTTGGTTTGAACTAGATTGTTCCACCAAGTCAGGGCTTGGCCGACCGACTCATTTGGTCGGTATTCCCTAATGACTGGTTTTAGGAGATTAGGGCCATGCAGCACACAAGAAGCGTATTGAACATGTTTTTCAGCTGGCAATCGCTGATATGGAGTACAGACTCCATACTCTCTAGCCATGAAAGCAAGCCAACTGCACCTTTAGTTATAAGGAACTCCTTTGGTTTACAATACATGAATGTCTTGTAATCATATCTTTGCTCACCACGGTTAGCAGTGAGGGCTTCTGTAAAATGCGTGGTTTTGCGACCTTACAACAGGTTTTACCTCTCGAGGGATCTCAAGAGGCTTACAACCCCACCAGGCAGTGTACCTGACCGATGTAGTATAGTGTAGTGGTAAGTACGGGGGATTGATCGTTCTCCACAGGGAATAGTGTTCGTTAGGTATGAAAAATTACTCTAATAGGTCTAAGGGTGAGAGAAGATTCTTTTTATGTTTTTATATTTTTATGAAAGCAAGTAAAATCTCGGGTTTGAAAGAGTGGGCGGAATTAGTTGCTAGTCAACTAACCCAAATTACTACGAATGCAAATAAAATAAAATAACAGAAAATGAAAATGTTGGTGAAAACTTATGTGGAGGGAAATGTGTTTACTTAGATTTCCTTACTCCCTAACTATCTTTTACCGGTTGATTAGTGTGTATTAGTTGCGTGGATGACGGGTGTATTCCTTAATACCATTCGTGGGGTGGCGTACGTACTTCCCCAACTCTACAAGCTCCTACTTCACTCCTATGTCGAGCCGGCTAGGAAGCTCCTAACATGGGATCACTAGAATTCGCTTGTGCATTAAATACAACCATAAAAACCTTTAGTACGCATTGGTTCATGTTTCTTAAGACGTTCAAGCAAGTTACCGAATAGGAAGTTAGCCAGTTTTCTTAAGCCTAACATAGATGAACAATCATCCAATACAACTAACAACACACTAATAACCAATAATCAATAGCTAGGTTTCATTAGATCTAAGCAAACACAAGATAAATCTAGCCTAACATGTTAAACAAAAGACAAGAATAAGATAGAATCAAACAACACATAGACATATTGAATGATTAATTGATAACTTATCTTCAATGTAACATGGAAGATCTCAAGGCAAAAAGCCTTGAAAGAGCTGCCAAATTCGTCCTAGGGTTTTCACACACAAAGTTCCCCAATAAGTTCCACACTAATGACAAAGAATTGCAAAACTATATATAGATTTTTGGATCTGACGGCGTCACGTTATGGAGTGTGACGCCGTCACCTCGCCGCTTTTAGGGTTCCCGGATGACCTTCTTGACGCCGTCCCTCTTTAGCTCTCAAAAATCCGTTCTGGCTTATCAAGGCTTGACGCCCTCAGACTATGAACGTGACGCCGTCCCTCTTTGAATTATAACGTGACGACCTTGATCAAATTAAAGGGTGACGCCGTCAGAATTCCCATGCAATTTTCACTGGCTTATCATGAGTAAATTTCACATCCACCACTTTTGCCAAGCCATGACGCCGTCCAGGGTTAATCCTGACGCCGTCAAAGGTAACTTCCAGCAAGATTTTGAGACTTTGTCGTTTTCTTCACTTTTATGCTCCAAAAACGTCCAAAATGCTTCCTTTTCCAGATTTCTCCTCAAAAGTACCTAAAATGACAAAAGGAACGATTTAGGGCAATATTTGATCAAATAAATACGATTTAGGGCTTAAATGACCCCTAAAAGCGGTACACTTTTCGCTTCATCAAATACCCTTACACTTGAGATTTGCTTGTCCTCAAGCAAATGCGCTTTTATTCTAATCAAAATACAAGTTAGGGGTCATTTAATGCTAACATAAAAGTAATTACAACAAATATTCGTTCCACTTTAATCATAATAAGCACGGAGATTACAAACTAGCACCTCACAAGTAGTGTTTAGATACTCACATCTCTCAAGTGTCATCAAAATAAATCTCATAAATGAAAACGGATAATATCTCTCACTACCTGTCATAGCAAATAGATTACCATAGGCTTGGGAAAGGATCGAAAACCTCCTCCACTAGGCGTAAGCACCTAAGATAAACTATCAAAGAGGGCTTTTAAATGGGTTATAATGTTAGGTGTAGGGAAAAGGAAAACACGGTTTTGTTGGATAAAGGATATTTTACTGGTGGCGAGTTAAAGATCTTGATCAATTACATGTACTATACAATGTTGCTAAGCCAAGACTCGACTCAATCTTAAGCTAATAAAAGAAAATAACAAAAACATAAAACAAACATAAAATGAAACGGGATGGTAGTCCGTATGTTTTTTCTACTTTTCTTTTTCTCATTTTTTTTTTATTTTTCTTGATTTTTTCGATTTTTTTTTTTTTTTTTTTTTTTTTTTTTTTTTTTTTTATATATATTTTTTTTGCATACACTCTTGCCCTACCATCCAAAATAATACATCATAGGGGCATTGCATTCCCCTTACACTTGAACTTTTACATAACTTTACAAATAACTATTCTAATGACTCGAATTAAGATAATTGAAAAACTTGGAGTACTTTTAAAATATTTAGCACATATGGGGGTAATAAATGATGTTCTTCCCCATTACTCCATTACACTAGTACTTTACCCATGAGTCCCAATCGTCCCAAAACAATATGTACAAGGATATGACTCGACTTAGCAACCATGTAATCAATTAGATAATTAACTTGGGTTTAAACAAATGTTGTCACAATAATGCACTAAAGATAAGTGCATACAAGGTAGGCTAAGGCGATTTGGGTGTACATTTTAGTGGGGTGTAACAAATTCTTCCTTTAAGTAAAATGCTTAAAGGTCGAAACGAAAAGATAGGCTCTGAGGGGTGTACTAGGGGTATCGTGTACTAAAAATGAGTACAACGCAAAGGGTGTGGGGGAATTACTTGACCAATGTAGCCAATGTAATTATAACAAAAAACACAGGTGTAAAACAATGGGTGAATCCTAATGCCTCTTATCATGTAGTAAATCTAACTACACGAATGTAGTCTCACTTGTGGCCTCGGAATGGTCCTAACGCAAGTTCTAGAATCTAAGTGCTACCGGTACACACACCATAGCAAAATGCTTTTCCTACCAATTCTAGGGGCGAACCTCACATATTTGGGGGTGGAAAATTTTTTAGTGGTACGGTTTTTGTGCTAGTCATATAACTCCTATCCGTGAGACGCTCATTAAGACCAAAGTTTCACTCCTATATGTTGTAAAAAATTTTAAATTTGGCACTAAAATTGCCTTAACAGGTATTTCTCTCAGTTTTATTACACATCTACTATTAAACAAACAAAAATCAAGCGTAAGAGCATTCTCTAATCGTACTTTTACCCCCCCTTACACTTAAGATGAACATTGTCCCCAATGTTCAAATAACAAATGTAAAAGCATAAAGTAAAAGAATGAAATCAAATACTCCCCTGATTCGCTCGGTGGATAATGAAGTAACACGGTTAGATCTTCTTCCAAGATAATGTTGAAGCTCCATGACTAATGCATCGCCATAAGCTTGATCCAGCAAACATTTCCTTGTCCAAAATAACCTGTTAAACCTGAGAAAACAAACACGAAAACCTGCATAACATCGGCGGGATAAATCTATATATAAGGATATAATGCTTGTGGAATGATAATTTTGCAGATTCCTGGAGATTATAAGTTAGAGATTTAATAAAAACTTTTTATGAAAACAAAACTTTCAAAAATTTTCAGAAAATTAAACCTGACGCCGTCAGATATGATCTGACAGAATTCTCATGTTACGTTTCCGGAAAATTTTTGGAAAAACCTATACCTTACTTCCTGGAAATCCTGCAAAACATCATTATGACTCGATACAAGCATTTGACTCAAACAAATACTAATATGTATGTTCATTTATTATTATTACGATTCATGTTCATTTGTGTTCTAATAAACCGATTTAGATTTCCCTTACACTTAACTTTTGCAAAATACCTTTATATGTAGTTAAGACGAAGTTAAAAACAAAATAAAGCATTTTCACAAATTACTTTTGAACATGAACCAATAAGAATAAAAATTAAACACACATACGGAAGCAAATAAAAACAAACAAACAAACAAGTAAATAAACACACAAAGCAAATAAAGCTTGGGTTGCCTCCCAAGAAGCGCTTTTCTTTATTAACGAGTCTTGTAGCTAGACTCAAAGTCACTCTACCCTATATAAGTGAGCTCGTCATCGAGGACGTCTTTAGGGTTAAGCTTGGTTTGAAGTTTCCTATTGGTCCGCTTAGTACGATATATCTTTTCAAACTTCTCTCCATCCGGGTCATACAATGTCATCTTAATATGCCATGACCCATCTCCATCTTTGGGTGGTTTATCCCAATTCCACTTATGATCATCTTCCTCACAAGTCCACTTATTCATTCCTAGGTTAATTGGCAAAACTCCTAGGAAATCAATCATTTTCCTAAAAACTAGAGGGTCTTCAAATGGATCCAATTCGGTGTCCCTAGCTAAGAGTTGCTCTACCGTATGTGTTCGGTTCACAAAGTCCTCTTCTAGGTAAAATGGGCGTTGGGGTCCTATGAAGTCTCTATCAATCCAAGGTCCATATCTAGATGGTCTCCTATTTGATTCTAACCAATGTGGTGTTGGTTCCTCACTAGTATCATAGGCGTGTTTCTTAACATCATAGACTGACCAAGTATCTCCTTCTCCTACCGCTATCTTGGATTCCTTACAATCAATCATAGCACTAGCGGTCGCCAAAAATCCTCTACCTATCAACAAGGGGCATGTAGGGTCGCTAACCATATCAAGGACGTGGAAATCGGCTAAAATGGTTAGTTTTCCAATGTGCACTAACACGTCCTTAACTACTCCAACCGGGTAAGCAACACTCCCATCCGCTAAACCTATTATCACCTCGGTTTCTTCAAGTTTTCCTAGTTTTAGAGAGGTGTAGAGAGGTAACGGAAGTAAGTTAAGGCTTGATCCAAGATCGGCTAATGTGTCATAAGCCTCCGAATTACCGATCTTGCAAGGTAGAACAAATAAGCCCGGATCATCTAATTTCTTAGGTAGTTTGTTTTGAACGAAGGCGGTCCCTTTTTCGCCTAACTTGAGCTTCTTCTCATCCAACACATCAACAACCGGACTTTCAAGGTGGAGCTCCTTGAATTCTTCGTCAAGGTTTTGAGTGGGAGGTGTTTCAACTATGTTGTTGACCAATTTGGATGTCATAACTTCTTGGTCATTTGGAACGACTTGGGTTTGTTTGAAACACGTGCTCATGGAATTGACCGAATAATATTGTGGACAAGAACTAGGAGACGAAACTGATGAAATGGCGTTGACGTTTAGTTTCGGGTTCTTGACCGTGTTACTAGGGAGTGCTCCCATTTCTCGGTCATTGAGGGCTTTCAACAAGGTGTCAATCTTATTGGTCATCTCGCTTTGTTTTTGTTTGAAATCGGCTTCAAACTTGGCTAAACGAGCTTCTTGAGATGCCATAAATTGGGACATCAATCCTTCAAAGTTATTGGTACTACCATTGCCGGAAGGATTGTTGTTGAAAGTACGGTTCGAGTTGGAACCGCTTGATTGGAAACGATTAGGTGGGTTGGAAAGAATTGGTTTGTTGTGCGTTTTGGTTTTGTTTCCACCTAAGGTTCGGGTGATTTTTCCATGAGGGGTTGTATGAATCACCGTAATGGTTTGGCTCGGGTTTGAAAGTGTACCACTTGTCTCCCGCTCCGTCGGTACGCGAGGATGCGTAGTCCACAAAAGCTTGTTCGGGGAGTTCCATGCAATCACGAGTGTCGTGGGGACCACTACATAACTCACATGAAGAAGTGATTTTGTTCACTTGGCTTGAAGGTTTAGGAGCCTCGTAGGATTTCATGAGAAACTTGACTTGGTCTTCAAGTTCTATGATCCTACGGTCGGAAGTGCTTGAATTGTTCGAAGGCAAAGATATTGCCTTGACCGTTTTATTCAAATCACGGGGATCACTCCAACTTTCGTTGTCATAAAGAGCAAGATCCTCTAGGAGAGCCCATGATTGTTCCGCACTTAGATCACGTAGCTTACCACCGGCCGATTGGTCAATGGTTTGCCTCGTGCAGAGATTGATATGGTCATAGAAGATTTGGACTTGGAGCCAAAGTTCTATGCCATGATGAGGGACTTTCTGGAGTAAGTCCTTGAATCGAGTCCATGCCTCGTAGAGGGTTTCGCCTTGACGTTGTTGGAACATCAAGATATCATTCCTTAGCTTGGTAGTTCTTCCCGGTGGGAAAAACTGAGCAAGGAAACGAGTAGTGAGATCATCCCAAGAGGTGATGGATCCTGCGGGTTGACGTTCTAGCCATTGACTAGCTTGGTCCCGCAGAGAGAATTGAAAGAGACACAATCGGGTCGTCTCTCGAGTGGCAACATCAAGGTCTATAGAATCAACAATTTTGAGAAAGTCCTTGAGATGTTGATTAGGATCTTCAGAACGAAGTCCATGGAATGCGCATCCGCTTTGCACCAACCGGATGGTGTCGGATCGCAAGGGTGTGACATTGGCTCCTTGAGTGAGCTCAATGGTGTTTCGATAGCCATGGTGGCTAGGACGGGAGTACTCTCCTAAAGTACGGGCTCTAGGAGGTGGTGGTTGTTGTTGTGGTGGTGGGTTGTTGGAATTAAGGATATTACCATCTTCCATGATGTCTAATGGTAATGGTTACGAACAAAGAAACGAAGAAGAAAAAAAAAAGATAGACTAAAGAAAAACCTAGAAAAATAAAATAAAAATCTCACTAGAAAGGAATCTAGTGAGTAGACCTATAAAATAAAAATTCAACCTAAACAATAACTATTCCCCGGCAGCGGCGCCAAAAACTTGATGCGTGGTTTTGCGACCTTACAACAGGTTTTACCTCTCGAGGGATCTCAAGAGGCTTACAACCCCACCAGGCAGTGTACCTGACCGATGTAGTATAGTGTAGTGGTAAGTACGGGGGATTGATCGTTCTCCACAGGGAATAGTGTTCGTTAGGTATGAAAAATTACTCTAATAGGTCTAAGGGTGAGAGAAGATTCTTTTTATGTTTTTATATTTTTATGAAAGCAAGTAAAATCTCGGGTTTGAAAGAGTGGGCGGAATTAGTTGCTAGTCAACTAACCCAAATTACTACGAATGCAAATAAAATAAAATAACAGAAAATGAAAATGTTGGTGAAAACTTATGTGGAGGGAAATGTGTTTACTTAGATTTCCTTACTCCCTAACTATCTTTTACCGGTTGATTAGTGTGTATTAGTTGCGTGGATGACGGGTGTATTCCTTAATACCATTCGTGGGGTGGCGTACGTACTTCCCCAACTCTACAAGCTCCTACTTCACTCCTATGTCGAGCCGGCTAGGAAGCTCCTAACATGGGATCACTAGAATTCGCTTGTGCATTAAATACAACCATAAAAACCTTTAGTACGCATTGGTTCATGTTTCTTAAGACGTTCAAGCAAGTTACCGAATAGGAAGTTAGCCAGTTTTCTTAAGCCTAACATAGATGAACAATCATCCAATACAACTAACAACACACTAATAACCAATAATCAATAGCTAGGTTTCATTAGATCTAAGCAAACACAAGATAAATCTAGCCTAACATGTTAAACAAAAGACAAGAATAAGATAGAATCAAACAACACATAGACATATTGAATGATTAATTGATAACTTATCTTCAATGTAACATGGAAGATCTCAAGGGAAAAAGCCTTGAAAGAGCTGCCAAATTCGTCCTAGGGTTTTCACACACAAAGTTCCCCAATAAGTTCCACACTAATGACAAAGAATTGCAAAACTATATATAGATTTTTGGATCTGACGGCGTCACGTTATGGAGTGTGACGCCGTCACCTCGCCGCTTTTAGGGTTCCCGGATGACCTTCTTGACGCCGTCCCTCTTTAGCTCTCAAAAATCCGTTCTGGCTTATCAAGGCTTGACGCCCTCAGACTATGAACGTGACGCCGTCCCTCTTTGAATTATAACGTGACGACCTTGATCAAATTAAAGGGTGACGCCGTCAGAATTCCCATGCAATTTTCACTGGCTTATCATGAGTAAATTTCACATCCACACTTTTGCCAAGCCATGACGCCGTCCAGGGTTAATCCTGACGCCGTCAAAGGTAACTTCCAGCAAGATTTTGAGACTTTGTCGTTTTCTTCACTTTTATGCTCCAAAAACGTCCAAAATGCTTCCTTTTCCAGATTTCTTCTCAAAAGTACCTAAAATGACAAAAGGAACGATTTAGGGCAATATTTGATCAAATAAATACGATTTAGGGCTTAAATGAACCCCTAAAAGCGGTACACTTTTCGCTTCATCACGGTTAGCAGTGAGGGCTTCCGTAAACTGCTCAAATGTCGCATTGAGTTGACGGGTCACTGCTTCTTCGAGATCATTATTGGCATTGTTTACGTTGTTGCATTGTCAGTATTGTCAGCATTGGTGTTGTGTGTAGTTCTCCTCCCAAACATAGTTATACAATTTCACAAAACATGTGTTTCAGTACGGTTTTGATCAAAGTATTTTTCAAGAGGCAAATTGTAACACCCCAACCCGACAAGGGTCAAAATGCCACATTATGGGGTCAATCAGAACATACAAACGCAAGCAGAAGACTTATAACATAATGATTACAACGGTTCAA
This sequence comes from Artemisia tridentata subsp. tridentata, assembly GCA_021014915.2. Classification (NCBI taxonomy): domain Eukaryota; kingdom Viridiplantae; phylum Streptophyta; class Magnoliopsida; order Asterales; family Asteraceae; genus Artemisia; species Artemisia tridentata. The sequence goes on from CP139509.1 coordinate 307,895,235, forward strand.
AATGAAACTAAGGACATAATAAATCTACAACATACTGACTATCAACTAGAATACAAATATGAATCAAATCTAAATGGTAGATGACTCCAAAGTCTAATCCAAATGCAAATGGGATCTATCGTCAGGGTGGTCCACTAAAAGCTCCTATGCACTCTTCACTCAAACCCAGCTTCCAACCTAAAACCTGCCGCAGGAAAAGAAATGCGGTTGAGCTTAAAAAGCCTAGTGAACAGATATATATATACAAAGCAGGTAGGTAAATAAGCATAAGCAAACGAGCCACTCGAACGGACCAAAGATACCTAGCAGATAGCCACGAGCCTGTCTAAACGAGCCACTCGAATAGACCACATAATCACATCATCCAACAAATCATAATGTACAAGGAGGGGAGACCTCTCAAGTACCAGAAGTGAGAGGGGTGCACGGCACGCACAAACCAATCACTAAGTCACATCATAATCACACCAATCACAACAATTACACCAAACGTATACCTAGGATGCATCCATACACTCCCTACAAAACAAAATACATATGCAAGTACGAGACTATACATACATATAACAGAATGGCCACGTGCGCCATAATCATATAATCATAACAGAAGGGAACGTCGTGGATCAATCACACCTCCACAGAAAGTGTCATGCCATTAGTGCCTCAATGACATGGCCATGGTACCTCCATGGCTAGTTAGCTCGGGCAACAGAACATAACAGAACAAAACTATCCATAATAAGCAATCATAACATAATCAACAAAGGCATATCAACTGAACAGAATCTCAATCAAGGAGATAATAAACAGATCATCATAACAGAATGGATAGCAACTGAATCATATCAAGGGGATCATAGCAATGGCTTATATCAAATGGAATCATGGCAAAGTAAACAAATCAAAGTCAAGGATCAAGAAGTCATGAGATCAGAACCCTTACTGAGAAAGGGTAGAATATATGTACCTTATGCAACTGAATCAGGAAAGCACACGGAAACCATAATTACTCCTTCTTCACAGAATCTACACGAATTAATGATCATGAATTACTTATAAGCCCAATTTTAATCAGATTTACTCATTTGGGATTCCTTTCTATTTTTAGAAACTTTCCATTTTTAGTCACTTGCCATTTTTAGTAAGTTTACATATTTAGTAACCTTCCCGAATTAGTAACTTTCCATATTTAGTAAGTTTAACACAACTTCCCAATTTAGTTAAATTAGGTTTAGGGTTCGGGATTATCAAGTTAGGTTAAACATACACACAATTAAGTCAACATGACATTAAAAGAACACATACCACATTAGAACATGCATTAGGGCACCAACATATACAATAACACATTTAACACCTATTTTACATATGCATACATAGCCACTGGTTTTACAACTTAATTATGTCTACAATATGAATTTTACAAACGCACCAGAAATCCAAACTAAAAATCACCAAAATTCTCACAGAATCACATATATCTTGTAATTCAACATGATTTTTCTCAGATTTTATTTCCACGTATAAATACCATTCAAAAATCGTTTATGTTAACATGTCCAGATTCTGATCTGCAGATACACCTCAAAAGTTTACCTTTTAAAACCTAACTTAAAGATTTCAGAAAAATCTGAAAAAATGCTAGTAATTACTAAACATATGAAATATGACTCCTGTAAATTTTCAGCCTCTAATTCGCTATGGTTTGAAAATGAAAAATAATAAATCACGACTGAAATAAAATTCTGCAAACACAGTTTTGACATATCATCACATAAAATTTAGAAACATGCCCAAATCAATCTCAAATTCTCCCAAACCAATTGGAAAACTTAATTAAGACCCTAATCTGTTTTCATGCAAAAATACCGAATTATACAATTATCAAATCTGAGATACAAAGCTCACATATTCACTTAATATGTTGTCCCAATTTACATAGCCACATAAAACCCTAATTCCCTTTTCCTTTTAATCCAATGAATACATATGATCAATTATACATGTTATAGGCTGAGTTGATTCATTATAAACACATACTCATACCCCTTATTCGAATTATTCAAGATCAAATCAAAACATCTCACACAAAACATACATAATCAAGGTTATTCTCTTCATGATTTCATGTGATATATTTATCATTTTATGTGACAAATGTTTCTCATTCATTTTTATTTCCTTATAGCCGATCCATAGTTATTCAAGATACATGTTATACGTGTATATATATATGTGTATGATCGAGAGAATTAACAAGAACGAAGGTAAGAATACCTTTGGATCGGATTGAGGACGAAACAAAGAACCAAAGTCCCAAAACTAACCCGAATTGGATCCCTAATCGAACCAAGTATTACCACGCTGTAACCAGTTTCAAACCCCCTTTTTCCTTGATCCTTGCGAGCTGAACAAAAGAGAAAATGGCTGCTAGGGTTTTGTGTGTTCTTTGGTGTATACGGTTGTGAAAAAAAATGAGGAGGAAAGGAGATAAATGGGTGTTTAGCCGTGTATGGGGGAGGGTCAAGGGGCCCAATCCAACTTCCAATTTTTGTGTAAAACAATCAAAATTTTTGGCCCATATCATTTAGGCGTGTGATATTTTTATTATCATACCATGTGTGTCGACTTTAATATATAGCATAGGTTAACAATTTGCGTTTTGTAGTTTCAAGTTAAAAACATTTAGTTAGCTTAAGTTTTATACGGTTTCAAAAGTTCAACGTATAACGGATTCAGAAACAAGATTTTAGGTTGTTATATAAATACACAATAAACATAATTTAAGCAAGAAAGAATAAATGGATGATATAATTTAAATTGCGCATAATAAACGTCATGTGAAACACGTAGCATTTAAGGGCTAATAACACCCATTAGAAATGTTTTATAAGAAAATATTAAATTTTTACTGTAAAAATATTTATGCGTAATAATGTATAAATTTAATATTTATCGTGGAAATAGTCTTGTATAGTTTAATAAAATTTGAAGTTCTATTGTAAAAATAGTTATGTATAGTACGATATCAATTTGGAATTTTATAGTAATTATAGTCATACAAGCAAAATGTTATACCATATATATACTAAATTTCATAAACAACCCTGTAGGGTCCCAGCTATATCAACTTACTAGACAATAATCATGGTGACTTGATGGTGTTCATGGTGGTGGTAGTGGTGGTGATGTCACGACGTAGTAGAGAAGAGAGAGAAAGAGAGATGAGAGGAAAATGGTTGTATTATTTATCACACACACAAGCACACAAACAAGTAAGACTTGTTTGTTTGCATATACCCTCTAACGCCTATAGATGGGCTTAGATTGGGCTTGGTTCTCGTGGGCTTGACTATGTAAGACTTAATCTATTTAGACTAAACTAGTAGCCTATTAGATTACTTCCTATAGCCCGTTACTAGACTCTTACATATTTTATTTAAACGTTACATAGTTCCTAAACGTAGAATGACCATCACTTTTATTACTTTCTCCTAAAAGTAATGCTAACAATATCCCCCTAAGGGATGTCATTCTGAAGTCATTCCATAGTTATCTTGGATGAGTTGTCGTGAATTGGTCTTCTTTACTCTTGATCTTTGAACCTTTAACGTTGTAGAAGATGAGTCTTTATTCTTTGTTCTTTTCCATGCTTTGTGATCTTGTGATGTTAGGTTGTTGTCTTTTCTTGCCTTGATCGATCATCTTCATATTTGACTTTGTCACTTTCTAGTCATCATACTCATACATCTTGTATAGCTTTGATCTTCATGCTTGAGCTTTCCTCATTTGCTTGGATTTGAAATTCTTGACTTTCTTTGATTCGATCTTTTACTTTGAAGAAACAATGTCTTTATCTTGATTTCTTTGTCTTGAACTTTCCTGATTTGAGCTTTGATGAGATTGTTGCGTATGTATAAGTTTATAATGGTGAAGATGTCAATGTAAGTGGTTTTTCACGTCATGTGGTTTCATCTTTTTTGTACCGCACTAAGGTTAGTTTCATAATCTTGTAACACAAATTGATTATCGTGAAATTCTTCTTAGAGAATTCATTCACGTCAATTGTTTTACTGATGAATGTCCTGATCCCATTCACCTTGGTCGGGTGATGATATCAAATAACAACATTTTATTAGCATCATTTGTCCTATGTTTATCGCTTGTTTTATACTCCCTCTGTCCCAAAATTATTGTCATCATTTGACTTTTTAAAGTCTTAATTTCTCAACTTTGATCTTTAATATTTTTGTATCTTTAACTATATATTTGTCTAACATGACAGCGAAACATAAGCGTAGAAATGCACCTCAATGATGACTCAATGATGACATGGCATTTAAATGATGACATGGCACACACTAATCATGCACTAAAATTTGGTTATTTAAAAATTATCCATTTGTAGGAATCGAACCCATGATCTTTGCAGAATGAAACAAACCTGCCTACCACTAGATCACTTAATGATTTTTGTTCAAAGCTTTCAAAACAATAACTACATGCTTATAATCAACGTATATCCATGCATTAATTCGTTTTAATGCTTTAACTTCCCTAAAAATCAGCATATCATTCTCTCAATCATTCATTCAAAATCATTCTCTCACTCCTTAATTATCTCCACTGATTATTGCCTTCCAAAATTATACATACTGATTTTAAATTATTCATTATGATCCTTTTTGAATTTCAAATGCACATCACAAAAATCACGGATTATTTTAAACTCAAATTTTTTTAGAAAACCTAATCTTTATCTATAAAGGTAGTATTAAGAGGAGCCTGAAACAATTGATCCGAATAAGAGGAGTGTGTAGCCATATCTAAATCATTCACATATAACACAAAAATAACCCACGGCCATCCATAAAAACAAATCGTGAATCACGTATCTCAACATTTGATTGATAAATCGATTGTGATTCATCATTTGACCCGAATTTAAATAGGTCCCTATGATTGTAAGTTTGATTATGTTTGTTTATGATGTGTCTTCATTTGTTTCGTAGGTTTACAGGTTTTATGATCGTGCTACATATACGAGCCAAATTTATCAAAAAATAGATCGATCTGAGAACCAGGTTTGTGAGTTCATCATTTAAAAAAAATTGATTGATTTGTCTGATTGGGGTTTTCAACTTATGTTATAATTTAATCGAATGTGTCTCACTTACCATCAATGTTGGACAATTTGTTTTAGTTTTGAATGCGCGGCAAGTGTTTGTGAAAATGTCTGCTTGACTTTACATTTTTTTTGTTATAAGAGATGCTATTGCCAATGGTTGTTTCAATTAAAATGACGTGCATGTGTGTGTTATACAGTGCATTGTTAGCAAAGGCTGCTGCTATGGCTCTTGTGCAACAAACACCATGCTGTAAAGATGGAAAGAGCTTTACGCCTAATGGTAGTATCAATATTCATGTGGCTGTTGCGATCAATGGTGGTTTGATCACCCCTGTTTTCCAAGACGCTGCTAAGGTGTGTGATAAATTTGAGTGGCAGTAGGATGCTATGATTATTTTTATGATGTTTTTTTTTATTCTTGAATTGTTTTTATGATTATTCACAGTAGGATGCTATGATTAGTTTTGAATGGCTGCCATTTTTCAATTTAGTAATTAAAATCAATGTATATCATGTGTTCGATAAGATGATTGAATGTGGCACCTCCGCCAGTAGCCAAACACCCCTTACATTTGTAAACCAAACACCCTATGATTAGTTTTGAATGGCTGCCATTTTATGATGTTGATGAATGAGTTTTAAACAGGCTGATTTGTCATCCAAACACCCTATTGAGGCTGTATGCCAGCTTCTAAACATCGTAGGAAAACAACTCGATGATGACACAAATTATGCTCTTTGGTGCTGTAATGATCTTGATTTTGGAATACTGAAATTACTGGTAGACCAACAACTAGCCCCAAATTTGCGGACTATAGATTCAAATGAAATAATTTTGTTCTATCTTCTGTATACTATTCTTTTTTTCTTTGTTATTGTAACAGTAGCCAAGTCCAAGTCCTGATATGAATTAGTGAAGAGCACAAGCGAGTGGACTACAACAACGAGTAGGATAACTAAGACAAGTTGTGGTAAGGCCGACTCTAATTTACAATTTGTCTTGGTCTATAGCTTACACTATATGTTTTCACGGGGTCATTTAATGAATCTTATGATGTGAGTAATGCAGAGTCGCTACAAATGGTTCAAAAAGGGGCCCCGGGCATGTGCTACAACACATTCACGGTCGTATCTTTGACTGCTCAACCATCAGCTACTTCACATGTAAGTCAATGTTATTGAGATATGTATAATGCCATATCAGGATCGATGGCTCAGTCATGTGCCACGATGCATGTAATAATCAATAAGGACCACTTAAAAACACATCATCAGGACACACTGATTATGATCTTCTAAATAAGCTCCTTAAATTTTATAATATTAAATTAACTCCAAAATGATTAAGCCCACCAGTCGAACGTAACAACAATCTTCAAGCTTTAATTTTAAGTGTAAACCTCCTTTATATGTACATGATAGATATTCAGATGTGAAAATTATGAATCTTGGCCGCCCATCGGGCAGGTCATGAAGCTAAAGTCACCATTGATTCATCCACTCCGAGTCAATATGCTTGACACGTTGAAATGTGTACGCAAATAAACTTTCATTTTGCGGTTGTATTGATATCATAATATAGACTTTCCTGCTGCATAAAGTCACTATTGATTCATCCACTCTGAGTCAATGTTCAGAACGTTATTCCTCTGGTCATACCATTAAATAATACAGGTATGTTATGGGTATTCCTTTCTTGAACTAAAATTTTATGTAACTGGAAAAGGATATCTCTAGACTTTTTTATGGATTTAGTTCGGAAAGATGTTTTCTTGAAGTGATTGAGTTGTTATTTCATTATTATTTAACATCAGCTTTGGGTTAATTCTGACATTAATAAGTTGTTTTGTTACAGCGATGTATCTAGATCTCGATCTTTTTGGAACTAAAAGCGACCGCAAGGTATGCACCTATTTCTTTTAAGTAAAATTGCTACATTTCCTACTTTATGTGACAAATTTCAAGACAAATATACTGAACAATCATGTTGGTATGTAAGCATTTTATGAGTTAAATCAAAATGAATCAACTCCAAGCTTGGCTCCAACGGATTAGTTTTCTTCTAATTCGGAGACATTGTTACTTGAAAACAATTCATGTGCTACAACTGGTCTTGACAACATTAGTGCCTAATGAAACATCTCAAATAGATAGAAAAAGCTATACTCATATGGAGTGGGATATGGAAGAACTCACAACAAAGTGCATGGGATTGGAATTGAGACCGACACTTAAACATGTTAAAGTCAATGTCTTTATTTTGTCATGTAACGGTTATTTTTTTACTGTATTATCCATGGTGAATAATGATTTGTTGGATCATATTATCAAGGTGATACTATACTAAATATTAAGTATTTAAGCAGTTTCAGTGTTTGCCTAAAAATAACATATTCAACAGTATCAAAGAGGAAAAAAGCTACAATATTCATGGGAAAGTGAGGCTGTATATCTTTATAAATTATAGTGTCAACCTCTTGCGCTACATTTTATTGGTTTTATTTATATCTGATTATGGAAAACAGCCCACAAGTTGATTGCAAATGTCCAAGGATGACTGACGGCACATCTTTCAATTCGATGGCAATCTCACAAGCTAACTTCTATAGTTCCAATTGTCTTGCATTGTTCGTTAAAAAAAATATAGTCTTGCATTTTTATGGCTCAATTACTCTTTTTAACTTCATAAAACAAATATTGAGTCACAATCCATAATCTTTTGTCGTATCAAAATGGATTACCGTGTACAAATATATAAAACATTGTGGTGCATACCAGTTTTGGTGCAACTGGGTTGTGATGAAGATAGTAAATATAAAAATTGCACCAACTACGTTGTATACAAACAAGTTTTTCATAAGCTTTGAATGTATGAAGTTAACAAACATGAAATTATAATCCATTTTTTCATAAGCTTTGAATGTATGAAGTTAACAAACATGAAATTATAATCCATTTTTGCATAAAAAGTGGATGGTTGAGATTCGTTCATTTGATCTGTATTTATATTTAATTTTTTTTATCTTCATTGAACCAAACTGTATCCTACATTATATATTTGGCATACAACATTTTTTATACTAGATAGTGAAATGGAAAGTAGGTTAATGCAATGAACCTGTTATTTCTACATATAATACATGATCAATTAATAAAGTTATTACAGTTATTTTTGTTAAACATAATCTTCCGATTATCAATATTTCATTATTATTAAAATAATTACGAAAAACAATTTAATGAAGCGTACCCGCCCATCGGGCGGGTCATGAAGCAGCTAATTATACCAATGAAAAAACATTTAAAAACCAATCCATTCATATAATTTTCATCAAGTATTATATAACACATACAAAAATATTAAAGATCAAAGTTGAGAAATTAAGACTTTAAAAAGTCAAACGAGGACAATTATTTTGGGACGGAGGGAGTATTATTTTATATGAGAATTGATACTTAATCGCTTACTTTTGTAAATCTCAGTTATAGACAAGCATTTGGTGAAAGTTAGATATTTTGGACGTAAATTGGAGCAAAATGGATCAAGATAGAAAAGTCTACTAAACTGAAGGAAGCGGGTACGGGCACGGGCTATAACGGGCACGGGCTAGAATGGGCATGGGCTTAAACGGGCATGGGCTAAACGGGCACATGGTTATACAAATCGCTTTATAGAAGACCGAAAATGACGAAATAAATTCCTTAAACGTAATAACCCATTTGTATTTAAAAAATTAAATATATTATATATATAAGTTTTTCTTCAAAAACGATTATAATGTTCTCTAATTGAGAGAAAATATGTGCCCGTTGTGCCCATTTAACTTTTCAATGGGCTAAATGTGCCCATTTCAAAAAAAATAAGAAGATAAATGTGCCCAAATCTTTTACAAAGTAGCCAAAATTAGCCCATTTTTTTCATTTTGGGCACAAATTGCCACCTCTAGATATGCCGTACATAAACACTTAGACGATTATAAAGACCATTGCCTGACTTTGAAGCATACGCCGCATGGATTTATCCCATGCGCCATATATGAAACCTTGGTCAACGTAAGAAGATCTGACTTGTTCTACTCCAGATACGCCGCATGACATCTCAGAGATGCGGCGTATTAATCTCAAGACTTCACCAGAGAATCCAAGATATTGAATAACATACGCCTTATAAGGATTGAAGCTGCGCCGTATCATATGGCGGTGTACGAATATTCATGAGTATAATAATCTTGGACCCCACGCTAAGTTACCTACATACGGCATATCAGATTAATGGTACGCTGTATCGCTCCTGTTTCCAGAATGTATAAATACCCCATTCGACTGTCGCATTCGAAGAGACATAACCTACCAAAGAAGGCGACGACCAGACCACACAAGACACAACCAGAAGGAAGAATTCAGAGCAATAAGAAAGCCCTGCTAGTAAATTAATTTATAGGAAGATTCGTTTAATTTGTATTAGTACTCTTTTAATCGTTGAGTTAGTGTCTTTCTCACTATTTGATCGGACTTAATTGTTTCTAGCTTTTAAAAGTATATTTGATGTTTTATTAGCCGCTTATGTGTATGTTTTGATTACATATGCAAGTTTATCGTGCCTTGTCGACCTTAGGCTCACACAATTACTTCATTAACATTGTTTGCATGATTAATGTAAGCATGTAAAAGGGATAAATAATATATAAACTTAGTAATCATGAAGGTGGACTTTATACGGAGATCTGATTAATAATCGTGACAGGATTAGTCCGTCGAGAAGACTTAATACCCGAAATCTAGACGTTTAGACTGGATCTAGACATTGGAATGATATACGCATACACGTAAGCAACCACTGAGAGAGAATAGATTTTAGTACTCATCTTATATAACTAAGCAATTAAACGAGTGACAAATCTTCCTTACTATCGGCTATGCCTCTTATCTGTATCTGTTTTCTATCTGTGTATGCGTGTGTCAATTGCCTTATTAGTTTTATTTACTGTTTTACTTAATCTACACATCGTGCCAGACTCTCAGGCTAAAAACCCCCATTGCGTTAGATTAGGTTTAATTAGAACTAACTTAGGATTAAAATACTGATAGCTACTTAAGTGTTTGCACTCTTAGTGATCGACACTCTTACTTACCAACTAGGCTACATTGATCGGGTAGACTGCCCGTTAGTGTTTGTTATAGGTTAAGTTGGCTAAATATAAATGTAAAAGTTGATAATATCTTCCAAGAAACGAGTACGAAGGTTTTTGAACAAGAATACCCCCAAACTTGACTTCTATCAACGAAGGTTTTTGAACAAGATAAGAGTCGTTGTCCCTTACATTATGCGGGCAATTATCCCTTACATGATGAGAGCCGTTTTCCCTATAGGCTCACTTGATGAGTGCAATTGTCCGTTACTTGATGAGAGCCGTTGTCCCTAAACACTTGCTCACTTGATGAGAGGAATTGCCATTTACATGATGAGAGTCGTTGTCCCTAAATGCTTGCACACTCCATAAGAGCAATTTTCACTTACATGATGAGAGCTATTGTTCCAAAATGCTAACTTTTTGAGGGCAATTTTCCCTTACATGATGAGAGTCGTTGTTCCTATAAGCTCGCTTGATGAGGGCAATTGTCCGTTACTTGATGAGAGAAGTTGTCCCTAAATGCTTGCTCACTTGATGTGCGCAATTGTTCTTGACATGATGAGAGCCATTGTCCCTAAATGCTTGCACACTTGATAAGAACAATTCTCACTTACTTGATGAGAGCCGTTGTCCCTAAAGGCTCACTTGATGAGAGCAATTGTCCTTTACATGATGAGAGCAATTGCCCTTTTACACGATGAGAGCTGTTTTCTCGAAATGCTTGCACACTTGATAAGAGCAATTTTCAATTATATGATGAGAGTCGTTCTCCCAAAAGGCTCACTTTATAAAGGCAATTGTCCCTTACATGATGAGAGCCATTATCCCTAAAGGCTCGCTTCAGGAGAGAAATTGTCAGTTACTTGATGAGAGCCGTTTTTCCTAAATTCTTGCTCACTTGATAAGAGCAATTGCCATTTACATAATAAGAGTCGTTTTGTCCCTAAATGCTTGCACACTTGATAAGAGCAATTGTCACTTGCATGATGAGAGCCGTTGTCCCTAAAGGCTCACCTTATTAGGGTATTTGTCCCTTACATGATGAGAGCTGATGTCCAAAAGGATCACTAGGTGAGAGCAATTTTCGTTCACTTGATGAGAGTCGTTGTCTCTAAACACTTGCTCACTTGATGAGAGCAGTTGCCATTTACATGATCAGTGCCATTGTAACAATGCTTGCACACTTGGTAAGAACAATTCTCACTTATTTGATGAGAGCCGTTGTACCTAAAGGCTAACTTGAGTAGAGCAATTGTCCGTTACTTGGTGAGAGCCGTTGTCCATTAACACTTGCTCACTTGACGAGAGCAATTGCCCTTTACATGATGAGAGCCGTTGTCCAGAAATGCTTGCACACTTGATAAGAGCAATTGTCACTTAGATGATGAGATCCGTTGTCCATAAAGGCTTACTTTATGAGGGTAATTATCCCTTACATGATGAGAGCCGTTGTCCCTAAATGCTTGCACACTTGATAAGGACAATTGTCACTTATATGATGAGAGTCGCTTACCCAAAAGGCTCACTTTATAAGGGCAATTGTCCCTTACATGATGAGAGCCATTGTCCCTAAAGGCTCACTTCATGAGAGAAATTGTCCGTTACTTGATGAGAGCCGTTGTTCCTAAATTCTTGCCCACTTGATGAGAGCAATTGCCCTTTATATGATAAGAGCTGTTGTCCCTAAATGCTTACACACTTGATAAGAGCAATTGTAACTTACATGATGAGAGCCGTTGTCCCTAAAGGCTCACTTTATTAGGGTAATTCTCCCTTACATGATGAGAGCCGATGTCCTAAAGGCTCACTAGATGAGAGCAATTGTCGTTTACTTGATGAGAGCCGTTGTCCCTAAATACTTGCTCACTTGATGAGAGCAATTGCCATTTACATGATGAGTGTCGTTGTCCCTAAATGCTTGCACACTTGATAAGTGCAATTTTCACTTACATTATGAGAGCCGTTGTCCCTAAAGGTTCACTTTATGAGGGCAATTGTCCCTTACATGATGAGAGCCGTTGTCCCTAAAGGTTCAGTTGATGAGTGCGATTTTCCACTACTTGATAAGAGTCGTTGTCCCTACACACTAGCGCATTTGATGAGAGCAATTGCCCCTAAATGCTTGCACACTTGATAAGAGAAATTGTCCCTTAATTTTGCTTTTGACATCCAGTTTTCTTCTTTGCCAAACCCTAGAATCGTTTCTCTCTCTCTAAGGTGAAATTCGGCCGCCACTAACTTCTCAATTCCGGGAGTAAATTGCAAAAATCATCCTTGTGGTTTGGCCAAATTGCACGTTTGGTCCCTGTGGTTCATTAAGTGCAAAAAACGTCCAGAGTCGTTGTCCCTACACACTAGCGCATTTGATGAGAGCAATTGCCCCTAAATGCTTGCACACTTGATAAGAGAAATTGTCCCTTAATTTTGCTTTTGACATCCAGTTTTCTTCTTTGCCAAACCCTAGAATCGTTTCTCTCTCTAAGGTGAAATTCGGCCGCCACTAACTTCTCAATTCCGGGAGTAAATTGCAAAAATCATCCTTGTGGTTTGGCCAAATTGCACGTTTGGTCCCTGTGGTTCATTAAGTGCAAAAAAGGTCCAGATTTGGCACTGTTACATTCAGTTTTGGTCCCTCGTGTTAACCGGCGTTAAGTGAGTTCCGTTAAGTGGCATTGTTTCATTCACTTTTGGTCCCCCATGTTACACGTTAGCCCCTTAAGGTAGAAATCATTGCAGCGCCCGTCCTTTTTTTGAATTTTATAATTTTTTTGAATTTATATAAATTTTTCGAATTTTTATAAATTTTTCGAATTTTTATAATTTTTCGAATTTGTAAAATTTTTTTCGAATTTTTATAAATTTTTCGAATTTTTATAAATTTTTTTCGAATTTTTATAAATTTTTCGAATTTTACATCTTATTTGAAACGTATGGGTGCTCAAAATTTCAAAACAAGATGAAAAAATTAAAAATGCATAAGCCGAAACCACATAAGCTCTGAAGCCCAAAAATAAGCTTAAGTGGGCATTTATCTAATGTTAGGGGGTGTTTGTTTCAGCTTATATAGCCCGGTTATGGCTTATTTGGTTGTGGGCTTATGTTTCGTACGCTCAATTTTTGTGGCTTATTTTGAAACTTTTCGGCTTATATAAGCTTACTATGACATGATAAGCTTATATAAGCCGAAACGTTTTAAAATAAGCCACAAAAACTGAGCGTATGAAACATAAGCTGAAAACCAAATAAGCCATAACCCGGCTATATAAGCCGAAACAAACACCCCTAACAAACAGACACTCTATTATAACAAATATACTTATTTACTTATCATCAAATACTCCAAAAACAATCAGACACATATATATACACTACAAGCATGAAAACATCACTTAAAACATTAAGTAACTTAAGACACGTGGCATATTGATTGGACAAATTGACACGTGGCATATTGTTAAGTAACTTAAGACACGTTCCATTTGACTTACCGTTCGGTTGAATGGCAGATACGTCACTTGACTGATGGTCAGCACTGAAATCATTAGCAACAGGAGCGGTGACATCATTCTTTGGTGCATTCACATCAGCATCAGTTTTATTTTCTTCGGTTTCCATCTCGGAAGTTTCAGTCACCGTCTCAGTCCTGTTTTCTTCTGTGTTTTCTTGGTTACTTTCTTCTCCACCTTCGTTGAGTTCAGCTAACTCATCTACCGTTTCTGTTGCATCCTCTTCATTGTGATCTATATCATCTTGCTGAATCATGTCAATATCATCATCAGGATCCACATCAGGAACATCAGGCTTTAGTCCAATGGGTTCAGCAAACGCCTCGTCTTTGTCTATGTTCAACATCGTCTGTACTGACATCCGGGGCCAGATTGTCATTTTCTTTTTTTTTTCTTTCTCTTTTTTTTCCTTTTTTTTTTTCATTTTCCTTTTTTTTTTCTTATTTTTTTCATTTTCATCTTTTTTTTTTTTTTTTTTTTTTTTTTTTTTTTTTTTTCATTTTCCTCATTTTGTTTTACCTCATTCTGTTTGTTTGATTCATCAGGATCCAACTCACCTGCTTCATCACTTGTGGTTGCATCATCTTCCTTAGCTCTAAGCTATTACTTCTATCATCGTCATGACCATAAGATAGTTAAGACTATGTTCAAAACACATTAACATTGTTGCTCTGATAGTTGGAGTTTCTTCAAGTACTCTTCAGATAAGAGGCTGTCCTCTTCAATGAGATCCATATCATCATCAATCAGAACTTTGGGTAAGCTTTTCACCGTCTTCTTGAGAGAAAATGATGAACCAAGCTTCCAAGCTTGGTTTTAAAAGGCGATAGGCGCACAAAAGCGACAAGGTCCATTTCCAAAGCGCTAAGCGCAAAGCGCAAAAGCGGTGGGCTTTTCGTACGCGAGGCGCAAGACGATTATATAATTTTTTTTTATGTATGCTATAGGTTTTTAACATTATTTACTCAAAATATAGATACAAATAAGGTATATATATGATTTAACTTAAATGTACAACCTTTTTAGCTACATGTATAACAAATTTAAGCACAAAAACATCATGTGTACGAAAAGTGCGCTTTTAGTGCGCTTTTTTGTTGCGCTTTTAGGGCGCTTTTTGCGCTTTTCTTGCGCTTTTTGTACACTGCTCGCCTTGGGTTACATAAAGCGATAGGGGTTGCGCCTAGGTGCGCCTAGCGCTTAAGCTCGCCTGAGGCGCGCTTTTTAAAACCAAGCTTCCAAGTAGGTTTCTTAGCCTTAATCTGTTAAAAAAATAGTAAATATAAAAATCTCAGATTCTCAAAACGGTAGATTAGATATAGCAAGACAAGCAGACGAACATTATATAGTGTGATCGTAACTGCTATTACCAGGTCCAAACGACAATAGGCCCTCCAAATAAATAAATAAAAACATGCAGAGGGTATTAACTTACCCCAAAAGACTGAAGTTCTGCCATCTGAACCACCTCTATATCTGAAAACCCTGCGACCAGCAGTTTCCTCACAAGAGAAGATTTCGTCTGCAAATTGGTCAAACAATATCAGTAAACTCGATTCCATATGATTGTACTTCCAAGATAATGAGATATCAGATGGTTTACCATCTCCTTGGCATCAGCAGAAGTTTGACGAATAACTATCTCTCCACCAGGCTTCAACACTCGTGAGAATTCCTCGAAAAACTTGTCACCAGGAAAATCTGATGACTTGCTAATGGAGACAACAAAATCTGTGGAAGATGCATCCACTGGCAAGGAACCTGCCACACGTCAAGGTGAATCATGAGACTAGTTGGAAAGGTTTATGATACACAGAAGATATCCAACTAATACACATAGAATACATAATCCTAAAAAGGGTAAAGACTTTTTAATTTCGTTTACTGAATCAAACTGCCAGCATGAAAATCCTGTTAAGACTATATGAAGCAGGTATGACCTTTCATCCGAGTATTCATAAACCACACCATCGTGAGCAAGGACGGAGCCATAGTTAACTTAGAGGGGTCAAATGACCCCACTCAAAACAAGTAAACGGAGATGGGTCCCTATTCAGACTACACGAGGAAAGTCGAGCATTTTGTTTTTGCTAGTTATCACCCCTCTAAACATATTTTCTTGCTCCGTCTCCGCCATCAAGAACATGCTGCTAGATATTGCACTGCAATTGCTCTTACAAGCATACGATACTTTACTGTTCTAACTATACGGGCACCAAAATCTTAAATCATCTACCTTTTACCATCCGTAATAGTAACTACATCAAACTTTAACGGTAAGAACTCGTATTTTCATTAACAAGCACACATTAGGTTCACACACTTATGAGGCACCATCATCGTCCAAATGCAACAAGGCATATATACCAACGTTTATACAATCACCAATAATGTTAAAGAGTCCTCTTAAGCCGCACCATCAGGGGGGACACAAAATTTGCTACAATTGGCCTTACAAGCATATTAACTATACTAGCAACAAAAGTTTTTAAACTACTAGATTTTACAGTTTTACCTTGTAGCATCTGAAACTGTAATAAGCCTATTTTTGTGCTTATGTGATTTCGCCTCATGTTTTATAAGCCTATTATTTTCCATCTTATTTGAAACGTATGGGCGCTCAAAATTTCAAAACAAGATGAAAAAATTAAAAATGCATATGCCGAAACCACATAAGTTCTGAAGCCCAAAAATAAGCTTAAGGGGGCATTTATCTAATGTTAGGGGGTGTTTGTTTCAGCTTATATAGCCCAGTTATGGCTTATTTGGTTTTGGGCTTATGTTTCGTACGCTCAGTTTTTGTGGCTTATTTTGAAACTTTTCGGCTTGTATAAGCTTACTATGATATGATAAGCTTATATAAGCCGAAACGTTTTAAAATAAGCCACAAAAACTGAGCGTATGAAACATAAGCTGAAAACCAAATAAGCCATAACCCGGCTATATAAGCCGAAACAAACACCCCCTAACAAACAAATACACTATAATAACAAATATACTTATTTACTTATCATCAAATACTCCAAAAACAATCAGACACATATATATATATACACTACAAGCATAAAAACATCGGTTAAAACATTAAGTAACATAAGACACGTGGCATATTGATTGGACAAATTGACACGTGGCATATTGTTAAGTAACTTAAGACACGTTCCATTTGACCTACCGTTAGGTTGAATGGCAGATACGTAACTAGACTGATGGTCAGCACTGAAATCATTAGCAACAGGAGCGGTGACATCGTTCTTTGGAGCATCCACATCAGCATCAGTTTTATTTTCTTCGGTTTCCATCTCGGAAGTTTCAGTCACCGTCTCAGTCCTGTTTTCTTCTGTGTTTTCTTGGTTACTTTCTTCTCCACCTTCGTTGAGCTCGGCTGACTTCATCTACCGTTTCTGTTGCATCCTCTTCATTGTGATCTATATCATCTTGCTGAATCATGTCAATATCATCATCAGGATCCACATCAGGAACATCAGGCTTTAGTCTAGTGGGTTCAGCAAACGCCTCGTCTTTGTCTATGTTCAACATCGTCTGTACGGTCACAGGGGCCTGATCGTCATTTTCTTTTTTTTTTTCTCTTTTTTTTTCTTTTACATTTTCATCTTTTTTTTTTTTTTCGTTTTCATCTTTTTTTTCCTCTTTTTTTTTCCTCATTCTGTTTGTTTGATTCATCGGGATCTAACTCACCTGCTTCATCACTTGTGGTTGCATCATCTTCCTTAGCTCTAAGCTCTCTATTGCTTCTATCATTGTCATAACCATAAGATAGTTAAGACTATCTTCAAAACTCATTAACATTGTTGCTCTGATAGTTGGGGTTTCTTCAAGTGATCTTTAGATAAGAGGCTGTCCTCATCAATGAGATCCATATCATCATCAATCAGAACTTTGGGTAAGCTTTTCACCGTCTTCTTGAGAGAAAATGATGAACCAAGCTTCCAAGTAGGTTTCTTAGCCTTGATCTGTAAAGAAAAATAGTAAATATAAAAATCTCAGATTCTCAAAACGGTAGATTAGATATAGCAGGACAAGCAGATGAACATTATATAGTGTGATCGTAATTGCTATTACCAGGTCCAAACAACAATAGGCCCTCCAAATAAATAAATAAAAACATGCAGAGGGTATTAACTTACCCCAAAAGACTGAAGTTCTGCCATCTGAACCACCTCTATATCTGAAAACCCTGCAACCAGCAGTTTCCTCACAAGAGAAGATTTCATCTGCAAATTGGTCAAACAATATCAGTAAACTCGATTCCATATGATTGTACTTCCAAGATAATGAGATATCAGATGGTTTACCGTCTCCTTGGCATCAGCAGAAGTTTGATGAATAACTATCTCTCCACCAGGCTTCAACACTCGTGAGAATTCCTCGAAAAACTTGTCACCAGGAAAATCTGATGACTTGCTAATGGAGACAACAAAATCTGTGGAAGATGCATCCACTGGCAAGGAACCTGCCACACGTCAAGGTGAATCATGAGACTAGTTGGAAAGGTTTATGATACACAAAAGATATCCAACTAATACACATAGAATACATAATCCTAAAAAGGGTAAAGACTTTTTAATTTCGTTTACTGAATCAAACTGCCAGCATGAAAATCCTGTTAAGACTATATGAAGCAGGTATGACCTTTCATCCGAGTATTCATAAACCACACCATCTCAAGCAAGGACGGAGCCATAGTTAACTTAGAGGGGTCAAATGACCCCACTCAAAACAAGTAAACGGAGATGGGTCCCTATTCAGACTACACGAGGAAAGTCGAGCATTTTGTTTTTGCTAGTTATCACCCCTCTAAACATATTTTCTTGCTCCGTCTCCACCATCAAGAACATGCTGCTTATTGCACTGCAATTGCTCTTACAAGCAAACGATACTTTACGTTCTAACTATACGGGCAACCAAAATCTTAAATCATCTACCTTTTACCATCTGTAATAGTAACTACATCAAACTTTAACGGTAAGAACTCGTATTTTCATTAACAAGCACACATTAGGTTCACACACTTATGAGGCACCATCATCGTCCAAATGCAACAAGGCATATATACCAACATTTATACAATCACCAATAATGTTAAAGAGTCCTCTTAAGCCGCACCATCAGGGGGGACACAAAATTTGCTACAATTGGCCTTACAAGCATATTAACTATACTAGCAACAAAAGTTTTTAAACTACTAGATTTTACAGTTTTACCTTGTAGCATCTGAAACTGTAATAAGCCTATTTTTGTGCTTATGTGATTTCGCCTCATGTTTTATAAGCCTATTATTTTCCATCTTATTTGAAACGTATGGGCGCTCAAAATTTCAAAACAAGATGAAAAAATTAAAAATGCATATGCCGAAACCACATAAGTTCTGAAGCCCAAAAATAAGCTTAAGGGGGCATTTATCTAATGTTAGGGGGTGTTTGTTTCAGCTTATATAGCCCAGTTATGGCTTATTTGGTTTTGGGCTTATGTTTCGTACGCTCAGTTTTTGTGGCTTATTTTGAAACTTTTCGGCTTATATAAGCTTTACTATGACATGATAAGCTTATATAAGGCGAAACGTTTTAAAATAAGCCACAAAAACTGAGCGTATGAAACATAAGCTGAAAACCAAATAAGCCATAACCCGGCTATATAAGCCGAAACAAACACCCCCTAACAAACAGACACACTATAATAACAAATATACTTATTTACTTATCATCAAATACTCCAAAAACAATCAGACACATATATTAATATATATACACTACAAGCATAAAAACATCAGTTAAAACATTAAGTAGCTTAAGACATGTGGCATATTGATTGGACAAATTGACACATGGCATATTGTTAAGTAACTTAAGACACGTTCCATTTGACCTACCATTAGGTTGAATGGCAGATACGTCACTTGACTGATGGTCAGCACTTTCTTCTTCACCTTCGTTGAGCTCGGCTGACTCATCTACCGTTTCTGTTGCATCCTCTTCATTGTGATCTATATCATCTTGCTGAATCATGTCAATATCATCATCAGGATCCACATCAGGAGCATCAGGATTTAGTCCAGTGGGTTCAGCAAACGCCTCGTCTTTGTCTATGTTCAACATCGTCTGTACTGTCATCAGGGGCCTGATCGTCATTTTCTTTTTTCTTCTTTCTTTTTTTTTTCTTTCTTTTTTTCATTTTGCTTTCTTTTCTTTTTTTTTTATTTTCATCATTTTTTTTTTTCATTTTCCTCTTTTTTTTTTCTCATTCTGTTTGTTTGATTCATCAGGATCTAACTCACCTGCTTCATCACTTGTGGTTGCATCATCTTCCTTAGCTCTAAGCTCTCTGTTACTTCTATCATCGTCCTTAAGTTCTTAACTGATGGTCCAGTTGTACTTTTCGTTTTTATCAGAATTTTCATCGTTTTCATCATCTTTATTATCCCAAAGTTTTTCATCAACAGTTTCACTATTATCCCCAGTTTCTTCCATGGCGGAATCCAGTTCCAGTTCCAGTTCCTCGTTTTCATCCTCGCTATCATTGTCCTTAAGACCTTAGGTAAATGTAGGAGAAACTGCTTCTTCACGCTTTTGATGCGCCCTAACGATGTGAGAGGCAATATGGAAATCTGTCGTATCATCAGGGTCATCAATCATGACATATACCAGGTCAAACCTTGAAAGGATGGCAGGATGAAGAGCAACTTTGTACTGCAATATGATTTCAATTTGTTAGTTTTTCCGAGTAGGCAAGTAAAATAATTGATCATCAATGATTTACAGAACAGGTGGCAATTTAGACCTGTTAACTTATGAATGTGTGTTAATTGAGTTATTTTTTATCTCCAACTGGCCAAACATGTATTATTTAGAGTTTAGAATTATCTTCTTAAACTATTTTATATACCAGGTCAAACCTTGAAAGGATGGCAGGATGAAGAGCAACTTTGTACTGCAATATGATTTCAATTTGTTAGTTTTTCCGAGTAGGCAAGTAAAATAATTGATCATCAATGATTTACAGAACAGGTGGCAATTTAGACCTGTTAACTTATGAATGTGTGTTAATTGAGTTATTTTTTATCTCCAACTGGCCAAACATGTATTATTTAGAGTTTAGAATTATCTTCTTAAACTATTTTATGAATACAAATAGATGATATTTTTTTAACCAAATTGACAATTTAGTAATAAGAAAAACTAGAAACAAAAGTGTGATAGAATCAAGCCCACTAGCAAGTTTAGAGTCAGCACTAAGCACAATCTAAATTGCTTACCTTCAATGGTTTAGACTTGTCGTAACGGCCTCCTGTGGGATTTGCAGCAGCCAAAATTGATGTTCTAGCATTTAATGTTGTCTAAGACGCATCACAAGAGCTTGAGTCACCCGCTGAAAGTACTCATCTGTTATAACAAGCTTCTTAGCTCCAGGCACCTCTGCGTTTTCTGTGCAAGACAATCAGTCTCAGCATTGAATGAAAACAAAATTCCAGATATACTAATAATAGAGGTGGCTGGATGGGCAGGCATGCAGATTATTAGGTTTAAACAGGTTACTCTTTAGTACGGGTTGACCCAGACACTTTATTGTCCATTTTTTTCAAAAGTATTAATGCGCTCGTTATGATAACATACACAATAATGTTCCAACAACAATTTTCCAAAAATTCAGAAGTTTGCATGCATTGCATGAGTTAGCTAACTTATTCTATTAGACCAAACCGTTTGAGATAAACCAAATTGCAAGTTAACCCAATAATATGTAAATGGGCCAATATAGACTAGTTTGGCAAGATAGACAAAGACCAACCTGGGTGCTCATTGGTCATATCAGCGTCTGCACCAGTTGGTTGAGCTTCACCATTGCCACCAATATCACCATCTTCTTGATTCTCTTCCTGAATATCATCTTGGAACTCGGTCAAATCAATCTCAGTTGATCCCACACTGCAGATTCATATACATAATTAGTGACATTTTTTAGCAGGCTATTTTACAACTATCAACAAACTAAACATGCCTGATTACTGATGTTTTTAGGAGTCTTGTTGCTAGACGAACATGCCTTGGGTGGACCTGAAACACAACACACAATTTAGAACCAATTCACCATGCAAGTCTCAAATATGAGAATGTTGCAAGTTAAATTGTATTGCTTTTAAAAAACACCTCATCATCCAGGTGACAGCTGGCAATCGCCTCTGAGAGTCTGATAAGAGCTTCCAATTGCCTGACCCTCATGCGGTATGCAACTCTACTTCCGGAGCTGTATCACCTTTACGTAAAGCAACATAAGAATCCACCAAAATTTGTCTAGCCTCTGCATTTAGCTGCATTAATTCAAAACTGTCAGACCAAGGAACTTGATTCAACATCAACATTATGAATTGATGGTAAGATTCCAAGCCCTTTAGTGTTTATGAGATCTGAAACAAGTCAAGTAAAATATTCAGTCAAAAAGGGAACTGGTCAAATGGGCAGCACCAATCGATAGCAGGCCAAATTGACGAGTGTTATGCCAAACATCCCTTTTGACCCATTTGCATACTAAACTTAAACATAACTCTTTAACATACATTAAAACCTGTAAATTGACTCTTAACCATTACGAATACTTGACACTATAAACATTAAACCTTTAATGACTCCGGGGACAACCTTGTCATGAACTCGGTATCTATACTAAGCTCTAACACATAAACCCAACGCTTCTAATCCTTGCTTCTAATTTCTTAATCGCCTTACCACATGCTTTATCCTCTATCTCATGAACCTACAAAACATGGTAAACATCTATAACGTAAGTGAAACGCTTAGTAAGCAACTAGATTAATACATGGTTAATATTCCAATCACTACTACAAAATGAAGTTAATCCAACACCAATAAAGTGTTGTATTATGTCTTTAAAATGTTGCATTATACCTAATGTGACACTTTATCAAGTGTTTCTTTATGTAACGTCCCCTTAGGTATAAGCAACACTTTTTATTAGAATAAGCAACCCGTATTGAAAGTGTTGGAAACTCGTGTTTATCTAGTGCAAACTTTGCAATGCAAAACTTTTGAAACTCAAAGCAACACTTATTGCTCTCAAACTCAACACTTTTTTACGCAAATGTAACACTTTTTAGAATCAAATGCAACATTTCTACACTTTTTTTTTTGGGTAAAAGGTCATTAAAATGACCCGGTAAATGTATTACTCCAAAAAGCGTTTAAATACAAAGGATATGGGTGAAATCCCATATCTCAGCCCATTACATAGGCGAAAAAGCTTACATAACAAGACACTTACCTTCCTCTAGTACAGGAAATAAACCACTAAACATAAACAAACATGACAACTAGAAAAACAAGAAACTACTTCCTAACACGACCTTGGGGCTTGATATAATACATATCATAAAAAGCGTCCAATTGTCCTGGTAGATCGTAGACTTGATCCGCATAGTCATCATACTCATAGTAATCTTCAAGCTCATGTCCACCAGCTGTCGATGAGAGAAAATCCATAGGCTTTTCAAATAAATTCACAGACTCATCAAAAGTGTTAACAACCTCCTCATCACTATCAGAATCAACAATCTCTCCAACCTTAGAGAAAGGGTTAACTCTTTTAGTAGAAGAAGACGGAGAAAAAGAAGTGCTAGGCACAGACGTTCCAACCTCCTTCTCTTTCAGCTCACTCACACGCGGTTCTTGCAATGTATTACCAGTCTTAAGAGACTCCTTCCCCTTGTCTTCCATTGTACTACCAGCATCCACATCCTTATTCACTTCCTTAGTAGGAATACCTAAGTCATCAGTATCATCCATATTAAGGGCTTCAAACTGATTAGATGTAGAAATCTTCGTTCCACTCGTACTAGCCACATCAGCAGCCTTCTTCTTATTGATATCCACTTTCTTGGGTTCAAGAGGAGGAGCTTTGGGTCGGTACTGAAATTGCTTACCCACAACATGTAACACCCCCAAAATTATCGCAGTGGAAGATAGTTCACTGGGGTATTACTTCTTAGCACAAACTACAAGTCATGGAAAACGACCCTTTAAAAGAGATGTTTTAAAAGTGTTTCACATTTGTTACATTAAAACCTCAGAGTTTGCAAAGGTCCCAACAGTTTTCATAAAAACACAATGTTTTCAAAATATCACAAATGTTTTAAACATAACATAAATCTTTAAAATATAGTCTCTTCAAATGTGAAATATGCCGAGTCTTCAAAAGATATCTGTGCGACTCCATCCAAGACCTTCATGCCTTAAAACTTGAGATAAAACATGCTAAAACATCAACACAAAGGTTGAGTGAATCCATATAGTTTAATAATAAGCAGTCGATCACAATAAATCATTTATAAAAATGACTAAGCAACAAATGCAGAGTCTGATAAAGTTATTATTGCCCTAAGCTCGTGACCCCGACGCTACGTCTTTGCTGTCAATAGCATAAATTTGCCTTTCAAACATAGGTAATAGCCACACCTATCATTGGTACGAATACAATACACGCGACTGCCATATAAGCACATTCCTGCATGGGGGTTGTTAATCCCAATAGATCTATTCATGGTATTCGTGCTCACTCGCAAGTGACTAACGGTTCACGATAAAAGGGACTTTCGGCTATGGGAAACTTAGGCAATAATAATAACATGATAGCATACATTTTTCAAAGCATTGTGATCATAAATATTTATAGCATGTATCTCCCAACGATGAAGTAAAACTTGGGGCTATGAACTCACCAACGATGAAGTAGTAGCAGAAACCGGAGAAGTGTGCACGTCGAGAAAAGCCGCAAAAGTCACAAATGAACTATATAAAATATAACACGACTTAGGCTCGGGGAATTAAGGTGTAACACTTATACTTATGTTTTTATTCAGTACTTGTACTTGTAATACCATAAGGTAATTTAGTTAAAAGTTTTATAGCAAGTCATAGGCCGATAAGACGTTTGTAAAAGCTTGTACGGTTTAAAATTCAAAGCTGATGGAAAATTTATGAAATTACCGAACTAATCGGGTCGCCATTTCTAAACCGTGAAGGCTAAAATTATGAACTTTATATGCTTGGAAAGGTATGACTCTTTATTATTTGAAAATCAAGGCCTCACTTAACTGAGAACTTCAGAACATGGGTGAAATTACCAATTTACCCCTGTGTCTCCATGTAGTTACTTCCAGCATCCAATTAAGTTTAGTAAAATGAGCATATCTTTTTATCTACAGGTCAAATGGACACAAGGCTAGTGGGAGAAGTTTTCTACATGTCTTAGCTCCAACTTTTAAGTTTTTACCAACCTCCCCTTCTTTGCAACATTTTAGAGTAAATGGCCTATCAAATTTGACATGCAATCCTGGGCAAGTTTTAGTGTAGATTTTCTCCAAAAATCATCAAGATGAATTAAGATGTAAGGTTTTCGGGGAAATGATCCTAAGACCTGAGGCTAACTCCCAATATTTTTATCTTAGTTTAAAACCCACTGAGGACAAAATGGTGAATCGATTTTGTTTCATAAAATCTGGGACAGGTTTGGACCAATGACAAGCAAGATGATTTATGCCTATTAAATGGGTTTTTGTGTAAAGTATGCCAGGATTAATCATTCGAATCATTCTAATAACTCAAAACATTAAAATGACCAGAGGTGAATTGGTTTTCAATTAAAAATGAGAGTGGTTTATATAAACACAATTAGATGAAATCAAGATTAACACTTTAATTAACTAACAACTCTTGCAATCAAAACCCATCCAAGCCTACACTAACTAACCTAATCACTAAAGATCCTATGAAAACTTTAATCAAATCATTCAAATGATGCATGCAAGAGTTGATTTGCTTAGATCTAGAAAAACCTCTAATGACATAAAAATGAGATCAAAAGAAATTAGGGAAATATACCAAGATGAAGACTAGTTAAATGCACAAGATTATTGAAGTAGAAGATTTGATGAAAATGGTGATGTTGGGGTTGCTTAGCCATGACCCAAAGAGAAAAAAGGGCAGATTTTTGAGTGAAATATTGATGGTGATATGCTCTATGTTGAAGGATTTGAGTTATTAATAAGTTAGTTTGGTTTTTGGTAGAAGTATACATGCAAAACACATTGGACAAGTGTCCCATGACCCTTGCCCCTTTATGGCCGGCCATGGGGTAGATATGGGGAGGTTAGATTCATTTTATTTTTCAAAAATGTTTTATATAAGGTATACGTGAATTATGCAAGGTAATAAGTAGTATTTAGGGGTTTTAAGTGGTAAATTGGAAAGGTGAAGAGTGGTTAACGACTAAAGCTTGAAAAACAAAGATAAAGATCATATAATATTAATATTTGATTAATATTTGAAGTATTAGTGTGTTTGTGGGGTTTAAATCAAGCGTACAGTCTTAAAAACGCGAATTACGCAGTACCGGGTGAACTGAAAACGTGAATTTTAGAAAAGTGTTATCAAAACATTATGAAATTGTTATGAAGTGTTAAAATGGATAATTTTAATATTTCATGGGAGCCTTGTGTTTTCCGGAGTGTTAAAACGAAACTAAAAATCAAAAAAACGCATACTCAAAACGCGAGTTGTTACCAAAATTTGACGAAATCGTGAAACGAAACAGAAAATGTGAAATATATAAATTTTTGAATACTAGGAGCATGTGATGGAATATTAAGCCACTAATGACATGAAAACGGATAGAACTCCTTAACACGGCTCATGTATAGCTAGAAACGCGAAAATCGCTAAATCGGGTATTTTTATGCATAGTTTGTAAAAATAAATGTCACAAGGATAATATTTTCATAAAAATATCACATTTAACTTAAAATGACCTAAATTGATGTTTCATATATTTCCCAAGCCTTTCAGGGTGTCATAGAGTCGTTAAAGCTTAAAACGTGAGCCGAAAACGTGTAAAACGTAAACTGCGCACACTTCGCGTAGAAATGGAAAATTAAATTATTCCATATGAAAACAAGTACGTGGGGGAAAATAAATCATATTTACGGGTAGACTGGGCATAGTCTGAGTCAAATTATGAATTTAAGTGTAAGTATCACGACGTACGCAGACAACTTTCCCGGCAAAAGCTAATTTACTTAAAAAAAAAATAAGCAAATAAAATTAGTAAAAATGATGACCTAAAATTTCACGGTTGTTACATTACCCATCGTTGAAAAGGAATCACGTCCTCATGATTTAGTTTATCTTATCGGTTGACGGTGTGTAGAAAAAAAAATGAGGTACTCTCGTCACAATCTGATCTTTTCGCTCCCATGTGTACTCGGGTCCATGTCGAGTATTCCAACGAACGTTGACAATGGGAATGCACTATGCTTGAGTCGCTTGACTTCCTACTTCATGATCTCAACGGGTTCCTCATCAAGGTTAAAATTGTCGTCAAGTTGAATCTCCTCTAGTGGAATGACGAGGGATTCTTCTGTTAGACACTTCTTCAAGTTTGAATCGTGATACGTGTTGTGAGCACTACAGAGCTCTTGCAGAAGTTTGAGTGAATAAGCTACCGGTCCAGCTTTTGCCAAATTCTTGTAGGGTTCAACGTACATCGAGTTCAGTTTTCATAGTTTTCCGAAACATAGCACGTTCTTTCGTGGCGAACTTTCATGTAACTCTCCTGACGATCTTGTACTGCTTGTAGCCTGTTGTCTTGGAGTGTGGTTCCCACACCCTGATGCGTACTAACGATTAATGCGAATGGGATTACTACGGGAGCGTACTATCAGTCGAAAGAAGTAGATGCCACTGCTTTGGGGTAAAAGATAGTTACAAGGAGTAATTAATAATACGAATGAAAAATCTTGATGAATCACAAAAATAATAATAGAATTCTGTCGATTGTAATGTTTTAGGAGCAAGGACTGCCTAAAAAAAAGATACATTAGATATCTGTATGAACAAAGCAGCAAACTGTTATCAATCGATGCAAATGAAAGGATCAATGAATCAAAACAATAATGAATGGATTAAAATGTCCATATCATTCTTACTAGTATGAGCATAGAGTGCTCAGAAGAAAATTTGATATTCATACGAATGAAGAAGCAAATGAAATGACGTAGAAAAGAGGTCAATGACTCAAATTAACGCAAACAGAAGAACCATAAATTACTATAATAGTAATGCGAAGAGATATAGAATATTAACACAAATAATCAATTAATCGAGAAAACCAACGAATCAAACCAATAGTCAAAAGAGGCCAATACTGAAGGACAAAACTCTAAATGAGTTTCAATAATAAATGAGACAAACAATATGGACAACGGCTCTCATCATATACGTGACAATTGCTCTTATCAAGTGTGCAAGCATTTAGGGACAACGACTCTCATCATGTAAACGGTAATTTCTCACATTAAGCTAGCAAGTATTTAGGGACAACGACTCTCATCAAGTAACGGACAATTGCTCTCATCAAGTGAGCCTTTAAGGACATCGGCTTTCATCATGTAAGGGACAATAACCCTATTAAAATGAGCCTTTTGGGACAACGGCTCTCATCATGTAAGTGACAATTGCTCTTATCAAGTGTGCAAGCATTTAGGGACAACGACTCTCATCATATAAAAGGAAATTGCTCTCATCAAGTGAGCAAGTGTTTAGGGACAACGACACTCATCAAGAAACGGGCAATTGCCCTCATCAAGTGAACCTTTAGGGGGACAACGGCTCTCATCATGTAAATGACAATTGCTTTTATCAAGTATGCAAGCATTTAGGGACAACGGCTCTCATCATGTAAACGGCAATCGCTCACTTCAAGCTAGCAAGTATTTAGCGACAATGACTCTCATCAAGTAACAGACAATTGCTCTCATCAAGTGAGCCTTTAGGGACATCGGCTCTCATCATGTAAGGGACAATTACCCTCTTAAAATGAGCCTTTAGGGACAACGGCTCTCATCATGTAAGTGACAATTGCTCTTATCAAGTGTGCAAGCATATAGGGACAACTACTCTCATCGTGTAAATGGCAATTGCTCTCATCAAGTGAGCAAGCGTTTAGGGATAACGACTCTCATCTAGTAGCGGACAATTGCTCTCTTTAAGTGAGCCTTTAGGGACATCGGCTCTTGTCATGTAAGGGACAATTTCCCTCATAAATTGAGCCTTTAGGGACAATGGCTCTCATCATGTAAGTGACAATTGCTCTTATCAAGTGTGCAAGCATTTAGGGACAATGGCTCTCATCATGTAAAGGGCAATTGCTCTCATCAAGTGAGCAAACATTCAGGAACAACGGCTCTCATCAAGTAACGAACAGTTGCTCTCATCAAGTGAGCCTTTAGGGACAATGGCTCTCATCATGTAGGGGACAATTGCCCTTATAAAGTGAGCCTTTTGGGAGAACGACTCTCATCATGTAAGTGAGAATTTCTCTTATCAAGTGTGCAAGCATTTAGGGATAACGGCTCTCATCATGTAAATGGCAATTGCTCTCATCAAGTGAGCAAACGTTTAGGGACAACGACTCTCATCAAGTAACGGACAATTGCTTTCATCAAGTGAGCCTTTAGGGACATCGGTTCTCATTATGAAAGGGACAATTTCCCTCATAAAGTGAGCCTTTAGGGACAACGGCTCTCATCATGTAAGTGACAATTGCTCTTATCAAGTGTGCACGCATTTAGGGACAACGACTCTCATCATGTTTAGGGCAATTGCTCTCATCAAGTGAGCAAGTGTTTATGGACAACGTCTCTCATCAAGTAACGGACAATTGCTCTCAACAAGTGAGCCTTTAGGGACAACGGCTCTGATCATGTAAGGGATAATTGCCCTCATAAAGTTAGCCTTTAGGGACAACGGCTCTCATCAAGTAAGTGAGATTTGTTCTTATCAAGTGTGCAAGCATTTAGAGACAATGGGTCTCATCATGTGAAGAGCAATTGCTCTCATCAAGTGAGCAAGTGTTTAGGGACAACGTTTTTTTTTTTTTTTTTTTTTTATTTTATTTTATTTTATTTTATTTTGGTAAAGAGGAGTAATCATGCACCCTGGTAAATAGATTAACCAAAAAAATATTGAAGTACAAATGGCATTAGTGATTCCCATGCCCTCAGCCCGTTACATAGGCGATTTGACTCTACAAATGTAACTAAGTAAAACTACTGCTAAACGCAGGACAACCAAAGCTGCTAAACGCAGCAAATAAACAAATTACATTTCAATTACAATTAAAATGTAAAAAACAACCAGGTCCATATGAACCACTACCATGGAGAGCACTCGATTATCAATGGTCTTCATTGCATGTTCAGCGAGTTCAACACCAACGTCCAAGGCTACATCTTACACAACAAGAACCTGTAAGAGTAACCTAAAGGGAAACCTGCCCTACCGCATGACGCCGGCCAAAGGTCCAAGAGTCCCTAACAACCTATGGCTAGCAGCAACATTGCATAATGAGCAACATATGCAAACATGGGTTAGAATGAAATCCAAAGCAAGTTGAGGCTGCCATAAACGAACATAGGGTAAACCAACCCTAACTTACCCAATATCAAATCATAATGACCAGACCCAACCAATCATCATGAACAGATCGTATAATATACCAGCAAATGACGATCATAACTGATCATAAACAAGTCTGATATACGACTTACAAACTGACAAATAGGGTTGTAAAACCCTAACTTCCAGATCATGAACTGATCACAAACATATGGCCAAGATCGATCAATTCTGCAACATTAAATCAAACACGAATGAATATTATGCAGAAAGAAGAAGCCATAAGCAGAACATAGGGTAGACAGAACCCTAACATCCAATACTTCAATAATCATAGCAGCATGTGTAACGATCATAACACTTACACACACCCTAACATCCAATTCCGTCATATATCAGACCAAGAAACCACGAAGACATCCCAACACCATCAGGTCTATATGATATACGAACCAAGAACCAACAAATAGGGTGTTTTCGAACCCTAACTTACAACCAGACGAACATGATCACATGATAGGTAAAAAGAACTAAACAGCAGCTCCTAAAACTCTATCAGCGATCAATGAAGCCAAACAGACAACTATGGTTCAATTCAGAATAAACAATCAGAACCTACCATAGACGACCCTTTGAGAAACCCACCTTCCATCTCTCCAAACCCACTTACACCAAATTGGACGTACAACCAACAAACCCTATCACGGGTACTTGCAAAGAAAAGCATATCGAACCCTAAAATCAGGGCTCTTAATCGTTATGCACAACAAAGAGATCCCACCTTAGAAAAAATCAGTTTGACTAACCACAACAATGGTCAGACCAACCTAAAATAATAACAGAAGATGCAATCAGATCCGAAGCCACCAAAAAACCCTAATGTATGAAACCCCAAAAACCGCTAGGAATGACCAGCTCTTAATAACCCAAAACATAAGACGTTTAAGATTAGAAGAAAAGGATTAGTAGTGACAGATCGAGCGTTTTCTGGATACAAGGGTTTATGATCGCAACCCAAAAAACCCTAAAAATCGATCTCCAAATGCAGCCAAGATCTTGCGATTTGAAACACCAATTTGTTGTAGAATTAATGAACAAGAATGTTAATCAATAACTATAACAAATTGATGCAAGAAACAACAAGAGAATAACAGTTTTATGGAAAACCGATTAGGGTCTTTTGGGTCGCTTTTTGTTAGGGACGATTCTCACAAAGAAGAAACGTGATAATCATGACACACCTCTACCCAGAAATTAACAAACCATGACAACCGATTGCATATCATTCAAGGAAGAATGATAGAGAGGCGGTTTGTTGGCTGTATTGGCCGGAACAGTTGGAGTAGAGGTGGCCAGAAAATCGCCCCTGTTTAGGGACAACGTCTCTCATCAAGTAACGGACAATTACACTCATCAAGTAAGCCTTTAAGGATAACGGCTCTCATCATGTAAGGGATAATTTCCCTCATAAAGTTAGCCTTTAGGGACAATGGCTCTCATCAAGTAAGTGAGAATTGTTCTTATCAAGTGTGCAAGCATTTAGGGACAATGGCTCTCATCATGTGAAGAGCAATTGCTCTCACCAAGTGAGCAAGCATTTAGGGACAACGACCCTCATCAATCAACGGACAATTGCTCGCATCAAGTGAGCCTATAGGGACAACGTCTCTCATAATGTAAGGGACAATTGCCCTAAAAAATTGAGCATTTTGGGACAACGACTCTCATCATGTAAGTGACAATTGCTCTTTTCAAGTGTGCAAGCATTTAGGGACAAAGGCTCTCATCATGTAAATGGAAATTGCTCTCATCAAGTGAGCAAGCGTTTAGGGACAACGGCTCTCATTAAGTAACGAACAATTGCTCTCTTTAAGTGAGCCTTTAGGGACATCGGCTCTCATCATGTAAGGGAAAATTTACCCTTATAAAGTGAGACTTTAGGGACAATGGTTCTCATCATGTAAAGGGTAATTGCTTTCATTAAGTGAGCAAACGTTCAGGAACAACGGCTCTCATCAAGTAACGGACAGTTGCCATCATAAAGTGAGCCTTTAGGGACAAAGGCTCTCATCATGTAAGGGATAATCGCCCTTATAAAGTGAGCCTTTTGGTAGAACGGCTCTGATCATGTAAATGACAATTGCTCTTATCAAGTGTGCAAGCATTTAGGGACAATGGCTCGCATCATGTAAAGGGCAATTGCTTCATCAAGTGAGCAAGTGTTTAGGGCCAACGGCACTCATCAAGTAACGGACAATTTCTCTCATCAAGTGAGCCTTTAGGGACAACGGCTCTCATCATGTAAGGGACTATTTCCCTCATAAAGTGAGCCTTTAGGGACAACGGCTCTCATAATGTAAGTGACAATTGCTCTTATTACATGTGCAAACATTTAGGGACCATGGCTCTTATCATGTAAAGGGGAATTGCTCTCATCAAGTAAGCAAACATTTAGGAACAACGATTCTCATTAAGTAATGGACATTTACTCTCATCAAGTGAGCCTTTAGGGACAATGGCTCTCATAATGTAAGGGATAATTGCCCGTATAAAGTGAGCCTTTTGCGAGAATGGCTCTCATCATGTAAGTGACAATTGCTTCTATCAAGTGTGCAAGCATTTAGGGACAACGGCTCTCATCATGTAAAGGGAAATTGCTCTCATCAAGTGAGTAAGTGTTTTGGGACAACGACTCGCATTAAGAAACGGACAATTGCCCTCATCAAGTGAGCCTTTAGGGACAATGGCTCTCATTATGTAAGTGACAATTGCTCTTATCAAGTGTGCAAGCATTTAGGGACAACGGATCTCATCATGTAAACGACAATTGCTCACATCAAGCTAGCAAGTATTTAGGGACAACGACTCTCAACAAGTGACGGACAATTGCTCTCATCAAGTGAGCCTTTAGGGACATCGGCTGTCATCATGTAAGGGACAATTACCCTCTTAGAATGAGCCTTTAGGGACAACGGCTCTCATTATGTAAGTGACAATTGCTCTTATCAAGTGTCCATGCATTTAGGGACAACGGCTCTCATCATGTAAAGGGAAATTGCTCTCATCAAGTGAGCAAGTGTTTAGGGACAACGGCACTCATCAAGAAACGGAAAATTGCCCTCATCAATTGAGCCTTTAGGGACAACGACTCTCATCTTGTAAGTGACAATTGCTCTTATCAAGTGTGCAAGCATTTAGGGACAACGACTCTTATCATGTAAACGGCAATTGCTCACATCAAGCTAGCAAGCATTTAGGGACAACGACTCTCATCAAGTAACGGACAATTGCTCTCATCAAGTGAGCCTTTAGGGACATTGGCTCTCATCATGTAAGGGACAATTACCCTCTTAAAATGAGCCTTTAAGGACAACGGCTCTCATCATGTAAGTGACAATTGCTTTTATCAAGTGTGCAAGCATTTAGGGACAACGGCTCTCATCATGTATAGGACAATTGCTCTCATCAAGTGAGCAAGTGTTTAGGGACAACGGTTATTATCAAGTAAAGGACAACTAC
Organism: Artemisia tridentata subsp. tridentata; assembly: GCA_021014915.2. Lineage (NCBI taxonomy): Eukaryota > Viridiplantae > Streptophyta > Magnoliopsida > Asterales > Asteraceae > Artemisia > Artemisia tridentata. The sequence goes on from CP139509.1 coordinate 307,929,001, forward strand.
CCTCAAAAAATGAGCCTTTAGGGATAACCGCTCTCATCATTTAAGGGAGAATTGCCCTCATAAAGTGCTTAGGGACAACGGCTCTCATCATGTAAGTGACAATTTCTCTTATCAAGTGTGCAAGCATTTAGGGACAATGCCTCTCATCATGTAAAGGGCAATTTCTCTTATCAATTGAGCAAACATTCAGGAACAACGGCTCTCATCAAGTAATGGACAGTTGCTCTCATCAAGTGAGCCTTTAGGGACAATGCCTCTCATCATGTAAGTGACAATTGCTCTTATCAAGTGTGCAAGCATTTAGGGACAACGCCTCTCATCATAAAAAGGGTAATTGCTCTCATCAAGTGAGCAAGTGTTTGGGGACAACGGCTCTCATCAAGTAACGGATAATTTCTCTCATCAAGTAAGCCTTTAGGGACAACGACTCTCATCATATAAGGGTAAATGCTCTCATCAAGTAAGCAAACATTTAGGAACAACGACTCTCTTCAAGTAACGAACATTTACTCTCATCAAGTGAGCCTATAGGGACAATGGCTCTCATCAGGTAAGGGACAATTGCCCTCATAAAATGAGCGTTTTTGGACAATGACTTTCATCATGTAAGTGACAATTGCTCTTATCAAGTGTGCCAAGTATTTAGGGACAACGGCTCTCAAAAACTCTCCCTTCTTAGTGTGGGCGATTATGTGATTCCCTAACCTAACCCTAATCAACTTTTCTGGGTAAAGGGGAGTAATCCTGCTCCCTGGTAAAATATATTAACCAAAAATACATTTAAAGTACAATGGAATGTGGCTGAAATGCAACATTAACCTCAAGCAGCCGCTTGAACAACCACTAGAACATTTATGACATGCCATAAATGAACAACTAGAACAACCAATAAGCAACATAAGATGACATGCCAATCTTATGAAAAAACTAAATAAAATGTTACTTCCTAGCAAGACTTCGGATCTTGAAATCTTGAAATTGTCCCGGTAAGTCGTAAACCTGAGTCGCATAATCATCTGAAAAATAATCCTCAAGGTCGTTATCTCCACCTGCTGATGAAAAGTAACTTCCCATAGGATTATCAAGCTCAAACACCTCATCTTCATCACCTTCCGAATCAACTATATTACCCACCTTAGAAAATGGGTTACCACTCTTAATTGCAGAAGTACTAGAAGATGGGGCAGTAGAAGGCTTAGTATTCTCAACCCCTTTAGAAGAAGAAGTATGAGGAGCAGAAGAAGAACTCGGTTTGGAAGCCGTATCTTGCACCTTCTCATTCAAACTGCTTGCACGCTGATCATGCGACCCTTTAACCTCCTGAGATAACCCAAACGCATCTTCCTCTGCCAAAGAGGCCAAAACATCAAACGAATTAGAAGTTTTGGTTTTGACCTCCGCCACGTTACTCGACTTACCCGTGGTACCCTTACCCTGTTTACCATCATTAACCTTACTAGCATTTCCAACATCATTCAACTTCCCTTGCATATCCGACTTCCCACTATTAACAGTAAAAGTAGAAGCTTCAGTGTCCACTTTTTTAGCTTTATCACGATAGACAAACTTAGGAGGAGGCTTAGTAAGACGAACACCAGAAATAGGATTAGTTTTAGCAGGTTGCTTACCCTTTCCTCCCTTGCGATTAGCATCAATAAAACCGTCATTTGTGTCAATAGAAGAGTTCACCTCATTAACACGCTTAGAACATTGATCATTAGAATGACCAAACACTTTGCAAGCTTCACAATGGGGGGGGGGGCTGCCATTCGTACTCAACTTCTATGGTGTGATACGAGTTATCAGGTACATCAATTAATGGAATAGCAACCACTAACGATTTCAAAGGGGTCTGATCAGCTGATACTTCAATAAGGGCTCGAGCATAGGAGGTGCGTCCCCATGAATCAAGGCACATATTAGAGGTATAAGCCGTCCAACATAATCAGCCTCCTAAGTTTAGTACCAATCAAACTGAGGCCAGTTTCAGTATACGCAGCCAAAGGGATTTTATGGAGCTTCACCCAAACTGGAATCTTCGTTATATCATCCTTCTTCATGGTTACAGTAGGAGTCCAAGTGTTCAAAATCAAAGGGATAGTTCGGATAAACCAAGGTCCATTCTCTAACACTTGCTCCATACCAGTCTTAGAAGCAAACTTGAAAAAGAAAAATCCGTCATTCAACATAACCTTCATAATGCCGTATTTGGCCCACTTATTCTTCACATAATTTTCAACTATAGGGAAGGCCAAACGCTTCCCTAGAAAATACCCAAATAAAGTATTAGCAAACCTGTGTCTAACCTTTTCAACCGAGTCATTAGGTAATGTGATATCAGCCTTGTCATCACTTTCATCATTAATACGTGTTTGAAAATTAATTTCTTCTTTTTAATGTCGTTATTGAGAAGCGATGCATAAGACTTATGAGTAGAAGCAACCATATTCTCATTAGTAACAGGAACATTCTCATTAAGAATAGGCTGTTTCGACATATGTTATGGAGTAGAAGCAGCCATATTCTCCATATTCTTATATTGTACTCCATTCATTGCTTCCTCAAAGTTCTTACACGCATCCAATACCACTTTATCAACCCCATACGACTGATTAGCATCAAGATGAGCAGAAGACTGTTTCAAAACATTCGAAGTGTTAGTAGTACTTGAAGAAGTAGGCATTGTGTTCAAACGGACAGCACATGGTGCAACACCAATTCCATCACCATCAGGAAGGTTAATGTTAACATTAGTCACATTAGGCTCATTACCCATACTAATCGACTTTTCTGATCTCTAAATAATGTGTAACGATCTGATTCCTTGTGTTGATCTTTGCATTGAATCAATTATTGTCTCCTTATTTTTGTGATCCTTTAGATTTCTGTTAGGGTTTCGTTTTTCATTAAATCGCTACTTAGGGTTTTCTCATTAGTCGGTTCTTGATATATATATTGTTGCAATCATTACTAATCTTTGGATCGACTACTGGTTATGGGTTAATTTAAGGTACGTTGATGACTATAAACCCTAGTTTAAACTAGGGTTTTACTCGTTGTATTGCTGAAGTTTAGATGTAAAATTCTTCTTGTTTTGCTTGCGATTTGCTGGAGTTTGGGAGAGTCGAATGCTGAGCTTTTACGCTCCGTTGCTGCTAAGATCAATGAAAGAAACGCTCGTTTGAAGAAATTGGAGGGAAACGTTGGTGTTTCTCTCCCCAAGAAACCAACAAGGGTTTTCGTAAACCCTAATTCTGATCCGATTAATGTGTCTACATCTTTGGTGAATGATTGTCCTAGTAACATGCCTAATGTGAAGGTTTATCATGTTAAGGAAACTGATTTACCTGCTACAGGAGGGTACCCTACGGCTAGTTTGGAGAATCGGTCTTGGCTGCTCCTCCTAATGATGTGACTCATTATGATTCTTTAGGTCCTAAGAATATAACTGGTGTCAATTATCTTCATGCTTTGTTTGGTGTATCGATTAAAACTGCTAAGGACATTGATGATTTCATTACGGGTATTGAAGAGGGTAAATATCTGATGTGGGCTGCTTTGGAGAGTGATGTTCGAACGAGGGTAATGGCTGATTTACATGGTTTGTTGAAGGCTTTTGAGGCTGATGTCCCTAAATTGCCTCATGAGTCTCCTATTGCCGAACCAGTATGTGAAGGTGTTGATACGGTTGATTGGGCTTTTCTTAAGTCAATTCTGATTGGTTTTGGGTTCCATCATAAAATGGTTGAATGGATTATGTTGTGTGTCACTTCCACATCATATTCTATATGTGTTAATGGGGATCTTCATGGCTGGTTCAAAGGTAAGCGAGGTCTAAGGCAAGGCGACCCGTTATCTCCTTTCTTGTTTACGTTGGTTATGGAGGTTTTAACCCTTATTTTACAAAAAAAAGTTTCTAACTCGGCGGATTTTCAGTTCCATCATTTGTGTGAGAAGCAGAGAATTATTAACCTTTGTTTTGCAGATGATCTTTTCTTGTTCTCTAGAGGTCACCCATCTTCTATTGATGTTATTATGCAAGCTTTGGAGGATTTCAAGAATGTGTCGGGTCTTGTCCCGAGTATCCCTAAAAGCACGACGTTCTTTTGTAATGTTCATATGGCCTTGAAAGCTACTATTCTTCAATCTATGCCATTTGCAGAAGGCTCTCTTCCGGTTAGGTAGTGGTGTCCCACTTATATCATCCAGATTGCTTTATCAGGATTGTAAGGTGCTTGTGGAAAAATTGGAAGGTCGTGTGAAAGATTGGCGTAATAAATTTTTATCGCTTGCTGGTAGGCTCCAATTGGTTCGATCTGTTTTATCTTCCATGCATATTTATTGAGCTTCTGTCTTTATCCTTCCGGCTCGTATTATTCTTGAGTTGGAGCAACTCATGAGAGGGTTTTTATGGTGTCAAGGAGAAATGAAGAGGGGTAAGGCCAAAGTTGCTTGGGAGTCAGTTTGTAAACCTAAACATGAAGGTGGTCTTGGTATTCGTAGATTGGCTGATTTTAATGTTGCTCTTATGGCTACGAATATTTGGAGTATTGTAACCCGTAAAGATTCTTTATGGGTTAAGTGGATTCATTCATACAAACTTAGAGGTAGAAGTTTTTGGGATGTTCCTTGTTTGGGGGATGTTAGTTGGGGTTGGCGTAAACTTCTTGCTATTAGACCTACTTTGCGCCCATTCATATGGCATAAGATTTATAATGGTAAGAATACCAATGTTGCAAAAATCGTGAATCGATAGCGTGGCGGTCGACCACCCTGCAGCGATTAATCGGTGATTAATCGGATTGGCATTTTTTGCATGTTTTGGGTATTTCTGGAGACCAAACTAAAGATCGTAACTGATTCCAAGCCTAATATGTTTCCAAACCTCAATAAAAGGCTCCAATTCTGATTATGAGGCTCATTGTGTATTATAAGTGAAATAAATGATCCCCAAATTAAGTAGAATGCCTAAATTTTTATTTTTTTTAAAGCTGGCCGATTTCTGGCCGATACGGCCGATTTTTGGCCCTTTTTTTGCCCAGGCTGATTTTTGACCGATTTTCAAAATTCGACAAGGTCGGCGGCCGATTAACGATATATCGGCGATTAATCGCCCGATATGGCCGATTTTTGCAACATTGAAGAATACATCCATGTGGTTTGATAAGTGGTGTGATTTAAGTCCCCTTCGTGACATGCTTACTACAAGGGACATTGTTCAGGCTGGTCTAAGCTTATCTGATTCGGTTAGTGATGTCATTGTTAATGGATCTTGGAGATGGCCCCTTGACTGGATTTCTAGGTTCCCGGACCTTGCTAATCTCCCGGTCCCTACCCTTATTGATGATACTGCTGATGGTGTATTTTGGCGTGATCTGGATGGCAATTTTAGGCCTTTCTCTGTTGCAAGTGCTTGGGATTCTTTTCGTTTAAGGGCTGATGTTGTCGATTGGTATCTTTTTCCGTGGTTCCCTCATTGTATTCCACGGCATGCTATACACTTGTGGCTTGTTCTTAAGCAGAAGTTGAAGACTCAAGATAGATTGCGGCAAGAGGATGTTGGCCCTAATGTGGATTTGAGCCTTCTTAGATGCTCACTTTGTGATGCGGTTCCTGACTCTCACTCTCACTTGTTTTTTGAGTGTCAGTTTTCTTTGCAGGTTCGGGTTTTATCTAGTATGGATGCTGTTCCGCTTTCATTGGATGATGTTATCACGTTCCTCAAGCCTATATCCAAGGGTTGTTCGGTTATTAGCATTATTTATCGGTTATTACTTGCTGCTACTACATACTACTTATGGATGGAACGCAATTCAAGACTTTTCAAGCTGAAGAAGTCTACTGTTGCTCAAGTGGTCCAAGTAATCGTCTCTACCATTCGGTTGAAGCTGGTTACCTTCATATTTAAGAAGATAACCGCGCAGTCTCGTCTACTATTAGATCAATGGAAGATTCCAAGTGCTTGTTTTATTCACGAGGGGAGTGCCAGGTAAGGGTTGTACTCTTTTTCCCTACTCCAAGGTTTTCCTGGGTCGCCTTGCTCCCTTCGTGCTTATGGGTGGTAGCAGGATGTTCGCTGGCTACAAGTTTATTCTTGTTATTTTACCTAGTTAGGTGATATGTAATGTAACTAGGTTTGTTTGTGTTTATGGCCTGTCATAAACACTAGTTTATCAAGCTTTTTGCTTGAGGTTAATGTGGTACCTCTGCCACATTTCATTTGTACTTAACATTATTTTTTGGATATATTTACCGGGGTAACTCCCTTTACCCAAAAAACATCTCTATTCCCCGTAAAGTGGTGGAAAAGGTTAGTTCTCGTTTGGAACATACCTTATATGGCTATTTTATTGGAAAAAGGATGATGTTTCCTGTTGAATACTACGCTAGGAGTAACTGGGCGAAACATGGTCTTAAAGGGATTATGATGAATTCCAAAGTTTTCTTTTTCTTCAAATTTGATACATTGGCTGGTTTAGAAGCTGTTTTGGAAGGTCCTTGGATGATACGCAAATCTCCAATAATTCTCATATACTTGTTTGCGTAAGGAACAACTGACTAGCATTCCGGTATGGGTTAAATTGCATGATGTTCCTCTTCAAGTTTTTGAAGAGGATGGTATTAGCATGATTGCTACATTCATTGGTAAACCTGTTATGCTTGATTCATACACTAGCTCTATGTGTAAGGATTCGTGGGGTAGAAGTAGTTTTGCTAGATGCCTCATTGAGGTAAATTCTGAATCTGATCTTGTAGAGGCTGTTACTATTGGTTTCCCTTCCCTCACAGGGGAAGGTTTCAATAAAGAGACTATACTGTTGAATATGAATGGAGGCCCTCCAGGTGCAATATATGCAAAATATTTGGTCATACTCATGATCAATGTCCCAAACAGGTGGTGAGTCATCCTATTGCTTCTATTTCAAATGTTGATACTCCTACTATGGTGCTGGATAATGATGGTTTCCAAACAGTGGGTAAGAAAAAGAAGAAGGGTAAAGCCAAGTCTACTCATAGATTTGTTCCAAAGGCAGTAACTAGTGAACCTAAGAAGGGAGCTACTACTATGGGTAAGGCATCTACATCGTCGTCTATGTTAAAGGCTACTGGAAATGCTTCTAAGGAAGATAAGATTACAACATCTAATCAGTATTCTGCATTGGTGATGGATGATGAAGATGGTGAAGAACATGTTGAAAATGTGTATGATGAATTGGCCAATCTATTTGACTCTAATACAGGTGCAAGTTCATCTCGCACGTTTCCTGCTGAATAGCCGGTTCTTAGTTGAATTTTTTTTTCTCTAGGTGCATCTTGTGTTTCTAGAGTTGTAAGTGCTTATGGCATGTCATAAGCACTAGTTTTAGGTGTTTATCAAGCTTATTAGCTTGAGGTTAATACGGTACTTCAGCCATATATTTACCAGGGTGCAGGATTACTCCCCTTAACCCAAAAAGACAACGGCTCTCATCATGTAAATGGCAATTGCTCTCATCAAGTGAGCAAACATTCAGGAACAATAACTCTCATCAAGTAATGGACAGTTTCTCTCATCAAGTGAGCCTTTAGGGACAACGACTCGCATCATGTAGGGAACAATTTCCATTATAAAGTGAGCCTTTTGAGAGAACGACTCTCATCATGTAAGTGAGAATTGCTCTTATCAAGTGTGCAAGCATTTAGGGACAATGGCTCTCATCATGTAAATGGCAATTGCTCTCATCAAGTGAGCAAGCGTTTAGGGACAACGACTCTCATCAAGTAACGGAATATTGCTCTCATCAAGTAAGCCTTTAGGGACATCAGCTCTCATCATGTAAGGGACAATTGCCCTCATAAAGTGAGCCTTTAGGGACAACAACTCTCATCATATAAGTGACAATTGCTCTTATCAAGTGTGCTAGCATTTAGGGACAACGACTCTCATCATGTAAAGGGCATTTGCTCTCATCAAGTGAGCAAGAATTTAGGAACAACGACTCTCATGAAGTAACGAACAGTTGCTCTTATGAAGTGAGCCTTTAGAGACAATGGCTCTCATCATGAAAGGGACAATTGCCCTTATAAAGTGAGCCTTTTGGGAGAACGACACTCATCGTGTAAGTGACAATTGCTCATATCAAGTGTGCAAGCATTTAGGGACAACGGCTCTTATCAAGTTAAGGGTAATTGCTCTCATCAAGTGAGCATGTGTTTAGGGAAAACGTCTCTCATCAAGTAACGGACAATTACTCTCATCAAGTGAGCCTTTAGGGACAACGACTCTCCGTGTAAGGGAAAATTGCCCTCATAAAGTTAGCCTTTAGGGACAATGGCTCTCATCAAGTAAGTGAGAATTGTTCTTATCATGTGCAAGCATTTAGAGACAATGGCTCTCATCATGTGAAGAGCAATTGCTCTCATCAAGTGAGCAAGCATTTAGGGACAAAGGCTCTCATCAAGTAACGGAAAATTGCTCTCATTAAGTGTAAGGGACAATTGCCCTCATAAAGTGAGCGTTTTGGGACAACGACTCTTATCATCTAAATGACAATTGCTCTTATCAAGCGTGCAAGCATTTAGGGACAACGGCTCTTATCAAGTAACGAAAAATTACTCTCTTTAATTGAGCCTTTAAGGACATCGGCTCTCATCATGTACGGGACAAATACCCTCATAAAATGAGACTTTAGGGACAATGGCTCCCATCATGTTAGTGACAATTGCTCTTATCAAGTGTGTAAGCATTCAGGGACAGTGACTCTCATCATGTAAAGGGCAATTGCTCTCATCAATTGAGAAAACATTCAGGAGCAACGACTCTCATCAAGTAACGGACAGTTGCTCTCATCAAGTGAGCCTTTTCGGACAAAGGCTCTCATCATGTAAGGGATAATTGCCCTTATAAAGTGAGCCTTTTGGGAGAACGGCTCTCATCATGTAAGTTACAATTGCACTTATCAAGTGTGCAAGCATTTAGGGACAACGACTCTCATCATGTAGAGGGCAATTGCTCTCATCAAGTGAGGAAGTGCCTATGTAACGGGTTGAGATATGGGACTTCACTCATATCCTTTGTACTTAAACGTTTTTGGTGTAATACATTTTACCAGGGTGCAGGATTACTCCCCTTTACAAAAAAAAAAGTGTTGAGGGACAACGGCACTCATCAAGTAACAGAAAATTTCTCTCATCAAGTTAGCCTTTAGGGACAACGGCTCTCATCATGTTATGGACAATTGCCTTCAAAAAGTGAGCCTTTAAGGACAACGACTCTCATCTTGTAAGTGACAATTGCTCTTATCACGTGTGCAAGCATTTAGGGGCAACGACTCTCATCATGTAAAGGGAAATTGCTCTCATCAATTAAACAAACATTTAGGTACAACGGCTCTCATCAAGTAACGGACATTTACTCTCATCAAGTGCGCCTTTAGGGACAATGGCTCTCATCATGTAAGGGACAATTGCCTTTATAAAGTGAGCCTTTTGGGAGAACAAGACTCATCATTTAAGTGACAATTGCTCTTATCAAGTGTGCAAGCATTTAGGGAGAACGACTCATCATGTAAAGGGAAATTGCTCTCGTCAAGTGAGCAAGTGTTTAGGGACAAACGGCTCTCATCAAGAAACGGACAATTGCACTCATCAAGTTAGCCTTTAAGGACAATGGCTCTCATCATGTAAGTGGCAATTGCTCACATCAAGTTAGCAAGTGTTTAGGGACAACGACTCTCATCAAGTAACGGACAATTGCTCCCATCAAGTGAGCCTTTAGGGACATCGTCTCTCATCATTTAAGGGACAATTACCCTCATAAAATGAGCCTTAAGGGACAACGGCTCTCATCATGTAAGTGACAATTGCTCTTACCAAGTGTTAGGGACAACGACTCTCATCATGTAAAGGGCAATTTCTCTCATCAAGTGAGCAAACATTTAGGGACAACGGCTCTCATTAAGTAAAGGACAATTGCTCTCATCAAGTGAGCCTTTAGGGACAACTGCTCTCATCATGTAAGGGAAAATTGCCCTCATAAACTGAGGCTTTAGGGACAATGGCTGTCATCATGTAAGTGAGAATTGTACTTATCAAGTGTGCAAGCATTTAGGGCCAACGGCTCTCATCATTTAAAGGGCAATTGCTCTCATCAAGTAAGGAAATATTTAGGAACAACGGCTCTCATTAGGTAACGGACATTTACTCTCATCAAGTGAGCCTTTAGGGACATTGGCAGTCATCATGTAAGGGATAATTGCCCTTATAAAGTGACCCTTTTTGTAGAACGGCTCTCATCACGTAAGTGACAATTGCTCTTATCAAGTGTGCAAGCATTTAGGGACAACGACTCTCATCATGTAAAGGAAAATTGCTCTCATCAAGTGAGCAAGTGTTTAGGGACAACGGCTCTCATCAAGAAACGGACAATTGCTCTCATCAAGTAAGCAAACATTTAGGGACAATGGCTCTCGTCAAGTAACAGACTATTACTCTCGTCAAGTGAGCCTATAGGGACAACGACTCTCATCATTTAAGGGACAATTGCCCTCATAAAGTTAGCATTTTTAGACAATGACTCTCATCATAAGTGTGTAAGCATATAGGGACAATGGCTCCCATCATGTAAATGGCAATTGCTCTAATCAAGTGAGCAAGCGTTTAGGAACAACGGCTCTCATCTAGTAACGGACAATTGCTCAATTTAAGTGAGCCTATAGCGACATCGGCTCTCATCATGTAAGGGATAATTACCCTCATAAAATGAGCCTTTAAGGACAATGGCTCACATCTTTTTAGCGACAATTGCTCTTGTCAAGTGTGCAAGCATTTAGGGACAACGGCTCTCATCATGTAAAGGGCAATTGCTCTCATCAAGTGAGCAAACATTCAGGAACAATGGCTCTCATCAAGTAACGGACAGTTGCTCTCATCAAGTGAGCCTTTAGGGACAATTGCCCTTATAAAGTGAGCCTTTTAGACGAACGGCTCCCATCATGCATGTGAGAATTTCTCGTATCAATTGTGCAAGCATTTTGGGACAACGGCTCTCATCATGTAAATGGCAATTGCTCTCATCAAGTGTGCAAGCATTTAGGGACAACGGCTCTCACCATGTAAAGGGTAATTGCTCTCATCAAGTGAGCAAGAATTTAGGAACAACGGCTCTCATGAAGGAACGGACAATTGCCCTTATAAAGTGAGCCTTTTGGGAGAACGGCTCTCATCATGTAAGTGACAATTGCTCTTATCAAGTATGCAAGCATTTAGGGACAACGATTCTCATCATGTTAAGGTCAAATTGCACTCATCAAGTGAGCAAGTGTTTAGGGACAACGTCTCTCATCAAGTAACGGATAATTGCTCTCATCAAGTGAACCTTTAGGGACAACGACTCTCATCATGTAAGGGACAATTTCCTCATAAAGTTAGCCTTTAGGGACAACGGATCTCATCAAGTAAGTGAGAATTGTTCTTATCAAGTGTGCAAGCATTTAGGGACAATGGCTCTCATCATGTAAAAAGCAATTGCTCTCATCAAGTGAGCAAGCATTTAGGGACAACGGCTCTCATCAATTAACGAACAATTGCTCTCATCAAGTGAGCCTATAGGGACAACGGCTCTCACCATGTAAGGGACAATTGCCCTAAAAAAGTGAGCATTTTGGGACAACGACTCTCATCATGTAAGTGACAATTGCTCTTATCAAGTGTCTAAGCATTTAGGGACAACGACTCTCATCATGTAAATAGCAATTGCTCTCATCAAAGGTGGAAGAAATATACTGAGGAAAGTTCTCTTTCTTTTTTGGGTAAAGGGGAGTAATCCTCCACCCTGGTAAGTAGATTAACCAAACGATCAGCCGCCACCCATCCCTCACTATTCCGGCCAGAACAATTCCCTAAAATTGCCTCTCTACCTCTAAAACAATCTTTGATTTGTTTCATTGGTATGCAATCGATCCTTAGTATTGTTTTCTTTTGACGTGGTGGCGCGTTATTCCCGCTTTTTCATTCTAAACCTTAATTACAAACAGTTTCCTGGTCGGTATTTTGTTTAGTTAGGGTTCTGGTCAGTGTTACCCTGGTTGTATTCCTTCTAAATACGATCTGGTGAATTGGGTTTTGCTTAACGATTAATAACCCTTTTAGGGTTTGGTTTAGTCAATTGCTGCAAGTTAACCTATTTAGGTTTTTGTCAATCAGAGATCATCTTTTTTTACGTGGGTTTGGAGAGAGATGTAAGTCAAGTTTTTAGGGATCTTGTTCAAAACCCTAACCCTCACAGACCTGTATTGATTTGTATATTCTCTGGTCTGTGATCGACTTCTGGGTATTGGGGTTATCTTAACCCTATTATTGGTGGTTAGGGTTTGTAAACCCTAGGTTTCTGTTCGTGGTTGGCCATGTGTCCATTATCTGTATGTGTTTCGTATATCAGTCCTGATGGTGTTATGTTTGGTTCATGTTTAGTTGGGCTGCTATACGAGCATATTGATAGTTAGGGTTTTGGAAAACCCTATTATTATTTGTTCATTCGATGTACTGGTTCATTACTGCTACTGTTGGAGTGAAGCGTGATGGTGGTGGTACCAAATTTGGGTTTGGTAAAACCCTAGTCATTATCTAAGTTGTAAGTGTGGCTAGCATTGATCGTTGTTAGGGCTTTGTGGTGTTGTTGTAATAATTTTTTTAACCCTTCATGCGATAATGAGAGCTGCTGATGTATGTGTAAGTCGGATCAATCAGAGTGGCTGATACTATGGTTGGTTTGTAGTGTTCTGACTTGGTGGTGGGGTGTCCGAATCTATTGGGTTTGTATCTAAGACCTGGTGGTGGGGCGTTCTTATCTATTGGGTCTGTTACGTTGGTATTGAATGTTGTGGCAAGTTGTTGGAGTTGTGTTCTAACACCTGCTCCTATTGCTACATTCATGGTATACCGTGTTTGGGATGTTAGGGTTATTCAATAACCTTAATTTCTGGTTCTATGATCCAAATTGCGTCATGGTACACTCCTATCTAGGCTATTATTTTTTGTAAACTAATAATAGCAGTTGTAGTGCATCGAGATTCGTTGGGACTGATTTGAAGGGTTGTGTTGACTATTCTTGAAGCTTCAAATCTGAGTTATGGAAGTCAAGTTTGGGGGGGTATTCTTGTTTAAAAACCTTCGTTGCCTATGATAAGTCGTTGGATTTCTATGATATGGGGTGCAGACTATCCTCGGGTGTTCTGCCTTGCCATATTATTTGTAATTCTTCGTGGAAGTGAATGTGCCTTACATGAGTAGTATTTTATTGTCCTATGTAATTTAATCATTTTTTGGTAGTTCCTTTTATTTAAGTTTTTTTTTTTGGGTAAAGGGGAGTAATCCTGCACCCTAGTAAGTAGATTAACCAAAAAACGTTTTAAGTACAAAGGATATGAGTGAAATATCATATCTCAGCCCGTTACATAGGCAATTACAAACATATCCTTTGTACTTTAAACGTTTTTTTGGTTAATCTATTTACCAGGGTGCAGGATTACTCCCCTTTACCAAAAAAAAAATTACAAACAACTATATAAGAATGACAGGCCATTCTTATAACTTACATAATACCTAACAAAGGAACTACCAATAATGATTATAATACATAGGACAATACAATACTACTTAGGTAAAACGCTTGAGTCTTCTAAATCATTATGGCGTTCCACCTTCACTTACACTCCAAATAAGGTTTCAACCCTAACTTCCAAGAAACGAGTACAACGGTTTTTGAACAAGATACCCCCAAAACTTGACTCCAGCAACGAAGGTTTTTGAATAAGCATACCCCCAAACTTGACTTCCATCGCATTGTTGAAGCTTCAAAAAATCACAACGAATTCCAAATCAGCCCCAACAAGCCTCGATCCATTGCAAACTGCTATTATTAGTTCGCAAACAATAATAGCCTAGATAGGATTGTAATATGATGCAATACGGATCATACATGAATACAAAGGTTATGAGTAACCCAAACATGACTTCCATTATACTGATTTGAAGCATCGAGAATAGACACCACAACGCTTCAAATCAGCCCCAACTAATCGTGATCCACGAGTCATATAAAGCAATGGATGAATGACCACAAACATAAGGTTACGAACCCTAACTTCCAGTATGTAGGTACTCGCCCAGGACAAAATGAATAATGATGTAATATGGTCACCAACCAGGTCTGCTAAAACCAGCGGGTCTGGTAATGCGCATCAATAACCATCAAATAGCAAACCCGTAACAATAACTACCTGCAGACGACATCAATAATACCAAACCCGTAACAATAATCTGTACCAACAGAACGTCCATCAATACTAGCAAAGTGATGAGCATAGAAGCCAATAACATATGCGAATTAAAGCATCTGCATGACCAAACTAGTAACTTCCAGTCAATACCAGCACATGTAACTAAAATCAACCTGCCTTGGCTTAGAGAATTAATAAAACCAGACCCTAGAGCCTAGGGTTTATTCTAGTAGTCACAATCAAGCATGAAAGATCAGGAACAATGAATCCGATCACAGTCAAGCATGTTAACCGACCAAGGCAGAAAAGCAGCATGACTAACCCGATAGCATGGGAATTCGGAAAACCCATCCCCACCAATATAGTAACAAGTTCATACTCGACTTACATGATCACAAGAGAGGTAGGGAAAATAACCATAAACAGCACCACCATACCCAAACAATGATCCATGTACGCCACGCTACATCTATGGAACGAGACATAGCAGCATTACAAATGAATACAGCAACTAAGCATACCCTTCCATAGACGATGATTGGGGCTTCATAGACCCCAACTTACCACCACCACATACACGAATCCCAGCAGATCCGACAGTAGCAGCAACGCACCATGTCTTTATAGTGATGGCGAAGAACCAACATCACTATAACCACTAAACACAACTTCTAATCTGAAACAGTTAATGAGCCAACCATAGTAAAAAAACTGAACGTGCATGAGGTAGCAACAAGAAACTGAATCTTAACCAAAGCCATGCCAAGCCGACACAGCACACAACACCAAAGTAGCCCCGACGCAGAAAAAACCATACGTGCAGCAAGTGTACTGGTCGTCTTCAACTCCAGTAATACTAGTGATATAAATGATCATAGAAGGGTGATAAATGAAAATCAAGGCTGCAACATGACCAAAACTAGTAACGTCCAATCAATAATCATAAGCATACATCAGTACCAAACAGAACCGATGCAAATAATAAGGTTATTGAAACTCAAACTTCCATAACAACAAGAACTTCCATCACTCAACCCCACGGACGAAGAATCGTCTTGATTGAGGAACCTGAATATAGAACATCCACAACACAATCCAACAGCATGAAGACCTGTGTGGGACAATCATAGGGTTACCCAAACCCTAACTTCCAGCAAATACCGATCACAAGAACAAACAGTGTAATAGTCGACAACAGATCTTGTGAAAGTAAGATAAGGGATTTTGAACAAGAGTCCTAGAAACTTGACTTACAATCTCTCAAAACCCACTAACCATAACCACTAACATCTGATGAAGAACATCCAATCAACAAACTAACCCTAAACGAGTAGCGTACCAAAGTGGACGACAAGTAAAAAACAAAAAGGTTTTATAATCAAAGTCGACCAAATCGAGCACAAATATATGGCAATAAAGCATATCAAAACCACCAGATCATACCCCAATAAACAGAATCGATTTAATATAATCAAACCGACATGAATGAATAACCATTAAACATAATACGATCGACTAAAAACAGTTTTGTCGAAACCCTAAAAAAATGATAACACTAAACACAGCGCAGGGTGCATTAAAAAAACCCAAGTTTCTCTCTCTTGTGTGGGCGATTTTTCTGCCTCCCCTCCCCCACAGATTCCAGCAATAATTCTTCCCATCTCATACATTTTTCCTTTAATCCTTCTCTAGGATTAACTGATTTTACGTGTAGATCGGATTTGTGAGGGTTGGGGAGTCGGTTTTTCTTTGATCTATCCTTTAATCGCTCACATACTATCAAACCCTAAATCCCTAAATCATTTTTATCTACTAGCTCTTGCAAATCGTTACTGTTTTGTTAGTTGTTAGTGGATAATCGTTGAGGGTTATGCTTATTAAACCTAAACCGACTTTGGTTCTCTTTTCGGTTTTATTCATATTTAGGGTTTCGATTTACTCCTTATTGGTTTGTTTCCTTTATACCGACCTATTAATTGCCTATATATAGTCGGTTAGTGGCCTGAATTCATTGATATATCTTTTGATCGCTGTTTTGGGGTGCATGAAGCTTTAACGATTATACTTAACCTTTTTTAGGGTTCGGTTTTTTTGAATCTGGTTGGAATTGAATGGGACGAAACCCTTATTTTTAAGGGATTGTTTGATGTGTGGATCTTCTTGGGTACTGTTTGGTTGAGGGTTTACAAGAGAGATGGTGTCGTGTTTAAAACCTTTGGTTCCAATCCAAGACGTGCTGCTCTTTCATGTTACACTTGTAGGTCTTGGTATGGTTGCTGCTGGTTGTCATGCGTTTGGGATATTTGTTTATCGTCCAAGGCATGTTGCTATCTTGTTTAATCTATATTTGGTTCGATGCTACTGGTTCCCATGGATGTTAGGGTTGGTTGATTTTTCTACTCACCCTTGTGTTAGTCTATGGATTATGATACTATTGGTCTTCATTCTGCTCTTGGATGCATTTGCAACTTGTTAGTACTCATAATCAAGCCATAGTGATGGAAGTAAAGTTGAAGGGTCTAGTTCAAAACCCTTAGCATCATCATGTTGCTGCTCATGCGTATGGAGTCATGTTGATGTTCGTTATATGTGTTCTCCTTTAGTGATCACATGTTTCTCAAGGGCTGGTGTGCGTTTAATGTTAATAATTTCAGTCTTTGTGTGATCATGGGAGGTGTCGTTGCATTGTGCTGGAAGGTTGGGTCGCTTAGACCGTGTTTATGCTTCAATTTCGATTTGCAATGGAAGTCACTCTTATTAGGTTATTAGATTATGATTTTTGCGTAATACTAATAGAAGACGCAATTGGTTGAAGCTGGAAGTTTGAACTACTATGACGCTTTGAAGATTCAAGGATTTTGAAGTGCATTTAATTTGTGTTATTTTTATAGTCGTTGTAGTTTGTGTTCAATGTTAGTTTATGTTTAATGTAAGTTATAAGAATGGCGTGTCATTCTTATATGAGAGTCTGTAAGTGTCCTAAGGGACTGAGGTGAGGGATATCACCCTCATCCTATGTACTTCAACGTTTTTTGGATAATATATTTACCGGGGTGAACACGTTCAATAAACGAATTTTATGAGATCGATTGAAAAGATAGGGATAGTTAGGGTTTTGACAAACCATAGAAGCCGCCACCTCTTTTGTAGAACACAAGCCTAAACAATCGATTGCATACCAATGAGAGGTAGAGAGGCGATGATAGAGGCTGTGTTGGTCTGAATAATGAGGAAGAAGTGGCGGCTGCTGATCGCCCAAAGAGAGAGAGAAATAGATTTCAATTAAGTGCCTATGTAACTGAGATATGGGACTTCACCCATATCCTTTGTACTTAAACATTTTAGGGTGTTACATATTTTACCAGGGTGCAGGATTACTCCCCTTTACCAAAAAAAAAAAAAAAAGCTCTCATCAAGTGAGCAAGCGTTTAGGGACAACGACGCTCATCAAGTAACGAACAATTGCACTCTTTAAGTGAGCCTTTAGGGACAACGGCTCGCATCATGTTGGGGACAATAGCCCTTATAAAGTGAGCCTTTTGAGAGAACGGCTCTCATCATGTGAGTGAAAATTGCTCTTATGAAGTGTGCAAGCATTTAGGTACAACGGCTCTCATCATGTAAATGGGAATTGCTTACATCAAGCTAGCAAGTATTTAGGGACAACGACTCTCATCAAGTAATGGACAATTGCTCTCATCAAGTGAGACTTTAGGGACATCAGCTCTCATCATGTAAGGGACAATTACCCTCATAAAATGAGCCTTTAGGGACAACGACTCTCATCATGTAAGTGACAATTGCTCTTATCAAGTGTGCAAGCATTTAGGGACAACGGCTCTCATCAAGTAAAGGGCAATTGCTCTCATCAAGTGAGCAAGTGTTTAGGGACAACGGCTCTCATCAAGGAAAGGAAAATTGCTCTCATCAAGTGAGCCTTTAGTGACAGCCGCACTCCTCATTTAAAGAACAATTGCTCTCATAAAGTGAGCCGTTAGGGACAACGACTCTCATCATGTAAGTGACAATTGCTCTTATCAAGTGTTAGGGAGAAATGCTCTCATCATGTAAAGGGCAATTGCTCTCATCAAGTGAGCAAACATTTAGGGACAATGGCTCTCATCAAGTAAAGGACAATTGCTCTCATCAAGTGAGCCTATAGGGACAACCGCTCTCATCATGTAAGGGACAATTGCCCTCATAAACTGAGCCTTTAGGGACAACGGCTGTCATCATGTAAGTGAGAATTGCACTTATCAAGTGTGAAAGCATTTAGGGACAACGGCTCTCATCATGTAAAGGGCAATTGCACTCATCAATTAAGCAAACATTTAGTAACAATGGATCTCATCGTAACGAACATTTACTCTCATCAAGTGAGCCTTTATGGAGAAAGGCTCTCATCATGTAAGTGACAATTTCTCTTATCAAGTGTGCAAGCATTTAGGGACAACGACTCTCATCATGTAGAGGGCAATTAATCTCATCTAGTGAGCAAGTGTTTACACAACGGCTCTCATCAACAAATGGACAATTGCTCTCATCAAGTGAGCCTTTAGGGACAACGGGACAACGACCCTCATTATTCAAGTGACAATTGCTCTTATCATGTGTGCAAGCATTTAAGTACAACAGCTCTCATCATGTAAGTAACAATTGCTCTTATCAAGTGTACAACGGCTCTCATCATGTAAATTGCAATTGCTCACATCAAGCTAGCAAGTATTTTGGGACAATGACTCTCATCAAGTAACGGACAATTGCTCTCATCAAGTGAGCCATTAGGGACATCGGCTCTCATCATGTAAGGAACAATTACCCTCTTAAAATGAGCCTTCAGGGACAACGACTCTCATCATGTGAGTGACAATTGCTCTTATCAAGTGTGCAAGCATTTAGGGACAACGGCTCTCATAATGTAAAGGGCAATTGCTCTCATCAAGTAAGCAAGTATTTACGGACAACGGCTCTCATCAAGTAAAGGACAATTGCTCTCATCAAGTGAGCCTTTAGAGACAACCGCACTCCTCATTTAAGGGATAATTGCCCTCATAAAGTGAGCCTTTAGGGACAATGGCTCTCATCATGTAAGTGACAATTGCTCTTATCAAGTGTTAGGGACAACTGCTCTCATCTTGTAAAGGGCAATTGCTCTCATCAAGTGTGGAAACATTTCGGGACAACGGCTCTTATCAAGTAAAGGATTTAGGGACAACAGATCTCATCATGTAAAGGGCAATTGCTCTCATTAATTAAGCAAACATTTAGGAACAATGGCTCTCATCAGGTAACGAACATTTACTCTCATCAAGTGAGCCTTTAAGGAGAAAGGCTCTCATCATGTAAGTGATAATTTCTCTTATCAAGTGTGCAAGCATTTAGACAACGACTCTCATCATGTAGAGGGCAATTAATCTCATCATGTGAGCACTCGTTTAGGGACAATGGCTCTCATCAAAAAACGGACAACTGCTCTCATCAAGTGAGCCTTTAGGGACAACGGGACAACGACTCTCATTATGTAAGTGACAATAGCTCTTATCAAGTGTGCAAGCATTTAGGTACAACAGCTCTCATCATGTAAATGGCAATTGCTCACATCAAGCTAGCAAGTATTTAGGGACAACGGCTCTTATCAAATAACGGACGATTGCTCTCATCAAGTGATCCTTTAGGGACATCAGCTCTCATCATGTAAGGGACAATTACCTTTTTAAAATGAGCCTTTAGGGACAACGACTCTCATCATGTGAGTGACAATTGCTCTAATCAAGTGTGCAAGCATTTAGGGACAACGGCTCTCATAATGTAAAGGGCAATTGCTCTCATCAAGTGAGCAAGTGTTTAAGGACAACGGCTCTCATCAAGTAAAGGACAATTGCTCTCATCAAGTGAGCCTTTAGGGACAACCGCACTCATCATTTAAGGGATAATTGCCCTCATAAGGTGAGCCTTTAGGGACAACGGCTCTCATCATGTAAGTAACAATTGCTCTTATCAAGTGTTAGGGACAACTGCTAGGGAAATTACTCTCATCAAGTGAGCAAACATTTAGGGACAACGGCTCTCATGTATAGGACAATTGCTCTCATCAAGTGAGCCTTTAGGGACAACCGCTCTCATCATGTAAGGGACAATTGCCCTAATAAACTGAGACTTTAGGGACAATGGTTGTCATCATGTAAGTGGGAATTGCACTTATCAAGTGTGAAAGCATTTAGGGACAACGGCTCTCATCATGTAATGGGAAATTGCTCTCATCAATTAAGCAAACATTTAGGAACAATGGCTCTCATCAGGTAACGAACATTTACTCTCATCAAGTGAGCCTTTAGGGAGAACGGCTCTCATCATGTAAGTGACAATTTCTCTTATCAAGCGTGCAAGCATTTAGGGACAATGGCTCATCATGTAGAGGGCAATTAATCTCATCAAGTGAGCAAGTGTTTAGGGACAACGACTCTCATCAAGTAACGGACAATTTCTCTCATCAAGTGAGCCTTTAGGGACAATGGCTCTCATCATGTTAGGGAAAATTTCCCTCATAAAGTGAGCCTTTAGGGACAACAACTCTCATCATGTTAGTGACAATTGCTCTTATCAAATATTCTCTCTCTACTATGGGCGAATTTGGGGATTAGGGCTTCATACGTATTTCTTCATCATTCCTGTTCATCTATACATTAAATTTTCATTTTATTTCTTAAATCAATCTTATTAATAATCCGTTACTGTAGATCTTTGTCTGTTCCAATTTATTACATAACAAACTTCTTCCATCCTAGGTTTATTACTTCAATTTTCCGTTATCTTCTCCGCCTTCACTGTTTAACGTTCCATCTCATTTTCACCATTTTTATCCCTGGTCTTATCATGGTTTTGATTCATTAATCACTATGGCTGATTCAAACCTTGATCCCAACCCTGTTCCGTCCTCTAATAGGACGGATTCATCTCTAAAAGCTAAAAAAACCACCAGAACTATGAATCCGTTAAGTAAATCTGCTATGAAACATGTGAATATGCTTTCTAAAACTCCTAGAAACACGTTCAGAAAGGTTAGTATGAGATCTACTTCAAAAAGTAATGATGGAGCTGTGGATATGGATGATTTGGTGTTTGAAGATGGGGTTTCTGAGTCTACTGAGGGTTGTGAGGACTTGGGAGGCTCCGTTTCGGGTATGGATGATTTGGGAAGTGTTGGTGATAGATCTGAAGATGGTAAGGAATTTTCTGTTAATGACAATATTTCTGTTAATTGTGAGGGTAGTAAGAGGGATATTATTGATGAAATTGCTGATAGTTTAAATAATGGTTCTGCATCTGTTAGTACTAAGTCTGTTGATGATAAGGGTGGTGGTAATAAGCCTAATGTTAGCAATGTCATGCCTGATATTCCTGTTCCAGTTGAGAAAAACCCTGTCCTGAATCCTAAGAATGTGTCTGATAAGCCTAAAAGTCCTACTAAGGTCAGTTTTGAGGATGTCAGTATTCCGGGTATGTTTAAGCTTAATGGGAATGCTAGTGGGAATGTTAGTGAGTTAGCCAAAGGTACTGAAGGAGTAAGTAATTTTGAAGCAGGTGAGATTAGTGCTTCTAATGTTGGTGTGTTGAAAGGTGATGTTGGTGAGAAGAGTAGTAGATCTTTTCGTGATGCTGTGTCAAGAAGTTTTGGTGGTAATGGGAATAACAAACTCCATTTTGTTCCTCCTTCTATTATTGGTGAGGGTCGGGAAGTGGCAAAAATGGATCCAGTTCTGGAAGAGGGTTGTAAGAAATGGGGAAACACAGTGGTGGGCTTTTTTGTTGGTTTTCGGATGAATTATAGGGATTTAGTGTTTCAGTTGAAGAAGATGTGGAGATTGTATCAGTTAGAAGAGGTGATTATGAATCAGAATGGTATGTGTTTCTTTAACTTTAAGTCTAAGGATGGTATGGAGATGGTTATAGAAAATGGTCCATGGTTGGTTGATAACAAACCGTTGTTTGTGAAAAAGTGGGAGCCGGGTCTGTGTATGTCTAAGCCTGAGGTTTCTAAGGTTCCGGTTTGGGTGAAAGTGTATGATATTCCGTTAGAAGCTTGGAACATTGAAGGCATCAGTAGGATTGTGAGTAGAGTTGGGGTCCCAATTATAATGGATCGAATGACTACATCCATTTGTGAGAAGCCGTATGGTAGGGCTTCTTTTGCTAGGGTTCTCGTCGAAATTGATTCTAGTAAGGTTTTAGTTGATACTGTGGAACTGTGGTATGAAAGTTTGGGTAAGGTTTTGAAACTGTGTGTTGAGTATTCTTGGGTTCCACCACGTTGTGAGGAATGTAAGATTTTTGGACATTACACAAGTGAATGTGCTAGTAAGGTGAGCACGGTTAGGGCTTTTAACAAGGATGGTGAAACGGTCAAGTCTGCTGATGTGAAGAATGGTAACAAGGATGAGGGGGCTGGAAATGGTGATGGTGATGAGGGGTGGAAAACTGCTACCAATCGTAGGAATGGTAGGGGTATTGGGATTAATGCGCGTCAAGGGTCATTTGGTGGTTATACTGTTAGAAGGGGTTTCAATGTTAATAGGGGAGGGTATAATAATACAAGTAGCAATAATGTGGGCAATATGGGTAACAAGGAGGCAAATAGGAAGTTTGAACCTGTTAATAATAACAATGTTGGAAGTGTGGATGAGAGTGTTGTTATGAACGATAATGGGCAGTCTGCTAATAAGGGCAAGGGTAAGGTTCATGAGGGTATTAGTAGCAATGAAGGAAATCGTAACAGTGGTAATGGTGAAGCTAAGAAGAATGTGCCGAAAAAGAATATGGGTAACAAGACTGGTAATAAGAATGGTATTAGTAGCAAAAGTGGTGATAGTGGTAGTTCTAATGAAGTGTTGGGATCTAAGAATGTAAGTACTAGAAATCGGTTTGATGTTTTGGGACAAGATAATATTAGTGATAACACTGAGTTGTGGAATGAAGTGAAGTCTCAAGTGGATAAAGCGTGTAATTCTGGTATCCCTATTTTGGAAAGTGTTATTAAAGGCTGGTCTGATGACATGATTAAGTTTTATACGGTTAAGTGGAATGACAGAGTTATGAGGAATGGTTCACCCGAACAACAGTTGGAGTTGAAGATAAAGAATTTATCGGATTGTATTATTCAACTTAACCAGAATCTCCTTATTAATGCCGAGTTGAATGCTGATAAGATGATGAAGTTTTCTGTCTTGACTACTCATGATAGCAAAGATCTTTCACTTAGTGAGTTTTATGCTGAAGCATACCGTGCGGAGTTAGCTAAAGTGGAGGGTTTGCAAAGGGAGAAAAGTTTTGCTGAAGTTGATCTTTTTCTTTTATCCAATAAGCCTCTTGATAATGATCGTAAAGATAGTTGGACTGATGATATGTTGGAATATTATTCGAGCAGATGTGAAGAGATTAGAAGTGACATGATTAATGGTCACACATCAGATGTAGCTTGTTCTAACTCTGTTAATGAGGTGGAGGAGGTTACTACAGGCTCTGCTCAGTTTATGGTGCAGAATGAAGTTGTTAATGATATTGATACGTCTATGGCGCAGAATAGTGGTGCTTTTGCATCACACCCCTCAACTGTTCAATGATAGGTAATATTGGTGTCTGGAATGTCCGTAGTCTGTCTCATACAACCAGGCAAGATGAAGTGACTTCACTTATTAGAGAGGAAGGTTTATGTATGTGTGCAGTGGTTGAAACCCATCTTAGGAAAAAATCAGTCAAGACTGTTGGTGATAGCATATTTGGTAACTGGTCTTGGGTTTCAAATATTGATGATTGCAGAAGTCTTTGTAGGATTATGGTTGGGTGGGATACTAATGTTATTGGTGCTAGTTTGATTTCCCATTTTGACCAAGCTATGCATTTTGAAATCAACTTTGTTAATGATCATAGGAAACAATTTGTATCCTTTATTTATGCTAAAAATAAAGGATGGGAAAGAAGGGCTTTATGGAAGAACTTGGTGGAGCACAACAGTTTTGTCAAGGGTGAGCCGTGGGTTCTTTTGGGTGACTTTAATGTGGCATTAAACATTGGTGATTGTTCTGATGTTACTACTGCCATTGATAAAGATATGAATGATTTCAGAAATTGTTTAGAGTTATTGGAGCTTGATGACATTGCTAGCAAAGGTATGTTCTATACTTGGATACAAAAGCGTTGTGACCCTGAAACTGGTATCCTTAAGAAGTTAGATAGAGCCTTGGGTAATATCAGTTTTATATCTTCTTTTGATAGCTGTTTTGCGGAGTTTCTTCCTTTTGTTACTTCGGACCATTGTCTTGTTATTTTGAAATACGCTTTGGATAAACCTGTTAAGCCTAGGTCGTTCCGTTTTGTTAATTTTCTTGCTGAAAAGGATTCGTTTATTCCTACTGTTAGAAGCAATTGGGGTATTGAGGTTCAAGGTTTTCATATGTTTATTCTGGCCAAGAGACTGAAAAATATGAAAAGGCATTTGAGAAATATGAATAGGGTTAATGGAAATGTGTTTGATAAGGTGAAAGTTTTGAGAGTTGAGCTTAAGAGAGTACAACAAAGTTTAGATAAAGACCCCAATAATAGCAGCCTTAGAGAAGAGGAATATATTTATTGCAAAGCGTATCAAGAAGCGGTTATGGATGAGGCTAACCTTCTTAGGCAGAAAACTAAGATTCAGTGGTTAAAGGATGGGGACCAAAACACGTCTTATTTTCATAATGTGCTCAAAAGTAGGGTGTGTAAGAGTAGGATCCAAGTGGTGTGTGATGAGCAGGGTAACAAGTTTCATGGTGATGATGTCCCGGGGTGTTTTGTTAAGCACTTTCAAAATTTCTTAGGGGTTGAAGATGAAGTTATTCCAATAGATGACTGTGATGACTTATTCATTAAGAAGCTTGATCCTTCTGTTGCTTTAAGCATGGTTAGACCTGTTTCTGATATTGAAGTCAAAGAGGCGATGTTTAGTATTGATGATGATAAAGCTGCTGGTCCGGATGGATTTACATCCAAGTTTTTTAAAGTGGCTTGGAGCATTGTGAGTGCTGATGTCTGTGCTGCAGTTAAAGAGTTCTTCAGTTCAGGTAAACTTCTTGGGGAATTTAATGCTAACCTTATCTCTCTTATCCCCAAGATGCAAGTTCCTTTGAAAGTGTCCGACTACAGACCCATCGCTTGTGGTAACGTTATTTACAAGTGCATCAGTAAAGTTATTACGAATAGGCTGAAGGAAGGTTTGTGCAGCCTTATTGACAGTAACCAAAGCGCGTTCATTCCGGGAAGACAAATCAGTGACAACATCCTTCTTGCTCAAGAGTTCTTGAAGGGTTATAGCTGGAAGCGTACTACTAGTAAATGTGCGTTTAAGGTGGATATTCAGAAGGCATATGATACCGTGAATTGGGATTTCTTGAAGATTATTCTTTCTCAGTTTGGTTTTCACAGCTCTATGATACATTGGATCATGGTATGTCTTACAACTGCTTCTTTTTCTATTTGTATTAATGGGGAGCTACATGGGTTTTTTAAAAGTAAACGTGGGCTTAGGCAGGGTGACCCCATGTCTCCTTATTTGTTTACTATTGTTATGGAGGTGTTTAATTTGATGATGAAAAGACAAATTAGGAGGGATAGTAGGTTTCATTATCATTGGGGGTGTAAGAAACTTAAGTTAACTCATTTATGTTTTGCGGATGACCTCTTATTACTTTGCCATGGGGATGAGGTTTCTGCTAGTATTCTTAGGAGGGCTTTAGATGAGTTCACTATGTGCTCAGGGCTGTTCCCTAGTTTAGCTAAGAGTGTTGCTTTTTTTGGTGGTGTTCCTGATCCGATTAGAGATAGGATTCTTCTTGCTATGCCTTTTAGGATTGGTGAGCTGCCTATGAAGTATTTGGGTATTCCTTTGACGGGTAAGAGAATTGGCAACAATGATTGTAGAGTGTTGATTGAAAAAGTTAAGAATAGGATTAATGATTGGAGAAATAAGTCCTTGTCGTTTGCGGGTAGACTTCAATTAATTTCTTCTGTGCTTGCTTCTCTTCATGTTTACTGGGCATCTATGTTTATTCTTCCTGCTCATATCTGTGATAGTATTGATAAGCTTTGTAAGAAGTTTTTGTGGTCTGGTGGGGGTGATGGGAGTGGGATTGCTAGTGTGTCTTGGAAAGATATTTGTAAACCAAAGAATCAAGGTGGCCTTGGCCTTAAACCTCTTAGGATTATGAATCAGGCTTTAATGTCCAAGTACCTATGGAATGTTATTAGTAAGAAGGACTCTTTGTGGGTGAAGTGGGTACATGCTTATAGGGTTAATGGTAGGAATATTTGGTTGGATATTAATCCTGCACATGGAGCATGGAGTTGGAATCAGATTCTTGGCCTTAGGGATAAGATCCGTTCTTTTGTTGCTTATAGATTGGGTAATGGTAAAACTTGCTCTATGTGGTTCGATAAGTGGCACACCAATGGTCCTTTATGTAAACTCATCACTCTTAGTTTTCTCACTGAGCATGGCATTGATGTTAATGATAAGGTTGCTGATTGGATTGATAATAATGGATGGAAATGGCCCCAGGAATGGAATAACTTGTTTGGTGAGGTTTTGAATGTTCCTGTTCCCAACTTATTAGATGACTATGATGATAGGGTTGTGTGGGTTAATAAGAAAAAAAAGGAAGTGGTGTTTAGTGTAAAGGAAGCATGGAAAGCATTAAGATTAGATAGCCCTAAAGTTATTTGGCACAAGCATGTTTGGTTCACTCAATGTATTCCTAGACATGCTTTTGTGCTTTGGATGGCGATGAGAGGTAGGCTTAAAACCACGGATAGGATTTCTAAGTGGTTTAATGTTTCTAGTATACTGTGCCCATTATGTAAAAATGATAATGAGAGCCATAGTCATTTGTTCTTTAAGTGTAGTTTTTCTAAGAATGTTTGGGATAATCTTAAGCCTTTATGTAGGCTTGATGATGTTTCTTGTATATGGGCTGAGATCATCTCAGGGATTTCAATTAAAACTGCTAGTAATTCTATTTGGAGCGTGATTCAGCGATTGGTGTTTAGTGCTGCTGTCTACTTCTTATGGCAAGAAAGAAATATTAGGATTTTCCAAAATGATTTTAGGACTGAGGAGAGTGTGTTTAGGATCATTGTTGATACTGTTAGGCATAAGTTGTTGGGCTTAAAGATAAAACGCTCTTTGGAAGTGGAGAAGGCTGCTATCATTTGGAAGATCCCATTGAAAAGTATTAATGGTGGTGTTAGTAGGAATCAAAATGAGTGTGATAATGGTGTTACGTAGAGCTGTGTGGGGGCTAGCTCTGCACATGATCACATTGAGTTGTATGCAGTATGTATGTTTGCTGTTGTGTGGTTGTGGTCTGCACAGTTTGGCTTTGAGATTGTTTACTGATCTGAATATGTTTTCCTATTACAAGACTGATGGTGTTAGATTTGATATTGGGTCTAATTGGTTATTGGATGCTCATTTTTTTCTTGCTGATATTTATTGGATTAATTACCTCAGTGATGATATGGGTTTTTGGGGCTGCAATACTTTTATTTGCTGGATCAGTTGGCTTTCTTTGAGTGCTGGATTGACTGGTTGTTGGTGGATGTTATACAATTGGCTGAGTTTAGCTATCAGGTTTGTTTGTTACTTGGGCTTGGGACATAAGGTTGTTTGTGTCACTTTGAGTTGGGGCGTTTTTGAATGCGTTACTTGCTACTCTTACATAAACAATCCTTGTACTCTTTTTCCTTGTTTTAAGTTTTCCCATGGGGTTTTTCTTGGGCAAGGTTTTTTAACGAGACAAGGTTTTTGGGTGATTGGTTATTATGATGTTTCCCCCCTCTTTATGATTGCATATAAAGATATGAAGATTTGGTTTTTTATGGATGGTCTATGTAATACTATTCTTTGCTGGATGAGATGGCTTTCTTTGAGTGCTGGGTTGACTGGTTTTTGGTGGATTCTATACAATTGGCTATGCACTACAGAGTGTTTGATTAGCTTCTGCGCTGGCTTATTTGTTGGTTGTTTGGTGAATAATAGGCTATGCACTACAGAACCGAATTTTAACCTCTGCGCTGGTCTTTTGTTTTATTTTGGATATGGTTATTTTCTAATCTGTGGCTGGATATGCAGATGGGGATGGTTGATTTTAGTTATCAGGCTTGCTTGTTATTTGGGTCATTATAATCAGATTATTGTTAGGTTCATGGTTGTGGATCTTATGTATTGTTTGGGGTATATGGCTGTTGATGATACTTGGAGTTGGGATCTTTGTGACTGTTTTATGGGTTTATGGCTATTTGTGGATTCTCTTATGTATTTCTTGGGGTATAAGGCTGTTGGTGTCACTTGGAGTTGGTGGTTTTTTATACAAGTGGCTATGCACTACAGCAATTTGGTTAGCTTCTGCGCTGGTCTATTTTTTGGTAGTTTGGGGGACAATAGGCTATGCACTACAGAACCGAACTTTAATTGCTGCGCTGGTCATTTGTTTCGAGTTATGAAGGGTGCAGGTCAGATTGCTATGCACTACAGATATGTTTGTTTTATTTCTGTGCTGGTTTTCTGTTTTAATCTTGATTATGCTCAGGGTGTGGGCTTGCATAATATGGTTTGGAATGATCATTATTTTATTTCTATGCTTGCGTTTTTCTGCACTAATGACATTTTCAGGTCCTGTACTCTTTTTCCTTGTGCAAAGTTTTCCCACGGGGTTTTTATTTGCCAAGGTTTTTTAACGAGACAGGATAGATTGGGTGATATGTTGATTGATGATTCACCTACTTTCATTGCTGTCATCAGAAGGTTTGAGGTTGCTTGGAATGAGATGGATTATTTGGTGATCAGGCTTTTTGAAGATTGGAGATTTTGTAATATTATGGGTTGCTATTTGGAGTATCTTTGCTACATTTGTATGGCTGCTATATATTGTACTCCCTTTTTGCACAGTCCTAGTTGTTTAGCTTTCTATGAACTATACTCATATGGTGATGTTTGGCATTACATTGGTTGGTCCCTTTGTAATTGTCCATGTATTCAGAGTATGTGTATGGTTTTAGATCAAGCTTGCCTTTGCTTAGACTGTGTTGAAGGGGGTTGCATTATTGGTTATTGTATTTTGTTTTTGATATGTGAATTGTAGACATTTGCAGCTTGTTATTGATTTGGGGTTGTCCAAATCAGTTTGTAGTTTTTTGTTTCCTTGGCAAGAAATGTTTTTGGTAGGGGTTTGTCTTACCATTTTCATTCTCTTGTGCTATCTCTTGTAAATATCTTTCCATTTTATTTAATCTATTTTACCTTTTAAAAAAAAAAAAAAATTTCTCTTATCAAGCGTGCAAGCATTTAGGGACAACGGCTCATCATGTAAAGGGCAATTGCTCTCATCAAGTGAGCAAGTGTTTAGGGACAACGACTCTCATCAAGTAACGGACAATTGCTCTCATCAAGTGAGCCTTTAGGGACAACGGCTCTCATCATGTAAGGGACAATTTCCCTCATAAAGTGAGCCTTTAGGGACAACAACTCTCATCGTGTTAGTGACAATTGCTCTTATCACGCGTGCAAGCATTTAGGGACAACAACTCTCATCATGTAAAGGGAAATTGCTCTCATCAATTAAGCAAACATTTAGACCATTTCTTGAGAATTATTGGCGATTTGCGTATCATCCAAGGACCTCCTTCCAAAACAGCTTCTAATCCAGCTAATTTGAAGAAAAAAGAAGCCTTTGGAATTCATCATAATCTTTTTAAGACCATGTTTTGCTCAGTTACTCCTAGCATAGTACTCTGCAACAGGAAACGCCATCCTTTTTCCAATAAAATAGCCATATAAAGAATGTTCCAACCGAGAACTAACCTTTTCAACCACTTTTTGGGTAAAAGGGAGTAATCCTGCACCCTGGTAAGTATATTACACCAAAAACATTTAAGTACAAAGGATATGGGTGAAGTCCCATATCTCAGCCTGTTACATGGGCACTTACAAGAATGACAAAGCATTCCTATAACTTACAAATAGAAAACTACCAATAACCACAATATAAGAGTGACAAACCACTCTTATAACTAATAATTGGACATAAAACTACAACGACTATAAAAGATAATAAATAAAATACAATTCAAGTAGAATTACTTGAATCTTCAAAAGTCGTCATAGAAGTCCATAACATTCCACGAAGCAGCCACAACCATGGTAAGAATAACCACAGACAGCACCATCCTCACCAAGAGACTACAACGAACCCCCATTGATCCAAGAAAGACCAAACAATCAGCAACATCCAACCAAGCATACCAACACTACAACTTTAAACCAATACTGTTGGGTTCGTAAAACACCCAATTATCTTTAACAGGATTTGAACACAAATTAAGCTAAGTGTTTGCTAAACCGAGAACAATTCAAGTCACTGAGAGAACAGTCTCTCAGTGAGTCATCTTCAGGATGCTTAAGGCGAGTTCAATAAAGGACTCACTCTCAGGAAGGCGGTACTCCCTGAGTAGGACTTAAGCCAAAGAAGAAGATGATGGTTCAGTGAGTGTTGGACAAGAACTCACTGAACCCCAGTCTCCTCAACAACAAAGTGATTGAAGACTGAGGAACCAACGCCTGAAGAAAAGGCGGGAACAATAGGGAAAAGATCTGAGAAGATAAAAGTGTCAGACCAAACACTCTTCTCTTGTCAGATCCAACCTTCCCTATTGCGGCTAAAAGTCATGGAGTGTCAGCCAACAACTCCCCAAGTCTTATTAGCCCTTTCCTATTGGTTCTTGGAAATGACAATTACTATTTGTAATTGTCTGAAACGCAACCTCAACAACTTGTATTATATTTAATCACTTATACTTAGATTACTTGTGTATAAATAGATCAGATGGGAGAGAAGTTAAAGTGTGCTTTGTATATTGAAAGCTTAGAACTTTTACAAAGTAACTTCTCTCCTACAAAGAGTATACAACTCACTGAGATAGCTCAGTGGGTATATTGTTACCACTCAAGCAAAACTTGAGTTTCGATAGGAGACACCAAAACCCTTGTCTATTCAATCCCAAGTGTTTGTTCCGCAAAACACTTGGGTAATAGATTCTTGGAATTATTTCTAATAAGAATTTAAACATTGAAAAATATTGTGTTTTTTATATTCACTTTTTATAACTATTAGATTTAATCATAAACATTGTATTAGTCATAAACACAAATAGATTAACTTTTTAGTTAACTCTAAGCGTGTAAAGGGACCAACAAGTGGTATTAGAGCCTCTGGTTTATAAAATCCTTTTAAAATAACCAAGAGTGCTCTAGGTTTTTTAAAACCAAGATCCTACTATGGCTGATATCAATGTACCCCAGCTAGTCGACAAAAAGGGTGGCAGCTACTCCGCTGTTGCACCTAGACTTGAAGCTGGGAAATTTAGAAAATGGAAGAAGCGTATGATTTGCTATCTTACCGGTATGGAACCCTACTACATCACCTGTATCAGGGATGGCCCATTTGTCCTTAAGACAGCCGAAGGGCTAAACAAGCCTGAGGCCCAATGGACCATTGATGAGAGGAGGGTGGTCAATCAAGACCAACGCCTGAAAAGCATCCTTATATCATGTCTTCCTGACGATATAATGGAATCAGTCATCAACTGTCTAACAGCCAAGCAAACTTGGGATGACTTGGTAAACAGCTTTGAGGGTCCCTCAGATACCAAGGAAAATAGGATCATGGACCTTAAACTTGAGTATAATACTTTCAGGGCAAAAGACTCTGAAAGTCTCTCACAGACCTACACCAGATACAAGACTTTGATAAATGAATTATCAAATGATGGTGTTGTACGGTCTAAGCATGAGACAAATGTTGGCTTTGTCAACAGTCTCCCTGAGAAGTGGCTCAACTTCTCACAAGGCCTGAGGAATGCTAACCACATTCAGACCCTTGAGCTCCCTGAAATTTATGGGAAGTTTGTCTATGAAGACAACTTGATCTCAAGGAGATACCCTGACTCAAAAGCTCTTGAGTCCAAAAAGGCCTTAACCTCCACACCCATATCAACTGCTTTCTATTCTAATGGTGTTGTGCAGGATATTCAAGAGGATTCTGAAGAAGAAATTGATGAAAGGACTTGTGAGGAGTACCTGAACGACTTAAACTTGGAATTCCAAGAAAGGGCACTCCTTGCTAGTTCAAGACGTTTCATCAAAAGAAATCAGTCCAACTTTACAAAACCAAAAGCAAATGAGACCACTGAATGCTTTAAATGTGGTAAAAAGGGTCATTTTGCTAGGGACTGTTATTCTAAAACTATCTCAGAACCCTCTTACAAGTTCTCAGGAAACAGTTCCTCAGGAACTAGCAAGTTTCAACCTAAAATGTTTCAGTCCACCCAACAATTTTGAAAATAGGGTCAAAAGGATTTTGAAACAAAATATAGGAAAATCAAAGCTAAACTTTTACTTCTTGAAACTAACCCCGTATTGTCTCAGGATGCTCAAACATCTAAACCTATTTAGAAAAAGAACAAGGTATTAGTTGCAGAAGCCTCCACTAAATACCTTTCAGGGTGCTGCACCAAGCTCAGACCTCCCACCATTGGTCTACTCCCCACACTCTCCAAAGGAGAGATCAGGAAAAGGTAGAATCCTCCTGAGAAGACCACCCCTTGAAGTCTCAGTAAATACTGATGACTCATCAACTTCAGTCCCTTCTGAAGTTGCAACTCAAAGTCCTGATCCAAGAATTGATCAGTTGACTGAAATGGTCAGGAAGCTAAGTGAGAAGATTGTATCTTCTGAAAAACCTTCTCATTTAAAGAAGGAACAAAAACTAGCCTCCTCAAAGACCAAACCCAAACCAACCAAACCCCTGAAAAAGTGTGAACTGTGCAACTATACAAATCATCTCACTGATGACTGCTATAGAGTCCTTTACTGCATGATTTGCAAAAAGGAAGATCACAGGACCTCTGATCATAAAAAATGCTCAGTCATGTCAAACTTTTCAGGACTTAAGGCTCAGTGCCTGAACTATCCTTCTGATTCTAAACAGAAACAGAAGCAAAATGCCAAGCCTTTTCCACCTTGCCCATTGTGTGGATTCAATGACCATCATCCTGAGGATTGTCAAAATGACAAACACTGTGAATCTAGTGGAAGTACCACTCAGAAATCCTCAGGAAAAGAGAGGGTCATTCAGTCTAAAAGAGGAATGAATAAACAATCCTCTCAGACTACTGAGGCTACCCCTGCAACTAAATGCAAAACATGTGGTAGCTCAGTCCACTCAACCACTGACCATGAATCAATTAATACTTTCATAAAGACCTACAAGACAAAACCCTCCATGAAATGGAGTCCTAGAAAGAACTGACCCAGTTTACTATTTGTGCAGAAGTATGCCAGGGATCCTATTTGGCATCTAGACAGTGGATGTTCAAGGAGCATGACTGGTGTTAAGGAGTGTCTGCACAAATATGTGGAAGAACCAGGACCCAAAGTGATATTTGCAGATAATTCAAAATGTCTCACTGAGGGTTATGGTTCAGTAAACTGCAATGGTATTGTCTTTACTAGGATAGCTTATGTAAATGGTCTTAAGTACAATCTGATCAGTGTCAGTCAACTATGTGATGCAAAATACATAGTTCAGTTTGATGATAAGCAAGGAACCATCTTCAATGCAAATAAGGAAATTGTCCTCATTGCACCAAGAAGACAAGATGTTTATGTACTAGACATGTCCAGTCTAACTCAGGATGGAACTTGCCTCTTTGCTAAGGCCACTGATACACTCAAATGGCTTTGGCATAAGAGACTCACCCACCTGAACTTTAAAAACATAAACAATCTTGTAAAACAAAACAAGGTCCTTGGCTTACCATCACTTGTGTTTTCAAAGGATAAACCATGCTCAGCTTGTGAAAAAGGTAAACATCACAGAGCATCCTTTAAAACCAAAACAAACTTTTCCATCAGGAACTGCCTACATCTTCTCCATATGGATCTATTTGGACCTGTCAGTCCAAGGTCTACTAATCATGAGAAGTATACTCTGGTCATAGTGGATGAATACTCTAGATACACCTGGGTATTCTTCCTGATCAAAAAGAGTCAGGCAGCTGAAACAATCATGTCTTTTGTCAGGAACATTGAAAATCAAAATGACATTAAGGTCAAACAGATTAGAACTGACAATGGGACTGAGTTCAAAAATTATGAACTTGAATGTTTCTGTGATGAGAAAGGTATTTCCCAAAACTTTTCCTCTCCATACACACCTGAACAAAATGGTGTTGCTGAAAGGAAAAATAGAACACTCATTGAAGCTACTAGGACAATGCTATGTGGATCAGTCCTTTCCAACCATTTTTGGACTGATGCAGTCAAAACTGCCTGTTATACACAAAACAGATCCATCATTGTCAAGAGACATGGGAAAACCCCATATGAGTTACTCAAAGGAAGAATCCCTGACATCAGCTACTTCCATGTCTTTGGGTGTCCTGTGTTTATTCATAATCACAAGGATCACTTAGGGAAATTTGATGCAAAAGCTGATGATGGATACTTCCTGGGATACTCACTTGTCTCAAAAGCCTTCAGAGTGTTCAACATAAGGAGACAGCAGACTGAGGAAACATTTCATGTTACCTTTGATGAGAGCACTGATGCAATCAGGTTCTCAACTGCCTCAGTAGAAGAGATAGGAATTGATAATTCTTCAAGATATCCTCCTGATGAATATCTTTCTGAAAACAATCCTTCTACTCAATATCAAGATGATGCTAATCTCTCCTATTACATAATCCCTCACAACCTACCTAACCCAACCATCACTGAGTTTGTTGAGGCACATGCACACACTGATGAAATCAATCAGTCTGTTCAAAATACTCAAGAACCAAACAATCTCAGTGAGCTGGTAGACACTCAAGATCCAATCAATGATCATGTGTCTACTCCATAACCAACCCCTCTACCCAATCAGGCCTCCACAAGTTCAAATCAGTATCCAGGACCTCAAGAAAGTTGGACTAGGTCTCAGGACATTGAACTTGTCAATATTATTGGAGAGCCTACTGAAGGCATGCTCACCAGGAGCATGGCTGCTAGTCTAAGAGCAGCCTCATCCAATGAATGCCTATTTGTGGACTTCATTTCCACAATTGAACCCAAAAGTGTTAAAGAAGCACTTACACATCCAAGTTGGGTTCAGGCTATGCATGATGAACTGGAACAATTTGACAGAAACAAGGTAATGACCTTGGTCAAATGTCCTGAGAATGTCTCAGTCATTGGCATGAAATGGGTATTCAAAAACAAAACTGATGAAAATGGCATAGTCATTAAAAACAAAGCCAGACTTGTAGCCAAAGGCTATAATCAACAAGAAGGCATTGACTATGAGGAAACATTTGCACCAGTAGCAAGGATGGAAGCCATCACAAATGCGATTCACGCTTCTCTCTCTATCATGGCGAAAAAAAAGAAAAAAAAAAAAACCGATTCCCTTCAATTCTAATTCTAAGATCAATGCCAATTTTTTATTCCTCCTCTGTCGGTGGAGTTTAATTCTGGTTTGGTCGGTTTGAATTTAATATGTTTGTTTTTCTTGCATGCTTTCAGATCTTTCACGTGGGGATGGCTCTATTAACCATTATTTACATGAATTACATGCAAGTTTTTTCTATGCGATTGATTGGTCCTCATTGTTTAACCTCCGATCCCCTAGTTTTAGTGGGTCGGTTGATTCTTTTATTATTACGTGATTGCTGTGCTATTCTTTTTATATTCGATCTTGATATTCACGTGGGTTCTGGTCGGTGTATCCCGGTTGTATTCTTGTTTCAAGATTCTCTAGGGACGTTTCTCGTTTCATTATTCTAAATACGATCTGGTGATATGGTGAATTGCTTAACGATTAATAACCCTTTTAGGGTTTGGGTTTGTTGATGGCTGCATGTTAACCTTTTTGGGTTTTTACGATGACTGCATGTTCTAATCAGAGGTATGTTTCTGTTAGTGGGTTTTGGAGGGAGATGTAAGTCAAGTTTTTAGGGATCTTGTTCAAAACCCTAACCCTCATAGACCGGTACTCATCTGCATATTATCTGGGTTTATGATCGGTTTTTCTTGATCCATTTTGCTCATATTTCACTCCCATTTAGGTTATTATTGTTTGAGAACAAATAATAACAGTTGCTATGGATTAAGATTTGATTGGTAAGTTAGGGATCAATACCCTATTGGAGTTCGTTGTAGCTTTTTGATGTGGATTGGTGTTGTTCGTGTACTACCATGGATAAGGCTGCATCGCTGTAAGTTATGGACATCTAGGACGACTCTTGAAGAATCATGTGGTGTAACGTGTTTTTTAATTTGTATTCTTATAGTCGTTGTAGTTTTTGTTCATTTTTAAGTTATAAGAGTGGGGTGTCACTCTTATATAGTGGTTATTGGTTAGTGTCCTGTGGGACTGTTATGTTTATTCATGTAAGTGCCTATGTAACGGGCTGAGGGCATGGGATTCACCCATGTCAATTGTACTTCATTGTTTTTGGCGTAATATATTTACCAGGGTTTTAAACCCTTTTACCCAAAAAAAAGGATGGAAGCCATCAGGATCTTCCTTTCTTTTTCTACATACATGAACTTCAAGGTGTACCAAATGGATGTTAAAAGTGCATTCTTAAATGGTTCACTGAAAGAAGAAGTTTATGTTCAGCAACCTCCTGGATTTGAAAGCCATGAGTCTCCTGATCATGTCTGTAAGCTTAACAAAGCCCTTTATGGACTGAAGCAAGCTCCCAGGGCATGGTATGAGACTCTCTCAGCCTTCTTAATCCAAAACAAATTTGTCAGAGGCAAGATAGACAACACATTGTTTATCTATAAGACAAATAATGATGTCATACTAGTACAAGTTTATGTTGATGACATCATCTTTGGCTCAACAAGTTTCAAATTTGCAAACAATTTGAAAAACTAATGGCAAAGAAGTTTGAAATGAGCATGATGGGAGAACTGACATACTTCCTTGGTCTACAGATCAAACAGACTGATAGAGGAACCACTATCAGTCAAGAGAAGTATGTAAAGAATCTACTGAAGAAGTATGATCTCAGTGATTGTGCCTCAGTCAAAACTCCCATGGTCCCCCCAAACAACCTTGGTCCTGATCTAACTGGTAAACCAGTAAACCAAACTCTCATTAGAGGAATGATAGGATCACTGATGTATCTACTTGCATCAAGGCCTGATATCCAATTCTCAGTATGTCTATGTGCCAGATATCAATCTGACCCAAGAGTATCACACATCACTGCTGTGAAAAGGATATTCAGGTACCTGAAAGGCACTCCTAACCTTGGATTATACTATCCAAAGTGCTCAGGACTTGATCTTAAAGGATACTCAGACTCTGACTATGCTGGATGCAACATGGACAGAAAAAGCACCTCAGGCTCTTGCCAAATACTTGGTGGAAAACTAGTCTGCTGGAGTGCTAAGAAGCAACAATCAGTTGCCTTGTCCTTAGCTGAGGCTGAATATGTTGCAGCAGCTAGTTGTTGTGAAAATGTACTCTGGATGAAAAGTCAACTCAGTGACTATGGAATTCAGTATAAGATGGTACCCATCTTTTGTGATAACACAAGTGCAATTGCAATCTCAAACAACCCTGTTCTTCATCAGAGAACAAAACACATTGATATCAGATATCATTTCATCAGGGACCATGTCATGAATGGTGACATTGAATTACACTTCATCCCTACTGAATATCAGTTAGCTGATATATTCACCAAACCTTTGGATGAACCAACTTTCACAATGTTGAAAGCTGAATTAGGAATGTTGGATATAGAGAATCAGTTCACTGATTGAATCCTTCCAACTGAAGTGTAAATTCTTAAAACCTCAGGTCCCTGACTCAATGTATTCATCAGTGAAAACATCTCACTGAATCCTCAACCTCAGGAACTAAACCCAAGTTCCTGAATCCTTGTAGTTCAGGAATCATTCCATATTCCTGAATCATTAGTGACTAATCTCAAGTCCCTGAAAAACATCACTGAATGAAAAGTCATTCAGGGCCCTGAAAAGGACATAAATACTGACTTAAATGCTCTAAGTATCTAGTTAGTAAATGTCCGAGGTTGGTAACTGAACTCTTATTAAATATAAGAATATTTGTTCCTTTGCCTTTCTGGCATACACCTCATGGGCCCCCACTTCCCAACTTGGCATTCAATGCCCTCTCTCACACAATACACTGTGTGATGATGGAAACTCTGCAAATTCTCCTTTTGCAGAAACTGCTCAACTGTTCACTCTGCCAATTGTGAAAAAAGAGGAAAAGTGGAGTGGTGGCATTTAATGCGGATCTCAAACATTTTATTCAAAATAATTTCCAAAAATTATATTTTGATTAAATAAGATCACTCAAATGCCAAAAATACCCCCATCTCCACTATCCTATAAATACCCATCCAAAAGAATTCACACACACGTTTTTGAAAATTATAAGCAAACTCTGCCCTTTTTTCTCTCTCAAAACAAATTGTGTGTGTGTTCTTAGCATTTAGAATCATCCGACCATTTTTTCCGACCAAAACCAGATCATAAAATGGAGGGCGTGGACCTGACCAAAAACAATGTGGTTGGAAATTTCCACTATCCCCAGCAATATGGGGGTTACAAGGATGTAGTTAAGTATTTACAAAACTGCTTCCTTGCCACAGCTTTTACAACTACCCCAGAAGTCATTTATAATGACTATCTCAGGGAGTTTTGGTGTACCGCAACGGCTACTAGCCCTAAGGACACCAAAGAGTCGATCATCACTTTCACTGTGATGAATGGGACTAGGACTCTCTCCCTGAACTACAAGACCTTCATCATGGCCACAGGTCTTAACTTTGTTGAGAACTTTGAGGCAAACCCTACTGATCAGGAAATAAAAGCCGAAATGCTTTTCCTAGGGCCTCATGATGTTAGGCGTCCTACCGAGTCCCCTGAAGCCTTGCTGGCAAAGGCTCCAATAGTGAAGACATGGTTTCACCCTGTCTGGAGACTTATGATGACATTCGTCATTCAGGTACTCGGAGGAAACAAATCCTCCGCTGAGCAGTTGAACTCATCACAACAATTGATGATGTTCAGTCTCTTGGAGGGTAGAAAAATTGATATCGGAGGAATAATCTTCCGTGACCTCGTGTCAAAGCTCTCAGGGAAACATAGGCAAAGACACATGTCTTATCCTAGGTTCATTTCCTGTGTGCTTCAGGATCTTCTTGGTTCTGACTACTTAAGGTCTGACGACGAAGGTACAAAACCTGACGTCTTGCATAAGACCAACTTTAGTAGTGACATTAATGAGGTACAACCAGTCGCCCTGACCACCTACATGTTAATGGTGATTCAGGGTGAAAATGTATGCTCACCAGTTCCTTCACCAACCAAGAAGGTGAAGAAGACCTAAGGGAAAGGGGGACAATCCAGTAAGGTGGTTAGACCTAAACCACTCGTCACTGAGACTGTTGCCTCAGGCACCAAGAAAGTTGTTGTGACCTTGACCTCTCAGACTCCCATAAAAGAGACCACATTGGCCACAAAACAAACGCCACTGGAGGGTGCTGAGCAATCATCCTCAGTATCCTCGGGCAAACCCTTTCCTAATGTCCCAACTGACAAAAACAAGTCAGAAGGGTCAGGAGCATCCACCCACTCACATCCTAATGAAGGCACTGTTAAATCACAATCAGAGCCTGAGGGAGTTCAGGGTTCTATATCCTCGGTGGAGCAGTACTACTCCACTGAGAAGGGGACCCATACCCATTCACATCCCGTAAACGTCTCTAAGCAATCACACTTAGAGTCTCAGGGAGTTCAGGCCTCTAAATCCCCAAAAGGACAGCACAATCCTGATGGGAAGGGAGGCCATCAACAATCACCAATAGTGCCTCATGATTCCACTGGAAAACACCCATCAGTGGATGAAGGCGCTCGGGGGGACAAAGACTCGGAGGGATATAAACCACCCGCCGATACGGAACCCAAACCCACCTCAGGCACTTTTGTTCTCTCAGGAACTGACCCTAAAAGTCAGGTTGGGCAAACCCCCCCAGTTATTATGACTAGTCAGGCTGGTCAAACCCCACCAGTTATTATGACAAAAGAGTCAGGACCTGGCCACAACGAAGGTGAGCCCTCTTCTGAGGGGGAGCCGGATATCCTGAAGGCTCCTTCTCTGGCTGACTATGAAAATTTGTTGGCTGATGAGTCAGAGGAGGAGACGGATTTTGATTTTGGTGAGGATGAACCACTTCCTGATGTTGAGGAGGAAATGGAGGGTCAAATTAAACCTCCTCTGCAGTCTGAGCAACAACTCTCTTCTCCTCATCCTGAGGATCAACAACCCAGTTCACCATCATTTTCATCATCATCTTCATTAGGTGCCTCAGCCACCCCTGAGTGGTTAACCAAGTATGATAATGTTCATCCGCCTTTTGAAAGAAGTATGGCCAAATTCCTTCGCCAAGCCAACGAAGGTCTTTACAATGCTCTTACTGATGAACTAACGGATCAGCATACTGAAGCGGCAGCCTCCTATGCTGACTTCAGGGCCTCTGTGGAAGAATCTCAGGACAAGATTCTTCAGGCTTCCAGGCTCGCTGACAAACAACTTGGAGAACTAACCAAAACCTTTGATGAGACAGCCACTGGTCAGCATCAGGAACTTGCAAACCTCCTCAAGGCCGTTGAATCAGTACAAGAACAACTCTCTGATGATCCCACACTGATTAAATCAATGAAAGAGCATATGGCCACTCAGACGACTGCCTCCACCAACTTGACTGAGCTTTTTAAGCTCTTTCAGGGGGTAGATCTCAAAGGTCTCAGGGAAAAGCAGGATTCCATTCATCAGACTGCTATGGAATCCAAGGGGCACCTCAACAAGCTTTCCTCAGCCATTGATCAGCTCTCACAAACACATAATGAGCTGATCAACCACTACACCGAACTCTCCACCACCCAACAAGTCATGGCTACCGAACTCAGTGCCATGAAGAATGATGCTTCTGAGACAAAGTCCATGGTCTCTGATATCCTATCACTTCTTCAGGCCTCTCATACTCCTCCACCTCCTCAGTCAGCAGGTGTCTCCACTGAAGCTCCACCATCTGCTGAAGGGGGAGAAAAATGATGATCCTCCAATCCCTGACCCTACTTCTGCTTTGGTAACTGTCCCTGAGACATCCACCAGTCAACCTCCTCCCATTGACAAAGGGAAGAAAATCATGGTGACTGAAACAAACCCTCCTCCTGAAGCACGCTTAGTCAAGGCTTCAACTGAAAGACGTGCAGATCCTGATGCACCGTTCTATGTTGATTTAGAGGATGGGAGAAGGGTCTATGGGACTCCTGAACAACTTGCTGAAATTTTACACCAAGAAGAGCTCAGGAAGGAACAAGAGAAAGAGCTGGAACTCAACAGGTCTGAAATTTCTAAGGTTGCCAAAGAAGTGATCAAGGAGTCTGAGAAAAAGGACATCAAAGGGGATGAGTTTCTCAAGCTTCAGGCTGAACTCCTTAAGGAACACAACAAACAAGCCAAACTTAAGGAAGAAAAGAGGCAAAGGACATATGAGAGGTATGTATGGCACATGACCAAAACCAAGGATGAAGGCACTATCACTGACATCTCCATTCACAACACAAAACCCCTGAGCATAACGATACATAGAGGTCCAAGAAAGTCTGAACACCTTCCAACAATCAAATTTTCAGACTATGGGTTAAGAGAATGGGATATGATGATGCCCCTCCTAAGGAAGAAAACCACAAGCAAGAATGCCCCAAACCTTATCAAGTCTCTGAGTGCCAAGTATGATGAACTCGTAAGAGTGGCCAAGAGTCTCGGAATTGACCATGAAAGGGCACTTGCTTCTCAGGGACTGGCTATCCCTGAACTTACTCAAAAGACTGGGAAGAAAAGAAAAGCTGTGGATATTGAACCTGAACAATACATAGCTGCACTTCATTGCAACAGGACTACTCCTCAGGGAGTCAAGTTTCGTCCCAACCTGGTCATCAAGGAACCTGAGTATGGTATCTTCTTTGTGGATGAATTTGGTCAGGAAGCCTTTCAAAGAGTCTCTGACATCGATAAAGTGGAAACGACAACACTCCTTGCTTACAAACTGATGGCGCTTAATATCAGGAGACCTGAAAATGAGGAGTTTGTCAGGCGATGGATCAAATGATGAAGGATCGACCTGATAAAGAGGTGTTGATGTCAAAGAAGGCGAAACTATATCAATATCCTTATTTATTTTCTAGTACATTCAGTATGAGTAGAAGACTTTAGCTCACTCATACTGATCAAAACACTTAGGCATAATTTATATCCAAATAGGGGGAGATTGTTGGGTTCGTAAAACACCCAATTATCTTAAACAGGATTTGAACACAAATTAAGCTAAGTGTTTGCTAAACCGAGAACAATTCAAGTCACTGAGAGAACAGTCTCTCAGTGAGTCATCTTCAGGATGCTTAAGGCGAGTTCAATAAAGGACTCACTCTCAGGAAGGCGGTACTCCCTGAGTAGGACTTAAGCCAAAGAAGAAGATGATGGTTCAGTGAGTGTTGGACAAGAACTCACTGAACCCCAGTCTCCTCAACAACAAAGTGATTGAAGACTGAGAAACCAACGCCTGAAGAAAAGGCGGGAACAATAGGGAAAAGATCTGAGAAGATAAAAGTGTCAGACCAAACACTCTTCTCTTGTCAGATCCAACCTTCCCTATTGCGGCTAAAAGTCATGGAGTGTCAGCCAACAACTCCCCAAGTCTTATTAGCCCTTTCCTATTGGTTCTTGGAAATGACAATTACTATTTGTAATTGTCAGACACGCAACCTCAACAACTTGTATTATATTTAATCTCTTATACTTAGATTACTTGTGTATAAATAGATCAGATGGGAGAGAAGTTAAAGTGTGCTTTGTATATTGAAAGCTTAGAACTTTTACAAAGTAACTTCTCTCCTACAAAGAGTATACAACTCACTGAGATAGCTCAGTGGGTATATTGTTACCACTCAAGCAAAACTTGAGTTTCGATAGGAGACACCACAAACCCTTGTCTATTCAATCCCAAGTGTTTGTTCCGCAAAACACTTGGGTAATAGATTCTTGGAATTATTTCTAATAAGAATTTAAACGTTGAAAAATATTGTGTTTTTTATATTCACGTTTTATAACTGTTAGATTTAATCATAAACATTGTATTAGTCATAAACACAAATAGATTAACTTTTTAGTTAACTTTAAGCGTGTAAAGGGACCAACAAATACCGCATCTGCTAAAAGTTCCTTGCAAACTCTAGCTAAGAATGTAACACAATGTATATCTAAAGTCATAGATGAATAATAGGGTAATGGTCCCTAACTTACAAAAAACAAAATATCGATCACAGACCAAACAAAGAAACAATCAGCAACAGGTCTTAGAACGAACACTAGGGTTTTTGAACAAGGTGCCCTAAAACTTGACTTACATCTCTCTCAAAACCCACAAAGATAATCACTAACATCTGATATAGAACTTGCAATCAACAATCAAACCCTAGAACAGGTTAACGTGCAACTTCAATACCAAGAAAACCCTAACAGGGTTTACATTCATGATGAATAAAGAAACCAAACCCTAAAAATAGGATTTCGTTATGCGTTAAGAACAGCAGGTCCCAACCAAGTTCGACCACAAGAAAAGCCAAAAAGGTTTTATAATCATTAAGCCAAAGCCGACCATAAATCAATACAATAAGCTTTTACAAAATCGATAGCACTAAAAGAATGCATTCGAATTGAAAATAAAGGATATTTAGGGTTTTGGCAGATCCAGCACGCCCCTATATGAGAAAAACACTTCCCTATATAACCGATTGCATACCAATGAACGAATCAAAGATTGTTTAGAGGTAGAGAGGCGATTATAGAAGAGAAAGTGGACGGAAAAAGATAGGGATAGGGGCTGCCGAATTTCTTAAAGATCCCTAACTCAATTAGGGTTTGGTTCTCTCTCTATTTGCACCTTTTCAACCACTTTACGGGGAATAGAAATGTTAACACCTTCAAATACAGGTTCGGCAATACCCTTTTGCGAACATCACTCCCCAAAACAGCCCACAACGGATATTTACCCTCTTCAATATTCTTTTTGAAATCGTCAATATCCTCAGGAGTTTTAATCGACACACCAAACAAAGCCTGAATTTAATCGAGACCAGTGACATCACTTGGACTTGAAGCACTTACATGACAAATACCACCAGTAGAAAAACTCCCAACCGAACCAGATTCATTAGCAACACTAAAATTAGTGTTTATAGAATCATAACGAGCTGCATCTTGAGGGGGAGCAGCCAACACCGATTCACCAAAGCTAACCGTAGGATACCCATCAGTAGCAGGTACTACGGTTTCAGTAACATGATCAACTAAACTCGATTTAGGGTTTAACACCCTCATTGCCTTCTTAGGTTGGGAACCACCAGCTTTACCATTAAGAAAATTCAAACGAA
Source organism: Artemisia tridentata subsp. tridentata (assembly GCA_021014915.2). Lineage (NCBI taxonomy): Eukaryota > Viridiplantae > Streptophyta > Magnoliopsida > Asterales > Asteraceae > Artemisia > Artemisia tridentata. The sequence continues at coordinate 307,973,866 of CP139509.1, forward strand.
CAGCCACTGAATGAGATAATTCAGCATTCTTTTCCTCCAAACTCACCAGTGGCATAGTTGGATACTTCTCTCCCATATTCGACATCACCCAAACAAAACATTAACTGAACAAATCAAGCAAATCGTATGCAAGACAAGAAGAATAACGTCAGATCTTCAAGACAAACGAATAAAACCCTAGTTAAACTAGGGTTTATAAGCATCAACGTACAAATAATCAACCCACCACCAGAATTCGATCAATGATAAAGGATGATGTGATTGGTTTCATGGTTGTATTAATAAGTAATATTAAACCGACTAAAGAAACCCTAAAACTTGCGATTACAGAAAACCCTAAAAAGAACTAAAAACAATCATGTAATTAACCCAAATCAAGTAATGAATCAAGATAGATCATATACAGGATATAATCAACACTAAATTCAGAATTGAATTGGAGATAATTGAAGTCGATTGATAGAAAGAAATGATTTAGGGTTTTGAAACAGGATCACCAAAATTCGCCCTAAGTTTTACGAGGGAGAGTATGTACGTATGGTATGTAGAGATCGATCATGTTTTTTTGGGTAAAGGGGAGTAATCCTGCACCCTGGTAAGTATATAAACCAAAAAACGTTTAAGTACAAAAGATATAGGTGAAGTCCCATATCTCAGCCCGTTACATAGACACTTACAAGCAACTATATAAGAATGACAACTCATTCCTATAACTTAACAAACTTAAACTAACAATAACCACAATATAAGAGTGACAAAACACTCTTATAACTAATAATAGAACAAACAACTACAACAACTATAAAAAATAACCAATTAAAAGCTATTCAAGTAGCAACACTTGGTTGCAATCAGGCTCAATCCCACTTCCGTGTAAGCGGTAACAGGAATGTTATGCAGTTTCACCCGAACAGGAGCAAGAGTAATCTCATCCTTGATAAGTTTAGTGTTTGGGGTCCAAGTATTCAGAATAATAGGAACCGTACGGATTAACCATGGACCATTAGCAAGAACTTGTTCCAACCCATTTTTAGTTGAGAATTGGAAAAATAAAAATCCATTCTTGAGCATTACACGTTCAAGACCATATTTTGCCCAAGTATTCTTGACATATGTTTCAACTATTGGAAAGGCAAGGCGTTTTCCAATAAAGTACCCGTAAAGGGTATTAGCAAATCTATTACTAACCTCCTCAACCGAAGCCAATGGTATTGCCAAATCAGCATGTGGTACTGATTTAGATGTTGTTAGAGAGCAGAAGTTAATATATTTCGACTTTGGTTGTTCATTCAACATAGAAGCATAGGAGTGTTTCGTGTTACCAGCCATATGATCCCTAACATCATCGTGTACAGGAGCCCTTTCATCATTCAAAACCTCAACCTATTCCTCGTTAAGGGATGAAACAGGTTGCTGTTGAATTGGTGTTTCATTAAGCACATTTCAAAAAGCTTTCATAGGCTTTCCATCCATTCCAAGTTTCTTGCCATCCATATTCTTAATCATAGCAACTAAACTGCTAAGCAACGAACTACCTTTCTCTTTATCACTCAAGACCATTACCCATAGAAAACAAATAATAACCCAGAAAACAACAATTAAGGAATAAACGAAAAGAAAACCCTAAAAAGTTAGGGTTTCACAGCAGGCGCACCACCTTAATCAACAACCATTAATAGCATCAAACAAAGGTAATAATGAGGAATAATTATCCTATGAAGCGCCGAAACAATAAAGACAAAAATGAAAACCCTAAACAGAAGAAAAATTGTAAACCCTAAACCATGAAAGAACGACAACCCAATAAAAACTTATTAAAGAAACATAACAACATTAATCAAGAAGATAACCGTGCAGTCTCGTCTACAATTAGATCAATGGAAGATTCCAAGTGCTTGTATTATTCACGAGGGGAGTGCCGGGTAAGGGTTGTACTCTTTTTCCCTACTCCAAGGTTTTCCCTCTGGGTTTTTTCTTGGAAAGGGTTTTTAAGGAGGCAAACTTCCTGGGTCGCCTTGCTCCCTTCGTGCTTATGGGTGGAAGCGGGATGTTCGCTGTTTACAAGTTTATTCTTGTTATTTTACATAACTAGGGTTTTCTCGGTTTGTTCTGAAGGTCTGACGTTAAACCCTAGTTAGCGATCTGCTTGTTTTTTATTAAGGGTTTCGTAGCTGTGGTGTGATGTCGGATTTGGGAGAGATGAATGCTGCCCTTTTAAGGTCAGTTGCTAATCGTATGGCTCATTTGAATGGTAAACCTGCTGTTGCTTCTGGTGCGACAGAATCTGGTGCGACTAAATCAAGAGAACCAGTTAGGGTTTTCAATAACCCTAACGTGAATGTGGGAAAACATGGACCGGACATACCTGCTGATGGGTACCCTACGCCTACGTTTGGTGATGAGGCCTTTGATGCCTCTCCTAATAAAGTGAATTTGATGAATAATAAATCGAACATGGCTGATGATGTGACCCATTCTGATCCTTCGATTCCCAAGGATGTCACCGGTATTGACTATTTTAATGCTCTCTTTGGTGTGTCGACTAAGTCATCTAAGGACGTTGGTTATTTCATTACGGATGTGGAAGCTGGTAAATATCCGCTGTGGCTACCTTGGAGAGTAATGTGCGTTCGCGTATACTAGCTGATTTGGAGGTTTTGGTGATGGACTTTGAGGTTGAAACATTGCCTAAAGAGACTCCGACTTCTGAACCTGTTTGTGATGGTGTCAACATTTCTATTCCACGTAAAGTGGTGGAAAAGGTTAGTTCTCGCTTGGAACATACTCTATATGGCTATTTTATTGGTAAAAGAATGGTGTTCCCTGTTGTCGAATACTATGCTAGGAGTAACTGGGCGAAACACGGTCTTAAAAGGATTATGATGAATTCCAAAGGCTTATTCTTCTTTAAATTTGATACATCGGTTGGGTTAGAAGCTGTTCTGGAAGGAGGTCCTTGGATGATACGCAAATCTCCAATTATTCTTAAGAAATGGTCTATGGACTCTTGTTTGCGTAAGGAAGAATTGACTAGCATTCCAGTATGGGTTAAACTACATGATGTTCCTCTTCAAGTCTTTGAAGAGGATGGTATTAATTTGATTGCTGCATACATTGGTAAGCCCGTTATGCTTGATTTACACACTAGCTCTATGTGTAGGGATTCATGGGGTAGAAGCAGTTTTGCTAGATGTCACATTGAGGTAAAGTCTGATTCTGACCTTGTGGAGGCTGTTACTATTGGTTTCCCTTCCCTTACAGTGGAGGGTTTTAACAAAGAGACAATACGTGTTGAATATGAATGGAGCCCCCCCAGGTGCAATTTATGCAATATATTTGGGCATACTCGTGATCAATGCCCTAAGCAGGTGGTGAGTCCTTCTACACAGGTTGTTACTCCTCCTCCTGTTTCTATTTCACATGTTACTACTCCTGTGGAGTTGGATACTGATGGTTTCCAAAAGGTGGGAAAGAAAAAGAAGAAGGGCAAAGCCAAGGCTACTAATGGGAATCAATCTGTGGTTAATTCGGTCAAACAGTTTAAATTTGTTCTAAAGGCAACTACTAGTGAACCTAAAAAGGGAGCTACTACTAAGGGTAACGCATCCACATCGTCGTCTCAGTTAATGTCTATGGGTAATGCTTCTAAGGAAGTTAATGTTTCTACATCTAATCCGTATGCTGCATTGGTGATGGATGATGAAGATGTTGAAGATCTAGTGGAAAATGTATTTGATGAATCAGCCAATTTGTTTACAGGGGCAAGTTCATCTCACACATTTTCTGCTGGCTAGTTTGTTTTCATTTCTTTTTCTAGATGCATTTTTGTTTCTAGTTTTGTAAGTGCTTTTGGAATGTCTTAACCACTAGAGCTAGGTGTCTATCAAGCTTTTTAGCTTGAGGTTAATATGGTACTTCAGCAATATTCCAATTGTACTTAAATTGTTTGGTTTATATATTTACCAGGGTGCAGGATTACTCCCCTTTACCCAAAAAAAAGGTGATTGTAATACAGCTAGGTTTGTTGTGTTTATGGTCTGTCATAAACACTAGTTTATCAATCTTTTTGCTTGAGGTTAATGTGGTACCTCTGCCATATTCCATTTGTACTTAAAATTATTTTTTGGTTATATATTTACCGGGGTAACTCCCTTTACCCAAAAAAAAACAACGTTAATCAGCAATAACCGGTTGTTATCAGGTCTAGTGATCAATCAATGGATGGTTTAGACGATCAGAATTAAGAGAGATGCGAGGGTCACCATTTTCGTAATTTCTAGAGAGAGAAAGGAATGTCACTAAATGCTTGCACACTTTGATAAGAGCAATTGCTACTTACATGATGAGAGCCGTTCTCCCAAAAGGCTAACTTTATGAGGGCAATTGTCCTTTACATGATGAGAGCCATTGTCCCTAAAGGCTCACTTGATGAGAGCAATTATCTGTTACTTGATGAGAGCCGTTGTCGCTAAATGCTTACTCACTTGATGAGAGCAATTGCCATTTACATGATGAGAGCCATTGTCCCTAAATGCTTGCTCACTTGATAAGTGCAATTGTCACTTACATGATGAGAGCCGTTGTCCCTAAAGGCTCACTTTATTAGGGCAATTGTCCTTTATTGATGAGAGCATTTGTCCCTAAAGGCTCACTTGATGAGAGCAATTGTCCGTTACTTGATGAGAGCCGTTGTCCATTAACACTTGCTCACTTGATGAGAGCAATTGCCCTTTACATGATGAGAGCCGTTGTCCCTAAATGCTTGCACAGTTGGTAAGAGCAATTGTCACTTACATGATGAGAGCCGTTGTCCCTAAAGGCTCACTTGATGAGAGCAATTTCCCTCTACATGATGAGAGCCATTGTCCCTAAGTGCTTGCACACTTGATAAGAGAAATTCTCACTTACATAATGAGAGTCGTTGTCCATAAAGGCTCACCTGATGAGAGAAATTATCCGTTACTTGATGAGAGCCGTTGTCCCTAGACACTTTCTCACTTGATGAGATCAATTTCCCTTTACATGATGAGAGCCATTGTCCCTAAACGCTTGCAAACTTAATAAGAGCAATTGTCACTTACATGATGAGAGCCATAGCCCCTAAAGGCTCACTTTATGAGGGTAATTTTCCCTTACATGATGAGAGCCGATGTCCCTAAAGGCCCACTTGATGAGAGCAATTGTCTGTTACTTGATGAGAGCCGTTGTCCCTAAACGCTTGCTCACTTGATGAGAGCAATTGCTGTTTACATGATGAGAGCCATTGTCCCTAAATGCTTGCACACTTGATAAGAGCAATTGTCACTTACATGATGAGAGCCGATGTCCCTAAAGGCTCACTTGCTGAGAGCAATTGTCTGTTACTTGATGAGAGCCGTTGTTCCTAAATGCTTGCTCAATTGATGAGAGCAATTGTCATTTACATGATGAGAGACGTTGTCCCAAAATGCTTGCACACTTGATAAGAGCAATTGTCATTACATGAGGAGAGCCGATGTCCCTAAAGGCTCACTTGATGCGAGCAATTGTCCTTTACTTGATAAGATTCGTTGTCCCTAAACGCTTGATCACTGATCTGTCTTAATAAGAGCAATTGCCATTTACATGATGATTCGTTGTCCCTAAATGGTTGCACACTTTATAAGAGCAATTGTCACTTACATGATGAGAGCCATTTTTTTTTGGTAAAGGGGAGTAATCCTGCACCCTGGTAAATATATTAAACCGAAACATTTAAGTACAGATGGAATATGGCTGAGGTACCATATTAACCTCAAGCTACTAAGCTTGATAACCACCTAAAACTAGTGCTTATGATGCCAAAAGCACTTACAAATCTAGAAACACAAAATGCACTTAGAAAAAACAAATGAGAACCGGCTGTCCAGCAGGAAACGTGCGAGATGAACTAGCACCTGTAGTAGAGTCAAATAAATTGGCCGATTCGTCATAGACATTTTCAAGATGTTCTTCACCATCTTCATCATCCATCACCAAAGCAGCATAAGGATTAGATGTAGAAATCTTAACCTTAGTAGGATTGCCAGTAGTCTTCAACATAGACGACGATGTAGATGCCTTAGTTATAGAAGTAGCTCCCTTCTTAGGATCACTAGTTACTGCCTTTGGACCAAACCTGAACTGCTTAATCGAAGGACCAATCGGTTGACTGCTCTTAGTACACTTGGCTTTACCTTTTTTCTTTTTCTTACCCACTGTTTTGAAACCATCATTTTCCATCAACACACTAGGAGTGTCAACCTGTGAAGTAGTAGGAATAGCAGCCTCATTAGGCCTCTTAGGGCATTGATCAGTACCATGACCAAAAATCTTGCACCTTGAAGGTTTCCACTCATACTCAACTCTAATAGTCTCTTTAGAAAAACCCTCGCCTTCCATCAAAGGAAGAGCCACAATAAGACTATCTTTCAATTCAAATTCAGAACTAACCTCGACCAAAACCCGCGCAAAACTGCAGCGACCCCATGCTTCTTCACACATCTTGCTAGTCATTGAATCGAGCATCTTAGGAATACCGATCTGTGTAGCAATAAGACTTAACCCCTCTGCTGAATATGCCGCAATAGGAACATCATGGAGTTTAATCCACACCGGTATTTTAGTCAAATCTTCCTTAAGCAAACTCGAATTCAGCGTGCATTCTTTAAGAAGAATCGGAACATTTCGGATAATCCACGGACCAGTTTCTAACACATCTTCCATGCCCTTTCTAGTTTCAAATTGAAAAAAGAAAATTCCTTTTGCATTTCTCATAACCTTGGTTAAACCATATTTCGACCACACATTACGAACATAGTACTCAACCACCGGAAAGGCCAAACTCTTACCAATAAAATACCCATAAAGAGTATTCTTGAATTTATTACTAACCTTCTCCATGGTAGCACGTGGTATAGCAACATCAGCCCCTTCACATGTAATATCAGATACCAATGGGCTCACAACCACCTTTGGTGTAGACAATTCAGGTTTCAAGACCTGTGCAAAGGAGATGGTTTCGGGACTTTTGGTAAGCTCTTGTGGTACATTTTGAGCAGCAGTGATGCACTCATCAGCAGGTAGCACATCATCACTATTAGCAGAAGAAACCCCATCCAGACCTGAACTCTTCTCGTTATGCACTACCTCTTTAAATTGAACCACACGATTCGCCCTAACAGGGATTCTGCTAGAATGTATCATGTTACCATCGATGTTCTTCACTTTTTTGGCTAAAGAACTTAATAACTCACTATAGTTTTCCTCTCCTCCCTGAATCGACTTCTTCTCTCCCATATTCGACATAATCCAAACAAAACCCTAACCAGCAGCCCGCAAAGAAAACAAGAAGAATAATACGTCTAAATCTTCAGAAACACAAATGAGTAAAACCCTAGTTTAAACTAGGGTTTATAATCATCAAAGTACATTAAATCAACCCATGGTAAAAAGTCATTCCTCAGATTTGAATGATTGCACAACAAATCGATTGAATGAAGAGATCAACACAAGCATGATCAGACCATACAATAGATCATAGCAGATTAATGTAGTGAGCAGAAAAGTCGGTTTAGTAAGAACCCTAAAAAAAGATTTACAAAAAACCCCTAAAACTTGTGAAACGAAACAGAAATTCAATTAAGCAACAATTAACAATGAATGTTAATCAATAACTTAATCAGATTTATGCAAGAAACACAAAGGATTAGGCATATTTGATGAAATCGATTAGCATATGGGAAGGGTTTTTTGTTGCCACTTTTGGAGAGAGGATTTAGGGATTTTATACGGTTATTTTGTGGGACCCATGATAGCCATTGTCCCAAAAGGCTCAATTTATGAGGGCAATTGTCCCCTACATGATGAGAGCCGTTGTCCCTATAGGCTACTTGATGAGAGCAATTGTCCATTACTTGATGAGAGGCGTTGTCCCTTAATGCTAGCTCACTTGATAAGAGCAATTGCTCTTGAGATGATAAGAGCCGTTGTCCCTAAATGCTTTCACACTTGATAAGAACAATTCTCACTTACTTGATGCGAGATGATGTCCCTAAAGGATAACTTTATGGAGGCAATTGTCCCTAACACGATGAGAGCCGTTATCCCTAAAGGCTCACTTGATGAGAGCAATTGTCCGTTACTTGATGAGAGTCGTTGTCCTTAAACACTTGATCACTTAATGAGAGCAATTGCGCTTTACATGATGAGAGCCGTTGTCCCTAAATGTTTGCACACTTGATAAGAGCAATTGTCACTTACATGATAAGAGCCGTTGTAAATAAAGGTTCACTTTATAAGGGTAAGGGTAATTGTCCCTTACATGATGAGAGCCGTTGTCCCTAAAGGCTCACTTGATGAGAGCCGTTGTCGCTAAATGCTTGCTCACTTGATGAGAGCAATTGCCATTTACATGATGAGAGCCGTTGTCCCTGCTTGCTCACTTGATAAGTACAATTGTCACTTACATGATGAGAGCCATTGTCCCTAAAGGCTCACTTTATGAGGGCAATTGTCCCTTACATGATGAGAGCCGTTGTCCCTAAAGTCTCACTTGATAAGAGCAATTGTTTGTTACTTAATGATAGTCGTTGTCACTAAACGCTTGCTCACTTAATAAGAGCGATTGCCTTTTACATGATGAGAGTCTTTGTCCCTAAATACTTGAACGCTTGATAAGAGCAATTGTCACTTACATGATGAGAGCCGATGTTCCTGAAGGCTCACTTGAAGAGAGCAATTGTCCGTTACATGATGAGAGCCGTTGTTCCTAAATGCTTGCTCAATTGATGAGAGCAATTTTCATTTACATGATGTGAGCCGCTGTTCCAAAATGCTTGCCCACTTGATAAGAGCAATTGTCACTTTCATGAGGAGAGCCGATGTCCCTAAAGGCTCACTTGATGAGAGCAATTGTCCGTTACTTGATGAGAGTCGTTGTCCTTAAACGCTTTCTCACTTGATGAGAACAATTGCCATTTACATGATGAGTCGTTGTCCCTAAATACTTGCACACTTGATAAGAGCAATTGTCACTTACATGATGAGAGGCGTTGTCCCAAAAGGCTCACTTTATGAGGGCAATTGTCCCTTAGATGATTAGAGTCGTTGTCCCTATAGGCTCACTTGATGAGAGCAATTGTCCGTTACTTGATGAGAGCCGTTGTGCCTAAATGCTTGCTCACTTGATGAGAGCAATTGCTCTTGACATGATAAGAGCCGTTGTCCCTAAATGCTTGCACACTTGATAAGAACAATTCTCACTTACTTGATAAGAGCCGTTGACCCTAAAGGATAACTTTATGAGGGAAATTGTCCCTTACACGATGAGAGCCGTTATCCCTAAAGGCTCACTTGATGAGAGCAATTGTTTGTTACTTGATGAGAGTCGTTGTCTCTAAACACTTGCTCACTTAATGAGAGCAATTTCACTTTACATGATGAGAGCCGTTGTCCCTAAATGCTTGCACACTTGATAAGTGCAATTGTCACTTACATGATGAGAGCCGTTGTCCATAAAGGCTCACTTTATAGGGGTAATTGTCCCTTACATGATGAGAGCCGTTATCCCTAAAGGCTCACTTGATGAGAGCCGTTGTCGCTAAATGCTTGCTCACTTGATGGGAGCAATTGCCATTTACATGACGAGAGCCGTTGTCCCTAAATGCTTGCTCACTTGATAAGTGCAAATTTATTTTTTTATTTTTTTTTTTTTTTTTTTTTTTTTTTTTTTTTTTTTTTTTTACAAAGTAAAAATAGATTAAATAAAATCGAAATTATTTACAAAGAGATAGCACAAGAAAATGAAAATGGTAAGACAACCCCTACCAAAAATATTTCTTGCCTATTCCTTAGGTAGAGTCCTGGTAAGGTAGAGAGGGATAGGATCTCTAGTCTGGTAAGCTTGTAGTGGATGAACTTGCAATAGCTCTAGCTGATTGAGATAGGTTGCCTTATTCTGTATGTAGAGTCCCGGTTGCGGGCTCATTCCCATTCACAGGCACCTCTGCCAAAGCAGATATCCTTTCAGAGTGACCTAAACTACCATTCAATTTCACTCTCTTTAATACTCCCTTTCGATTATCCATAGTGTATTCCTTACCGGTTCCAGGCTTGACTAAAGCAATCTATAAACCTTAATGTCCGGCCTTTCAGTAGTCCACCTCACACTAAACAATGGGAGAATCAGCTAGGTTGGTATAAACTACAGCTTCCGCCTAAGCTGCTCAAAAAAGACTACAAACAGATTTGGACAACCCCAAATCATTAACAAAAGCTGCAAATGTCTAAAATACATTAACCAAAACAAAATAAGATAACCAACAATGTAACCCCCTAAACACAGTCTTAGCATAAGGCAAGCTTGATCTAAAACCATACACATACTCCGAATACATGGACATTTACAAAGGGACCAACCAATGTAACGCCAAACATCACCATATGAGTATAGATCATAGAAAGCTAATCTACTAAGACTAAGCAAAGGGGGAATACTATATATAACAGCCATGCTAATGCAGCAAAGATACTCCAGATAGCAACCCATAATATCACAAGATCTCCAATCTTCAAAAGGCTTAATCACAAAGTAACCCATATCATGCCAAGCAACTTCAAACCTTCTGATAACAGCAATGAAAGCAGGTGAATCATCAAGCAACATATCACCCAATCTATCCTGTCTCGTTAAAAAACCTTGGCAAATAAAAACCCTGTGGGAAAACTTTGCACAAGGAAAAAGAGTACAGGACCTGAAAATGTCATTAGTGCAGAAAAACGCAAGCATAGAAATAAAATAATGAGCATTCCAAAACATAATATGCAAGCCCACACCCTGATCATAATCAAGATTAAAACAGAAAGCCAGCGCAGAAATAAAACAATCACTTCTGTAGTGCATAGCAATCTGACCTGCACCCCTCATAAACCGAAACAAATGACCAGCGCAGAAATTAAGATTCGGTTCTGTAGTGCATAGCCTACTATCCTCCAAACTACCAAAAAATAGGCCAGCGCAGAAGCTAATCAAAATCGCTGTAGTGCATAGCCAATTGTACAAAAACCACCAAAACCCCATAAGAGTAGACCAGCGCAGGTTATTTACTAGAGCTTTCAAGAAATACTTACCTACAATACCCGGCACTTCAACTACACCCAAAATACTATAAGAAAGCATACCTGAACTCCAGCTTTCACCTGATAGTTAAATTTAGCCATCCCCATCTGCATATCCAACCACAGACCTGAGCTCCAGCTTTCACCAATATAAGAATATTGGCCTTCAAATCTTCACATAAGTAGAACGTATAGGTCTTCAAGCTGCTACACAACATCTCCCCATGACTTATATTACTATGATGCAACACCAGGCTGCTAAAGCCCAACAACACCAAAAGCCCAATGATATACATCATCTGAAGATAACATCCCTAGAGGAAAACCTACCAACAGCCCATATCCCTTATCTGAATAAATGAATACCAAATTCCCCATAAAGACCACATGGACTCCAAGCCCAACTTGAAATGTATTGGTAGAAGCCCACTGAATCAGTCTAACCCCAATAGCCATAAACGACCAGCCCTTACACATCATATTAATACACCTATAACTGACTTCATAACCCCCATAACTGCAACTAAAACCATTACCACCATTAGCCCAAGAATACACAACCCCCACAATCTTCATAAACTTTAAAGCCACATGAATCACCATAAACAAAATTCCCTTGTCTCTCCATTTATACCAAGAACAACCAAAATAACAGCTAGACCAAGATGTCTCAATACCCTTATCACCACAAACCTCAATACAGTCAGAACCAAAACACCCAACAACCTGAACAAACCAGACATAACCATACTTTTGAGGCCAAAACCAAAACTTAACAGCCCATACACCATCTGAGCTAGGCTCACACCATGATGGACTATCAGATAAACAAAAGGCCTTAAAAGATACCAACATTTGCACCTTAAACAAGCATTTCCCCCAGTCATCTAAGCTAGGCTTACACCACTTAGGGAAAACATGCAAAAGGCAAACCCAAAAACTACTGGTCAAATAGAGATAAAGAAGATCATCCCAACTAATAATAGGCACAAAAAACACCCTGATGCAGCAACAAATGATATAACCAGAACCAAAATAATAAAAGAAACCTGGAACCTCCATAATAGCAGCCTCAAACCAACTAACAGCAACCACAAACCAGCCCATAGCAGCAATTCCACCATCCCAATCATAAGATAAAATTCCATGGCTTAAACTGGACTCTTTTCCTTCCATGACTCTCTACATAAGACCTGTGCATTCCTGATTAATACAACAAAAACTCAGATCCAAAGTAGAACAGCAGACCCAAGAATCATGGACATCAGCAGGTTGCTTTAGAGACAGCTTGTGGGAAGCCAATGCCAAATCAGTGCACCAACATATGGGAAACCACAGAGGAAAATAGTCAAAACTGCCAAACCCATAAAACTCGGTAATATTCCAAGAACTAGTAGTCCTCAAAAGGCCCTCACTAGAACTGGAATACACCAAGTCCCATGGATGACGTTTGACTAAAATCATGTTAGCCATCCAAAACCACCGTCTGATCAGGCATAGAGAAACAGCAACATCATCACAGTCAAAAGTTTGATTGCAGCGCCAAAAACCAGTTCCCAAACATATCCAGCAAACCCATACAACATAAGAATCAAAAATCCTGCAAAAAATCAACAAACAAACTAACCCTGCATAATGATGGTTAAAAGTTTGGATCAAAATAAAATACCAAGCACCATGCAACAACCATACACTCTGCACACAAGATAATGTGATCCAGTACAGAGCAAAACCACTCATAGGTCTATGTAATACCATTAGTAGAACCATTATGACCCATATTATGACCATCATTTTGACCCATACTATCACAACCACTAATACCTTTCAAAGGGATCTTCCAAATGGCAGCAGCCTTCTCCACTTCCAAAGAACGCTTAATATTCAATCCCAGCAACTTATGTCTAATTGTATCAACAATGATCTTAAACACTGTCTCCTCAGTCCTAAAGTCATTTTGGAAAATCCTAATGTTTCTTTCCTGCCATAGGAAATAGACTGCAGCACTAAACACCAATCTCTGAATGACGCTCCAAATAGAATTATTGGCAGTTTTAATTGAAATCCCCAAGACGATCTCAGCCCATATGCAAGAAACATCATCAAGCCTACATAAAGGCTTAAGATTATCCCAAACATTCTTAGAGAAATCACACTTAAAGAACAGATGACTATGGCTCTCATTATCCTTTTTACATAAAGGGCACAGGGTACTAGAAACATTAAACCACTTGGAAATCCTATCCGTGGTTTTAAGCCTACCTCTCATCGCCATCCAGAGCACAAAAGCGTGTATAGGAATACATTGAGTGAACCAGACGTGCTTGTGCCAAATAACTTTAGGGCTATCTAACCTTAACGCTTTCCATGCTTCCTTTACACTAAACACCACTTCCTCATTCTTCTTATTAACCCACAAAACCTTATCATCACAGTCATCTAACAAGGTGGGGACATGAACATTCAAAACCTCACCAAATAAGTTATTCCATTCCTGAGGCCATTTCCATCCATTACTATCAATCCAATCAGCAACCTTGTCATTAACATCAATACCATGCTCAGTAAGAAAACAATGAGTGATGAGTTTACAAAAAGGACCATTGGTGTGCCACTTATCAAACCACATAAAACAATTCTTACCATTACCCAATTTATAAGCAACAAAAGAACGGATCTTATCCCTAAGGCCAATAATCTGATTCCAACTCCATGCTCCATGTGCAGGATTAACATCGAACCAAATATTCCTATCCTTTACCCTATAAGCATGAACCCATTTCACCCACAACGAGACCTTCTTACTAATAACATTCCAAAGATACTTGGTCATTAAAGCCTGATTCATGATCCTAAGAGGTTTAAGGCCAAGACCACCTTGATTTTTGGGTTTACAAATATCTTTCCACGAAACACTGGCAATCCCGCTCCCATCACCCCCACCAGACCACAAAAATTTCTTACACAGCTTATCAATACTATCACAAATAAAAGCAGGAAGAATGAACATAGATGCCCAGTAAACATGAAGAGAAGTAAGCACTGAGGAAATTAATTGAAGCCTACCCGCAAACGACAAGGATTTATTTCTCCAATCATTAATCCTATTCTTGACTTTTTCAATCAACACTCTACAATCACTATTGCAAATTCTCTTACCCGTCAAAGGAATACCCAAATACTTCATAGGGAGCTCACCTATTCTAAATGGCATAGCAAGAAGAATCCTATCCCTAATCGGATCAGGAACACCACCAAAGAAGGCAACGCTCTTAGCTAAACTAGGGAACAGGCTAGAGCACATAGTGAACTCATCTAAAGCCCTCCTAAGGATAGAAGCAGAAATCTCATCCCCATGACAAAGCAATAAAAGGTCATCCGCAAAACATAAATGAGTCAACTGAAGTTTCTTACACCCCCAATGGTAATGAAACCTATTATCCCTCCTAATTTGCCTTTTCACCATCATATTAAAAACCTCCATAACAATAGTAAACAAGTAAGGCGACATGGGGTCACCCTGCCTCAGACCACGTTTACTTTTAAAAAAACCGGTGTAGCTCCCCATTAATACAAATAGAAAAAGAAGCAGTTGTAAGACATACCATAATCCAGTGTATCATAGAACTGTGGAAACCAAAGTGAGAAAGAATCTTCTTCAAGAAATCCCAATTCACGGTATCATAGGCCTTCTGAATGTCCACTTAAACGCACATTTTCTAGCAGTACGCTTCCAGCTATACCCCTTCAGGAACTCCTGAGCAAGAAGGATGTTGTCACTGATCTGTCTTAATAAGAGCAATTGCCATTTACATGATGAGAGCCGTTGTCCCTAAATGCTTGCTCTCTTGATAAGTGCAATTGTCACTTACATGATGAGAGCCGTTGTCCCTAAAGGCTCACTTTCTGAGGGCATTGTCCCATACATGATGAGTGCCGTTGTCCCTAAAGTCTCACTTAATAAGAGCAATTGTTTGTTACTTTATGAGAGTCGTTGTCACTAAA